>JARJCV010000675.1:0-16129 GCA_029281435.1 Mycena haematopus
AAGAAGAGCCATGCAAAGTTCTTGATGATCCATTGCATCACACCGAGGTAGTACATCATCTGGTTTGAGCAGTCAGTTGAATACTCCTTCAAAAAATATGCAACGCACCTGTACAACCGCAATGAAGAAGATGATAGTCCCCAAGGTATTGACGAAGAACCAATGCTTGTTGATAGTATCAGCATCGAAGAAGAAAGCTGCACCGACGAGTCCTTCGGCCAAAAAGTCAGACGCCAAGGTAGCGATCCAGTGAAATATGCTGAAGCCGGCGCCTGATTTGAGGACGAACAGGGCAATGGCCTGCTGAATGAAGAGACCAACGATGACTGTGGGCCAAGGAATGGCCGACCTGTTGCTGGACGCCAAATAGAAACCACACTGGAAGATGACCAGACCGAGGACAGAGATCGCACGATCTCCGTACTTAGTGTTCTAGAATCCGTTGAGTGACTTGAAGCATATTCACTACCAAAACACACAAACCCCTTGTAGAGGGAAGCCGAAAGCTGAGCCAAAGACAATGCCGAGAAGGCACAACCACCCAATGGTGAGACGGATGGAGTAAGGGAGCTTGATAAGTTGTTAGTTCGGAGTCAAGGCCGGCCAGCGCTGCGTACCCTGTACCACGGATCTTGGACCAACGGCATCCAGACTGCGCCGACGGGCTTGGTGACCACGGAATTTGGGATGAACCGGAAGGCTATGATCCTACGAAGTGTGAGTGCGACGTACAACGGTACTAGACAAGAACGCACAATATGAAGAACCAGGCAAAGAGGGTCTGTACAATCCATCGGTGCCTGGTTGCTTTGAGAATAGTTGCGCTGATCCACCAGCCAAAAATGAGCAGCGCAAGGCCGCCGAGAATGTATGGGCGGAGCTGGGCATGTTGAGATTTTTTCGAGACCGACACACGACCCGACCAACCTTGTGCTCGAGGTCGTGGCGCCGAGTGCGGGCAGCTTCGACTTCCTCGGTGTCCTTTGCGAGCATCGCCTCATGGTCGACGACAGGATGGACGTCTTTTTCGTTCACCGACTGGGTTGAACGCGAGCCTTTGCGCTGGACGGGCTCACTGTAACCCACGGGCTCGGCAGCAACTAAGTCGGTCATTGATCTCTGGAAGATTGGGTCCGGAGAGCGGAGACTCGGTGCTCCAGATACGCCCTTTTATATCTACGCATTGGATCCATTGGATCCACAATCCACGCCATGAGAATCGGTGATACCATGTGCTCTGTCGTACAAGCCATCAACTAGGGGGAAACTGCCGACGCTTCACGCGCTTCACGATAAGCCCGCAACGCAGATCTATACCGCCAAGCGTCTCAGATAAAGAATCGTTTCCACAATCCTACACTTTCAGAGCCCGGATCGATTTTCCACATGCAATTGCAACCCATTCCCCTGTTACAGTTGCGTGCCCCGTATTCATCGTCAATCCCTGGATCGGCGGCGACCACGCAAGGTTCGTGATTTGGTTCGGAGCAGTGTACGCCATGACCGGTTCCGTTACGACGCGCTTTTTTCACATCCGGCCGGGGTGAGTTCAGACGTGATCCTGCACTTCGGGGCGACGATGCGCTTTGCGTATAGTTTGACAAGTCCCATAAGAGCAGTTGGCAATCATCGCCTGTCAAAAGTTGGTGTCAAGAAAGCCAAGAAATAAATAACGAACCCGCCGTGGCCAACAGTGGGTGTTCAGCAGAGCCCCAGCCAAGTCCGTTTATTGCGGCGTGGTGTCCACGGAGTTCCATGACAGGCGAACCTGGACTGCGCATGTCCAATATTTGGATGTCTGAACCGTCCATGTGGAACGTAGACATGTAGTTCGAATCCGATGGATTGAATGCTATCCTGAGTAGGGGAGATGTGGGGGGCCGTGCAGAAGTGGAAGGAGAAGCGGATGGCGGCGGCAGGTTCTTGGGTGCAGGCGTTTCGTACAGGATAGTCGAGTGTTCAAGACTCCGCAGGTCGAAAGCTCGTAGGCTTCCGTCTGCTCCAACAGAAACGAAGATGTCCGTCGATCCAGGTAACCAAGCCACATCATACACTTCTCGGTCATGAGCAATGAGTTGCGTGATTGCGGACGAGGTGTCGATATTCCACACAGTACACGTCGTATCGATGGAGGATGTTACGATTAAACTGGGTGCCTTCTCGTTCCATGAAAAGTTTGTCAGCGGAGCGCCTGTGGATTGGTTTTGCACTTTGGATTGCTGGATGGTACTTGGATAAAATAATAGATGAGCGAATGAAATCGACGCACCCCGGATAGAGCAGTCTTCAGCGTCAAATTATGCGAAGCCGCGCTGGGCTGCCGGCCGACATAAGCAGACGTGGAGGGCGGGGCATCGCTGCTATACTCCCACACCCGCAACGCATCCCCAGTCGTCGCCAGCAGCTCCGTTGAGGGTGATTTTTGTGACCACGGATGCGAAGCGGCGGATGCCGGTTGCCATTGCAAGCTCGTCGCGGGATAGCCGTGGTGTGCTTCGCATAGCGTCACAAAGTCAGGGTAGTCGGTATAGTCATCCTCTACAAGAACACGCTCGTCCTGGAGTCCCGCGATTGCGATACGATTCTGGTAGTTTTCTGTAAACGAGGCGATGCCGAGGCGAAAGGCAGATCGCGGTCGCAGCTGTTGTCCAGGCGCTGGGGTCTTGCACCAATCCAAACTCTGGACAGGCCCTTCGGCGGTGAATGACTACAATTGTTCGATAACGAAGCATTCAATTCTCACAAGGAGCCTCGTATTGGAGAAGGGACGTGGTCATTTCGGCGAACGAATGTGTGGACAGTTGCTAACTCGAGTGTTTGGCTGGAAGGGCGGTGTCAAACATCAATCCTGTTTAGGAAATTCAAGTTCGTTGTTGCTCGAATTCAAGGCGGTGAGGCTCTGAATATCGTATGCAGCGTCGTTTCGTAATATTTTAGCTCACAAACATTGTTTCAATTCCCTGACCCCTTGTCGAACATTGCTCGTACACACAGACTTTACCTCCGACCCAAGGGCCAAAGTCACTGAACTGCTGACCTGAGGCTCCAAGTATTCGAGTTTGGGATTTTCTGTTTTTATTTTTATTCAGCGGTGATGCGACGTAAGCGATGCGCTTAGAGGTCGGGACGACAAAGATTAGGCTATTATGGGATATTTACCATTTGGATTTCCTTACCTACGTATCCCTGAAAGTCTCTAAAAAATCATAACGAAAGCTAGCATCTTTGAGTCCGACGTAGAATTTTGGACGCGCAGACGGCGGCGAACTTGTGAAGAATGTGGGGAACGCAAGTTGAGAGCTGGTGCAAAAAAGCAGATTCGTGGCTACAGCGGGTGAATCAAATGAATCGGTGGTCGGGGGTGGGTGAGCGCACCATTCCTATCTCGTGATGAATGGGCGAGTATCCCTCGGCGGAGCACGCGAACAAGACGTATCTTTCGTAGGTACTATGAACCACAAAGATAAACAGCGCAATGAGGGGGAACCGGGCGCTGTTGAATTTCGGGACTCTGAGGAAGCGGTAAGAAGCGTTAATCGAGGAACGTGAACGGCAATTGAGTTGCACCTTTCAAGGTATCCATCGTGCTACAAATGTCAGCGAAAGTTTACATAGCAATGGGAATATATACGAAACTTGATATTTACGAAGAGCTCTCGGCTGGTCCCATTTCGGGTGACTTCAAGTCGAAAATTAGACGCACGAGTTATTTCACGTCGAATGGCAGTCTCGTGCAATTCTGGAAAAGTCGACGAATTTTGAGGGAGCAGAGCGACCTTCTAACAAAGGAGTGACTGGTCGCCAAAACCCACCAGTGGCGAACTCGAGTCTTCTGACCTTTGGCGCGAGACGGACATTGTGGGAAGGCTGAGGTGAAAAATAGATCTATAGAACGTTCAACATTCAGGGAACAAAACCAAAATGCGAAGTTGAACGTACGCGTCGGTCCCGGAAAGATTCTCTTGAACTCCATCTACTGTACAGTTTCGATCAATTCGAATCGAACACGGGATTTTTGATACAATTAAAATCCAAAAGAAATCCCACAAATCGAGAAAAAATTATTTCCGCAATACAGTAAAAAAAAAGTGGGTGTGACGCGTGACTTCGAATTGAGCGAAACTCTACAGTATCCCCGGATAGGCAGGCCTCTTCCGTACGTAAGTAAGTGGCGAGACGGATACATTTTAGACCATGATCCTTTTTCTTCCACTCTAGCATGCGCCCAGACAGATCTAGCAGGGATCGAGCGTTCCCAGCGAATGCCGACAAGCGATTTTGTTTCATATCACCGGGGGATAAGGCCGCAGGCGGCAGGTGCCGAACCTCTGTATGACACCGCGTGACGTTGTGACCGATTTTTGTCGTCTCCATCTTTACTCTTACTACGACTCTGCGTATTCAAGATGGACAGCGAAGATGAAGAATCCGACTCGGATTCAAATTATGAGCCAGCTGAGGACTCTGAAACAGAATTCACGGTAGAAAGTACACCTGTGTGCTGGTCTTTACGTCTGCTTTACTATTTCGGCTAATACTGTTAATTGAGGGAACGAAACGAAAACTCACTCCAGCAGACCAACAACAGGCAGGAACAACAGCCTCCAAAAGAAAAGTACGTACATGTGGCTCCTATAAGGTTTTGCAGTAATACAATTACGACCAGAAACTTTCTACGGTATGTATTTTACAGCAGGGAGACGGCAAGAACTGAGCTCGAAACAGCTTCCTCCGGAGAATGATGTACCCTGTCCACGCATCAGCACTTTCACACCGGTAGTGCGCTCCAAAGACTCCAAGCAAAAACAAGGATTTCGTATCGGGTGGGCTCACCTTAACGATGCCGATGTTTTTCAGATCAACCAAAGTCGAGATGAATTTGCATCACGTCCCAAAAACACCGTTGCCGAGAAAGCTGCTGCTCAAGCAAAGATAGACCTTTTAGCGAGCACCGACCCCCAGACGCAATCGGCCATCATCATTGACAAAAATGGTGACCCGTTACTGGGGTATTATTCTTACAGGTCCGCTCAGCGGCCACTGGTGAAAGTCCTCGGACCGAACAACAGCCTGGCCGAGCGTCGGGAAGCGCTCATCGCGCGGTCCAAGGTAAGTCAAAGAATAGCTTCGTGATACAACACTAACTTTCATCGTTGTCAGCCGCTTGAGCAGCAGTACGAGGAACGCACCGTTGAACCAGCCAAAGATGAAGCTGGATTTGTATATGATGGCTTGTCGGTCGGTTGCAGCGCAGGGTTATCTGTTACGCTATTCTGATATTCCTTCCTCAGGCAGACTTGGTCATGCGAACATTTGAAGCGTCACAATTCGTGGCCTTTGCCCATAGGCCTGTCGTTAACCCCAGAGACATCAGACATCTTCCCACCGACGACGGCAGAGATTACCGGGTCATGACCTATACAGCTCCAGACCAAGCACTCGATCCGTTCCCTCACGATACGCCTAGGTATACCAACATGGTCAATGGCCGGCAAAAGACCAAGAGGAAGAAGGCCACCGACGCCCCCCAATGCACTGACGAAGCTGTTGAAGAACCTTATGAGAGACCCGGCGTCGAAAAGGACCATACGAAAACCTTTGCAGATGGTACGGTCAGCGAGCGATGTGGCGTTCTTCACTTTGTAAACGCATGGCACCAGCAGGGCACCACAACTGGGGTAAGTTTTTCTTCTTTCGTTCGTCTTACAAGTAGAGGCATAACTGGTGACTTGAATTCATAGGATCTGATTCAGCCCTCGCGGGACCTGTTGGCAGGTGGCTTCAAAGGCTCGGTGAACCGCATATACTATATCTTACCGACGAAGTCACTGTATTCATTGCGGAGCTGTTCAAAGCGCTTTTCCCTGATTTCTACTTCAAGTATCGAAAAGTGTTCGAGGCAGGTGTCTGGCTCTCTGAAGACAAGGGCCCTTGGCTCGGGCGTGCGGTCGTATACAAGTTGCAGGTCAATGTTCATCGTGATGGGCTGGACGGGGGTCCTACAGCGACCTTCCCTGCTGGTTATTTCAAAGGCGGAATTATGGTGTTTCCTGACTTGGGTAGCAAATTCCGGTATGATTTTCTATACTTCATACCTCCAAACCATCTAAGACCATCTACAGATACGAGGCTGGTGCAATCTGTATCTCGCTGTCCGCCGATCTATATCATGCTGTAGAGAGATGGGAACCAGTGCCTTGTCCTCCTGAACTTCAAGCCAAGAACATTACGCCTGGTCGCACCAGTACAGTCTTTTTCTTCCCAGAGAAGTCGTTGAAAACGTTGGAAGGACGGCCGCCTGGTTGGATGCGCAACGGAGGCTGCTTGCCATCCGCAACAGCTTCGAGCTCTCCTAAAAAGAACTACAAGGCAATCAAGGCAAGGAAGCAGAGGAAAAAAGAGCGTATCGAGGCAGAGAAGGCAGAGGAGGCTGCTAAGAAGGTCCAGACACGACAACGTTAAGTGGATGTAGAGGCAACAATAGCAATACATGAAACTACCTATGCGTTTGAATTACTGTCATCAGAATCGGATGTAGGGTGAGAATCGGATCTACCGCCATAAAAATCGTAAGGAAAATGTTCATAAAGTTGGTATTCATATCCGTATACACGCCCTGGAACGGTCTCGCTCCCGGCTGACACATGAAAGAAACGGTGCTGACCCCAGCCGCAGTAGACAAGCTTATCTTCTGAAATGCGCCAAGACAAGTCGACTGATCGTTCGCAGACCACGGTGGGCCACGTCCACGATGCTTCCAAGAACGGCGGCCAAATAGTGGTAGGCCATTGAGGGTTCAAACGCTCATGGGAGGAAGAATTGTCCTCGTGGCGTTCACCTTCATCGAAGTAACCGAAATGCAACACGAATGTACCAAGGTTGGATGTGATCGGAAGCTGGCTGAACCAGTTTTGGCAAAGAGTGTCTGCTCCTTGCGGAGTGGGTGGCCAAAAGGGATAGCCGGGGGTGGTAAAGACAAATGAGGTGAGTTGGACAAGGGAAGGATGCGCAAGGAGAGCAGGCCAATCGTCCGAATCCCAGGGACCAGCATCGGCGCGAACAGCACCTCTTTCGTACTGTGATATTTCAGCGTCAAGACCAAAGAGTTCAGCGACGTACTCACATGAGGCCAATAATCCTGGCTGGGGGTGATGTGGAATGTGCGCAAGGAAGGGATGTGGTCGAGGTGCGCATTGGCCAAAAAACGTTGAAGACAATTTGTATCGTCTTCCATGTCAACGCAAAGAGAGAGAGAGTCTAAGTGCACCAGGCGAGGAGCAAAAGTTTGCCAGCGCTGCCAAAAGAGGTGCAGACGGCTTTTCTTATTGTAGCCACCAGGCTTGAGATCGAGAGACAAGTGAAGCGTCCTAAGACCAGCGGCAAGGTTCACATGATGGCTGAAGGGAAATGCAAAGAGATCAAACAGGTCCAACCCACTTCTCAGGGTACGAATGTTGAGGTGGCGGAAGAGGAAGGGCTGGATTACAGTATGGAAGATAGCGTCAACTCCTGCGAGCGGCTTGAGCTGGCCTGCTTCAGGATCGTCTGCAACGTGCCAATCATCAACAAAGGCCTGAATGATTCGGTGACGCAACTCTGGGGCTGCAATTCAGAGTCAGACACAGTGAATTCATAAAATGAGATAGAGAGGTACCGAGACTGGAGAAGAAGGCCATGGAAGAGTGAGATCTGAGGGAAGATCAAGGTAGAGCACAGGTGTGTGACGTCACGTCCCAAAAAAATGAGCGTGATGTGACATTGATTATTACTTGACTCAGTCGCTTCAAATTATTGGCTGAATGTCTCTTCAAATCAATCTTGTATTGCAACAGATGTACCGACAGAATAAGCTACACAGGAAGCCCAACAAACTGCTTCGTCTCCTTTTCAATTACACTGCCGAAAAGGTGGATCGCCAAGAGGCGAAGGTTGGTGGCAAAGTCTATGGCGGCGGCACTGGGTCACATCAGTCTCATACACCAAAAGAGGACATAGGCAACTCACCGGGAATTGAAAATAACGGGGTAGTTTTTTATACCCCAATAAGTGGGGACAGCGTCGGGACAATCAACGCCGTGGTTGCGTTGACAGTGACTTTTCCAAGCCTCGAGAGCGTTCTTATAGGTAGCAACCTTGAACCGTATGTAGCCACTATAGCCTTCGATTTGCTCGTCGGCGGCCTTGCTACAAACGATTGTAAGTACGGAGCTAAACCTTAGGGTAGCGCAAAGAGACTTACGAGTTGGTGTAAACACCAGGTTTCCAGCCCTCAGGCACGACGTAGTAAGAAGTTTTGGAGCTCGCCGAATGATGTGCGTGGTCGACATCGGGCTTGAAGTTCGGCACACATGTGGGATTTTCAAGCGGAATCTGGACGTATAGGTGAAATGGGCCCAGGTGACATACAGAGAAAAGGCAGACCTCGAAGATGCGCATCACTGAACACTGTCGGACGTGGTTGACTTGGAAGGGGAGATTTGGGATGCAAAACCTGGGCAAGGTGAGCCGTGTTTTATAGCGTACATTTGAGGGGGAGGAAGGGGGGGGTTGAATACGGTGCACGTTGGAGTGCGCAATATTCTGTGGCGCAAACATCCCAAAGAGAGAAGTTCTGACTGCGGGATTAGCCTCGCCTCAAGACATGAGGCAATAAACAAGGCCGCACGAGTAATAGGCACCCAGGGGTGAACAGCGGAAGAAGTGTTTTGAAGCGGAAGAATACAGTGTGAGCCAGCCTTTTCAGTGTCATGATGCAGCGGGTGGCAAGTATCTCGCGGCATGTTTTGAATTCAATACTGAATCGCGGTGAGCTTTGAAGGAAGCACACACCACTCCCTATTCGTTAACACGAGGAACACAGAGAAAGAGTCTTCCTGCGAGGTCTGGACTGGACACGTGGTAGCAACTCGTGTTCCCATGTCGTGTTTTGTACAAGCATCCACAAATCTGTACGTTTTGTGGGTGATCTTAAAGGCAGCCTAGAGGAAACCAAAGATCTTCGGACGCCATGACCAGACGTTTGGAGTCAAGCAAATTTGCAATACCCACCACAGACGAGGTACATGCGCTATCGAGCGTGCTGGCCGAGTGCGGATCCAAACCATTGATCTCAGGGAAGTCTCGTAGGTTGCGATGAAGCGCAAATTACTCGGTTGGAGGTGTGTTTCATATTCTTCACGATTGAAGGACACTGACCGAGTGCTGCGTAGGAGGCAATCCAGCTCTATACAGGACAGAATCTGTATCGCGAGTTCAAGTTGACGAGAGAATTGCCTGACCGTTGCTGGCATGATCTCATCTCAATGGTGCGTCTGTTTCTCGCCCTAGTCCTGGATGCAGAGTCAATTTTCATCATCTTTCAGCTTCAAAGAGACTTTACGCACATATATCAAGGCCCAGTCGTCGTAAAGAGAGTACATGACACTGTTATGTACGCACGGCAGATTATGGTGCCGGAAAATATGCGAGCAAGAAGGGCTTAGCTGGTTGGTTTTGCACTCTAGTTTACCTCTCCGAGGACAATGTAGCAAGAAAAAATTTGATATCATAGAGCAAAACAAAAAGATTTGGAGAGAGTATGTGAAGAACAATCTCGTGATAGTGGCGTTGTCTCGGTCGGTCTGTGTGCGGGCGAAGCGTTCAGCATGGGATACGACAAGAAAGTGAAATCAGACGAAACGAAAGAGGGACAAAAAGGAAAATAAGGAAAGAAAGAAAGAGCGACGAAGGGACTCACAATATATGTATAATAACGGCTCTGAACTGTTGGGGACGCAATGCGGGTGGCGACAAGGAAGATGATGAGTTTCCGGTGATTCTCGGCGGTTTCGGGTTTGAACTGGGCTTATGCAGTTTGGTTCAGTTATATTTCCTTTCGTTCTTCGCCCACATACCGAGCGACATAGAGGGCGGCGGTGGCGATGCTTTCATTTGCTACAGGCTTTTCCTTGGAGACACCCGCAAAGTAGTTCTGCAACGAGACCGAAAGCGGGAACTGGCGCGAACTGGGCAGGGGAAGATCGCCAAGGAAACAACAAGATCAGTGAGCGGTCTGACGTGTAGGGCGCAAAGGCTGCATGAGGGAAAATTGGGAGTTGAAGAGGAATACAGCGTAGCGCGAGATAGGTAGGCATGCTGCGGAGATGCTGCACTTCAGCTGCGGCTTGAAAAGCGAGTGAGCAAGCGGATGTGTGGAAGGAAGTCGTATACGCGGTCGAATCTTGGGGTTTCGGGTGCAAGATCCGTTGAGCGAGTGCGCCCAGCAGAGGTGTTAGGTCGAGCAGAGCGGGCTGGGTCACATCACGCTCAGAATGAGTGAGCGTGATGTGACCCGTCTTCAGAGTCTTCAGCTCGCTCTCGTCACCTACAGGCGCTCCCCTACAGGCGATCCCCACGTCGAGCACCGCGGGCATCAAACTGTGAAGTACAAGAATTATAATGGGTACGATATCAAGCTCACGAAAGGGGCTTCTAAATTAAAAGTAAATTCAGCCTCGACACCGACGCACGCACACACCGTCTCCCTCCGCGTATCTCCAGCAGCGGGCGTTAAGTGCTCCGCGTGCAGGGGGATTGTCCGCCGCGCCATTCGCAGTATATTTGCCTTCATTCGCGCAACACCCGCGCGGTAATATCTTCACCACTGCGGCGAAACGCACCTCCCGGGTGAGTCGGACCTGCGCGTTGCGTGCGATGGGCCGCAGATACGTCGGACGTAGAGCCTGAAGCAAGGGAGAGGAAGTGGGCGGCAAGGTACGGCATCCCAGGTACATCGATGGCGCCGATTTCGTAGCTGACGCTGCTGCCATCGCGAAGGGTACTGAAATGCTCACCAAACCCGAAACCCGCAACTAGCTCATCGCGGAGATCACGCCCGCATCCGTGCTGTACGCCGAGTACCTGGACGGGTTGCACAGCGTCGTGCGGCAGATCGACCGTCGCGCGTTGTTCTGGCAAAGACCCGACCCTCGACTTCCGGTGTCCGCTGCTTGCGGTACGTTGCATTAACTGGGGTTGTTGTATGCATGTATTGACACGAAGCGGTTCGCAGTGCGCAGCAATCAGCGGCAACGGGAGAGGGCGAAGGCGGCGGCAGAGCAAACGAAGGACGTGAACGCGAAGCGGGCGGAGCGCGTTAGCAGACGCGGCGGTGCTGAGGCCAGAGAAGGCGCGTTCTCACGACCTCGCCCAACGCTACCCCAAACGTCTGCGACGCCCGTCCAAGGCACACGCGCAGACGCTCCTGCCGGCTGTCCATGTCGTGGCGCACTGCCCCTCGCGCTCCACATCCGGCACCCTCCCCTCCTCCAAATCCACGCTGTCCATCCCAGACGATCTGGAGTGGGAGCAGGAGCTCTTCCAGCGGTTCCTCGACTTCCAGGTCGACTACGCCTCGCTCGAGCGGCGGCTGCTCGACCAGAGCCTGCGCGAGATCATATCCAGCGACACGCGCGATCGGTACCCGGCGCGGGACCGCGCGCGGCTGCTGCGCGAACGCGCGGTGGACGTGTTCAGCGTCGTGGAGGAGAGCGTGGGGCGCTGCACCGCGTTACGCATGGGTACGGCGCGGTGGGGCTCGTCCAAGCACTAGACGGGTTCTTCCAGTCCTTCATAGATATGTGGACGGCGGACGTCCGCCTCGGATACTCGTCCGCCGTGTCGATGGCGTCCCAGCTGGCCTCGGGCGAGGACCTATCCGGTCTGGACTACACCGCCGAGGAATGGGCCGACTCTCAGCTGTCGCTGCACCTCCTCTCCTCCGCGCGCCCCCCCTGTCCGAGCTAGGACCTTTCGTGCCACTGTCGCATGCGAAGGAGCGCGAATGCAGTGGCGAGTGAGGGTGAGGTGCGGGAGAGGCGAGTGGCAGAGCAATCGCGAGCCGCCCGCGTCCGCGGAAGCGGCAGTGTTGAGGCCGGAGAAGGCGAGGTCTCACGTCCTCGATGAAACATGGTAAAACGTGGCCTTTGGGGCGAGTGGAGGAGCGTAACGCGAAGCAGTTTTGTAGCTCAGACCCATAACCATTTTCATTTTCATTTGTACGACTTTGATACGCGCCTCAGGCATGTGCATGTAAATACCATGAAAGAGCTAGAGAGCTTATTAGAGAAAAATGCTGGTCGGCCGGCAATACAAACTGTATAGTAGCGTATAATTCCCACGAAGTGACGGCAATCATCGCGGTAACTTGACTTGTTTTTCTTTCGTTGCTTCGTTCTCTTGCTTTTTGGATCTTGGTGAAACTGTCCAACGCGAAGTTAACGAACCAAGAGCAAACTTCGCACGTACCCAGGCCCCCGGTCCAAGCTCCTTTTTACCAGTAGCATGCTCCTAGGCCAATACGGGCAGTTCTTCTCGGCGCAGGAGTGTGGATTGAGAGAAGTTGTACCTACCCAGGCCCCGGCGCAAGGATTCTTGCCAGTGGGTGGCGCTGCATGTGCCGGTACTCCAAGCCTTTCTAGGTAGCGCTTCACAGCGCTGGAGTGTGCAGCAGAATACTGCAAAGATGGTGTCTGGAGTGCTATTCAGCTAGCTGGTGATCACAGCTATCTGAATAGAATTTCAGACATCACCTTCGTAGCATTCTGAGCTTCATCCAAATCTTGAATATTACTTCGTGCTCTGCTGGTAGGTCAAAATTTGCACTGAAACAAGAGCGTCGCTGATTAAGAACAGGTATCTTGTTGATAACTTGCTGCACGTAAGGTCTTTCTGATATATATAAACCGCTCAATGCATTGCATGTCTGACATCGGACTAACATCCAGACTGTAAATAAGCCTACGCTGGCTGCTAGAGGAAGCACAGGTGACATTTTTTTATCTAATGCAATACATTACTGATATTAAAACATTATACTGCAATCCAGACTGAAGACGAGATCATAGTGGTATATACAGAGCTGCGTCTTCTCCCTTGCAGTTATCCGTGATTAGGCACCTTTATTTTTTTTTTTTTTTTGGATACTAGATCCGTTACTTTGTTGAAGGACCTCAGTCAGAAAGATATGGAACTGCTGCAGCGCAGGCTGCTTACTTTAAGAAACAAAGAAATCACGACGTCCACTTCTGCTAACCTTAACCCCACACATATGTTCACATTTACGCATCGAATTTGATTTTGCAAGCTCCTTAGATAAAGTAGGAGCAGTGAACAAAGGCAAGAAATATCAATATATTCGTTTCGAGTTGAGATACACGACAGCTTTTGTTTTCGATTCAGAATTCAAGTAAAATGTACGAGAGGAGGCGTCAACAGGATATGAGCGCTTTTATTTGTTTCGTTTTTTTGTTGTTGGCAAGGTTTTCTGCAGAGCAGAGGTCCCCAAGCGGGACACTCATGCTGTCTTTGAGCCAGACGGAGCCTTCGATGGGCCTGAGCCGGAACCTGAGCCCGACGCAGAAGAACCTGAAGGCGGCAGCTTCTTGGTGGGAGGTTCCTCGTCGGAATCCAAGTCCAGGTCGAGGGCTTTGCGTTTCAAGATGAGCTTCGACGGACTAAGAAGCGCTGAATTTTCCCGCTGCAAAGGCACCATTAATACAACATAAAAGCGCTCAAAGCAAAAAATCACCCACCCTCCCAACAATGGTCAGGTTAACTAAACGGTACTCCCATTGGAGTTCGCCTTTTTTGTCTTGGTGCGGCTTTGCCCCCCACGAGTATGCCTATATGACCTGGGGATTAAGTCTGGCAATCGCAGCGGGGAAAGTGACTGACAGTGGGGATCATCGCAGCTAACATCACCAACCCAGTTCCGAGCCGGTGTATCTGATGGAACGAAATAGCGTGATACTTTTTGTTGCTTGAATCATAGACCAGGACCTCGGGAACTCTGTTGAACCGAAGGTCCGTGTTGACCAAGAAAGTCTTCAGGTTGTACGTATCATCAAACTCTGAGGCTCGCCCCTCCTAAAAAAAAAAAAAAAAGAAAGAAAAAAACATTAAAAATGAGAAGAAAACCAAAAAGAGCGGACAGGAAGAAGAAGAAAGACTCACATCTTGCATAGAGGCATTGGGAACGAAGACAGGACGACGACCCGATAAGAACATAGAGTGAGTGGGGCCATTTTTGTTTCCGCGTTTAACAACCTCCTTGCTGGCCTTAGCGAAAGTCTGTGCAGGTAGAGTTCAATCAGAAAGGAGTTTAGATTGACACAAGTAAACCCATACCTCCCAGCGCTCGTCAAAGCATTTATGCACTTCAACAGACGTTTCCCACTCTATGGGTCGGCCGGAAATAGAGTATTCTGCGGAGCGGGGGTTTAAAAATTGGGGGTTCCACCTGCATAGAGAGCGTCAAGAGTCAAGGCCAAAAAAAGAAAAAAAAAGCGGAAGTAGGCTCACATCTGTACCCTCCAAGAGCACATAATATCTGTTCGACTCCTGGTGGTCTTGGTCCAGCACGGGTCAGAGCCGTGCGCAGCCTGAATCTCGACGGAGATGCCATCGGGAACCTTGTCGCCCGTCTTCCAAGAAACGGTACCGAAGTTACCCCCCGGGCTATTGCCATATGCCCACGTCGACCGTGGGTCGATAAGGACTGAATATTCGAGAGGCTTCCCTCTGAGAATAAAAAATCAGTACTCTGGCAAGGAAAAAAAAAAAAAAAGCACAAAAAAAAAGGGAGATACAAGAACAGCGCCAGTGCAAAGAAAGGGGGTGCAAAAAAAAAAAAAAAAAATCAGAGGGAGAGCGTACCCCCAAGTGAGATTCCACGTCTTATTCGAAGTGAAGGTGACTTCTGTTTTGGCAACAATACTAGCAATAGTCTCGTCTGTAATGGGTCCATCGGCGGTTCTAAGCGAGGTGCGTTTACGAGCGAGTTCAGTGATTTTGATGTCAGTGAGGACGCGAATCATGTCCATGGCCTGCGCAGCGGTCAAGAGCACCTCGGGGGCTTGTGCGGGAAGCTGAGGACTGTCGGCAGACATTATGAGATGGGCGTTTTTTGAAGAGAGGGTATAGAACTACTCGTTGTTATATATGCCCAGCATACACAGCCAGGCAAATTAAAAATAAAAACAAAAAGCCGAGGCAAAGGTTGTTGCAGACGCTGGCCAGACATGAAATTCCGCTGTGGCGCGACAACCTAAGTACCTGAAAGATGTCAAATATGTAGCGGGTTTGCATCGGAACTCGAAGTTGTTCGAGAACCAAACAACAAGTGACAAAGGGCAGAGCAACAAATGAGCGGGTCGCGTGGCAGGCCTGCCGCACTCCAAAACAGAGAGGGTGTACCCGTTGGTGAACCTGTAGCAGGCGATTTTTCTTTTTCTTTTTCTCCGAATCTTGTTCTTGAAAAGAACGGAAACAAAGGCAAAACAAAAAAGAAAAAAGAGAAAGAAAGAAAAATCAAGAGAGAGAAGACACAGAGTGATGTGGAGGCGTAATATGCAGAACATGGCAAGTGTTACCCGGACGGAGGAATTAAAAATTAACAGGCAATGTGCGTAAGATTGAAAGAGAATAAAGCGAGAAACCGAAGTGAAGGACAACAAAGGTAGAAGCGCACCGACGAGGATAGGATCGCGGAACAGTGTAGACGCGTTTCAGAGCAGATTGATTCAAATTGTATTAGTGCTAGTTGGGAACCAGAGTAAAAGGAAGCGACGAAGAGTCCAAGGCTGGAGTAAGAAAAAGTTCTTTGTGCGGTCGGCGAAAGGCGGGAGAATTCAGCAGAAGGGATACATCTGACCCTTTGTACTGAGCATCTGGGTTAGCAAAGAGTTGAGTAATGCGTTGCGACTCGTCAAGGCCTTTGTGAAGCTCGAAGAGGACGAGCATACGCCTGGCCTGCTGCTCGAAGTCTTGCAGGAAAAGCCTGGGGCAGAGCCTTTTGGGGCATCAGAAAGGTACCTGCGCATGGATACGGCCATTGTAATGCGGAAAGCTGTATCAAGGCGGAGAAGTTAACTAAGAACAAGGACAAGAGATACGCAACATACGTTGGCAGCATCTGAGAAAGATGTTCGGTGCGCGAATATCGGAGAAAGATTGTACGGATGTCGCAGACTCTTTGAAGGTGAAGGTGTGGGAACATACTGGACGACATCATGGCCAACTTCCACGCTAGGGATAGCTCTCTGGCAGCCTCCGTCTCCAAGGCAGCAAATTACTGCCATTCCTCTCGACA
>JARJCV010000676.1:0-16101 GCA_029281435.1 Mycena haematopus
CTTCGACGACGCCAAGCCATCCGGGAAGATCGCGCGCATGTACGCGGAACTCAGCCACCCGCAGTGCAGTGTTTCTAACACAGCTGCACACCTCGCATATCAGCCTCAACGCATTTCTATACCGCTTCCATCTCGCTCCCTCCCCTGATTGCCCACTGTGCCTTGTCCCCGAAACTGTCCCTCATTTCCTCCTCCTCTGCCCACGCTTCCGCCGTGAACGCCTCGCCCTAATCATGCGCTTAGGCACCGCTCGTCTCTCCCTCCGCCGCCTGATCTCGACGAAGCATGACCCCATCCCGGTCCTCTCCTTCGTCCAAGACACCGGCCGCTTGCCACGATACGCCTCTGAAGTACCAGACTTACATCCCGGGCCCCATTGTTTATTGTTTATTCTATTTCCACTCTCTCTTTTTCATTTTAGTTACAAACTCGTCCTCTACAACCTAGTCTCTCGTAGACAGACGCTACAAACATTTAAGCTCATGCTTCGCTTTGTTTGTAGTCTGTTGAGAACCTTGATCAAGTGATCGCTGCCTCGAGTTATTACAAATCATCACATCAGGTGATGCCTGTGACAAGCAGCAACGACGCGTTTTCCCCGCATCCACGGTCTTCACGTAAAATTGAAGACGCGTGAAACCACCTGAGCATCCGCTTGGATAGCCTCGTTGCAAAAATTTGAGGGAATGTGGAGAATTTTGCTTTTTCTCGTCTCAACCAAGTTCAACCAACAAATATAAACCGAATAAAATATATATTCAAATTATTCACATCTTGGTGAGTAAAAGCCTCCCAGAGGTCTTTCATGTCATATAGGCACGATTATGGGCTGTTGGGTAACCAGAGAGGGCAAGGAAGGGCGAAGTGCAGTAGTTGTACGAAAGGAAAGCCCGTGGGAACAAATTCAAACTCCGTTGATTACTAATAAGTGACCTACCATACATCAGTGGCGCGGTTAGCTACAGACTATCTACAACCAGTCACTCAGCAAGAAACCTCGTGTCACCCCAACCTAAAACCCTCCCTCATAGCAACTTCTTGTTACCGTGTCCCTCTCTAGCTACTCCTCCACCTGCCGCCCTCCCCGACCAGCTAGTTTTACATCCATGTCCTTATGTATAGTGCTACATGGGCCCTAAGGGGCCCGCGCGCACTCAAAATTGAATTTTGAATTGAATTGAATTACGAGTACTTATGTAATCGTTCTTAATAATCGTGGAGGGCCATTTTCGGACCTCTGCTCTTAGCGGTCGCTTTTTTCGAATGAAGCAAATTTAGTGGCTGTCCCCAAAATCGTAACGTTTTTGTGATCACTTTAAATTTTTCATTAGCCGGAACATCTTTTATCCTAAAAATCACAAACGCAAGGTGATGAAATAGTGGCGGTACTGGGAAAATCTTACATGACAGAATCCGATTTTCTTCCTGTTGCCGCAATTCTTGACGGTTTCCCTTCATTTTGGGCGGCTTTTGCACATGACATTGATATCTATATCCCCATATAACTTACAATACTCCAATTAACTCTGAATTGAACCAAATCACAATTTTCTGCGCTCAATGGGCGTCATTTTGTAATACGTGGGCTTTTTTGTTGTGTTGTACATCATCTTGAGTGTTTCTGCAACCCTTGGCAGCTCTTCAACCTATTGTGGAGTTCGATGTCATCGCGGTCGCTTCAAGACGTTGAACTTTCAATTTTGATCACTGTTTGTCACTGTGTCACAACCGTGACTTTCTTGCCTTCGCCCACATCGACCTCGCAGAGCTCGTTCTTGCCCAATCCTTGCCCCTCAAACTCAAGTGCCGTCAGTCCCAATATATATTGCCCTCCTTTTTCACCGCCGGCTAAAATCTCTCTGGAGCACGGGTTAGGGCCGTGCCACGACGCGCTGGACCGTGGACGAAGCATCGAAGATCGGGAGCGTGCCAGAGCGGATAATGCCTAGTTGACAGCGCGAGTTTGCGGGGACTTTTGGTGCGATTTGAAGAGGAGAAGTTTGGAGAGATATACTAAGGTTGGGTGCGTGGCCCTTGCTTTCCTTTCCTTTCCTTTGCTCGCTCTCTCACTCCGTAGATCCAACCGTTCGCACAGTCCACATCTCCGCCAGCGCAGCCTTATTCAGTACGCTCTTTTCATTCTTTTCATATCTATGTATCGTGTTTGATTTTCATCACACAGAAATCCGCCATCCCCATCTCACAACCGCAAGGCCCCTAATGCCTGTGCCTAGGCTTCTATTTCTAGCAGTGCTCGTATTGGTGCGTTCTTTCCACCTTTATCTCCATGTTTGCTGTTTCCATGTACTTATGACATTTATCTTTGTTTCGCATCTTCCCATCTCTTCGCCTCCATGCATTTCACTCCGCTTCTAAACATCGCCTCCCATTTCGCTCCTCACACTAATTCGCTTCTCCATTGTTAGTCTATCTATCTCTCGCATCCCTCTCCCTCTGCATCAGCCGCCACTGCTCTGATCGCAAGACATCTGTCTCTGTTGAACCCGCGGTCCCTCAGGTTGCGCTTCCGTTGTTGTCATATACTGATGCTTTTGTGGTATAGGGCGCCCGAACCTCACCGCTAGGGTTTACAGCGTTCGATAGGGCGCTGGGCCGGCGTTGGCATTGGCAGCTGGTAATGCGGGATGATGGTGCGTATCCTCCGTTTCTTTTCTTTTGGGCCCGTTTCGGATGTACATAGGGGAATGGGAATGGAGGGGTTGTGTCACTGCAGACGGAGATGTGGGGTGGATCTGTTCATCAAAAAAAAAAAAAGTACTCGTACATGCCGCGCACAGCGACGGCCCATACCCCCAAGTTGAATTGAATTGAAATTGAATTGAGCCTATCGCGATCACTGGCCAAACATGGCCAAAATTCCACGCCAACACTTTGAGTAAGTTTGCTTCTTCGTTTCACTATCTTTGACGCCATGCCCACCCCGTTCAATCTTAGAAAGGATCTCATTGCAGCATCGTTGGAACTCGTCGGGACAATGTTCTTCCTGCTTCTTGGTCTCGGAGGAATACAAGCAGCAACTGCCGAGACCTTGGTGCGTGCCATTTTCATCTAATCTCAGCTCTGCTAAACCTCGCCATAGTCGAGCGCCGAAGGAGTTACGCAAGTAGAAAAGATTTTATACGTTTCCACTAGTATGGGCTTCAGTCTGGTCGTTTGTGCTTGGATTTTTTTCCGGTCAGTGCGCACCCCGTACCCCGAATTGCGACTGATCGTTCATCAGTATTACTGGTAGTCTTTTCAATCCTTGCGTTACAGTTTCCCTTGTCTTGCTTGGTATTCTTCCTCCATTCCGGGGGCTACTCTATTTCATCGCACAATTTCTGGGTTCTGTTCTGGCCGCTGCAATTTTGCTCGGACTCACGGGTACCTTGTCGGTAAAGTATGAAGAACTCTATAGCTAAACTCACATGGTTCTCACTCCAGTCTACAGCACTTCCCTGCACTCCGGCACCACTCCCACACAGGGCGTTTTCATCGAAATGTTCATTACCTGCGCTCTGGTCATCGCCGTTCTCATGTTGGCCGCAGAAAAACATCAAGCAACGGCGTTCGCACCAGTAGGTTCAATTTTGCTCGCAATCGCCTTGTCTGTTTTTCATAAATTCATACGGATTGGAATTGGTCTCACCCTATTCTCCTGCCACCTGTAAGTGTATCGTCCGGAATTGCACATAACGAACTCATTCCACGGAAGTTTCGCGACTTTTTACACCGGCGCTTCCATGAACACTGCTCGCTCGTTCGGCCCAGCTCTAGTTTCTGGATTTCCTACTCCAAATCATTGGGTGGTACGTCACTGATGATACTGCCTGAAATTTTCCCCCGCCCTAATTGTCGGACGCAGTATTGGGTTGGCCCCTTTCTAGGTTCTATCCTTGGGAGCACATTCTACGCTCTCTGCAAGCAGTAAGCCTTCGAATTGTGTTTCAAGACGTCTCCTGACTGCGTCATCGCTTGTCAGCTGCAAATATTGGACCTTGAATCCACACCAAGACACCGATGATTACACAAAATCCCCTGATAACCCTGTCGACGTCGCACAGACGATCATACAAGACAGACATCTCACTCTGGATCCCCGCACACTGGTCGGTCAAATTTCCGAACGACTCCCAAAGCTCAGCGTCTCCAGCGGGACATCTTTCGGGGGACGAAGCGGCGCAACATTAGTACACGAAGGCAGCCCCACCCACAATGTGTAGTTTATATCAACTGTGTTCTTTCTGTAAAATTTCCCAGCGTTTGACGCCCTTTGTGCAAAATCACTCGGCGCAATTATAGAGTTGTATATCTCACGTGATCGCGTTCAGCCAATTCAACCGTGCGATGGTCCAAAGTTTCACAAATTCCCTTCTCTGTCGTGGTACTGCAGGTGATACTTATTGGTGCTCCGCATCCACATGCTCTGGTGACGGACTTAAGACACTCGTCCTATAAGAAACAACATTTTATTTGCTTGGTTCGGCCCGCGTGCCCTTGTTTGCCTTCTATATGCCTTTCACGCCTTTCAAATGCCATCTGCACGCCTTCTATCTCGGAAATATTGCGACTCGAATCCGCCTTTTCTCCCGCGGAAGGGGACCTTCGGACTTCCCACAATTCCCCTCCAGTAGCAGATACCCCCGGCAATCCCGTTTGGTTGCACTGTCATATGCTCCTTTCCTCCACCTGAGTGCTGGTTGCCCCGACGGGATGGCTGCACTACAATCGTATTTATATGAGATCGCAAGGCAAAGGAAAGACAGCAGCCTCGAAAAGATGATGTCTCTTGCTCTACTGCACGTCCTCGCCGGTCTCTGTCTTGCTATCAATGCCATTTCTCTCGAACACAAACCGACACGCACCGTCAGCGTCGACGTTGATGCCAGTGCTCCTCCTAATTGTTTCCCCGCATTGGGTAGGGCGTCCAGATGTTGCTCCAACCAACACCTTGCTAATATATTCTTCTAGGCTTCAAGATGCCTTCAGGTACACCCTCGAGCCTGACTAACTGGTGGTGCGACTATAGCACCGAGTATGGGTTTGTCGGCTTTAGTTACGAGGTCACTGCTTGTACGCACCTCACCCGAACCACCGTCACTGCGGCTGATGCTTACCTATGTACTATAGGCCAAAGCCAGAGCAAGCTCCAGGCGGACTTCCTCGAGATACGAAAAACCTTCAACAGCCGTTATATTCGCATGTACGGATTCTGCGATAGGGAGGGTGAGTTTTGGAATATCCAGGCTGAATGAAGCGCCTAAATATATTTTAGGGTTCTAGTAAGCGGTATTCGGCCGCGGTCGATTTCTTCATTAACATTGCTCCAGCAACGATATTGTTGAGGCCGCCTGGGGTGCTGGAAGTAAGTTGACCAACAAATGAGGCTTGTTGAGGAGCACTTACAGTTTAATGCAGTCGGCGTGCATGCGCTCATTTGGGTGAGTGTAGCCGCTCATGCGACGAAGCTTAACCTAACTCGAACCATATTGCAGTTTGGTTTCGACGGTACGGATGAGTGGATGGGCCGACGCGACACATTGTTTGGAATTCTCCACTCTAATCCAAAAGCCAAGTTGTGACCCGAGCACTGCAATTCGGTAGTGAGCCTCTCTACGATTGGGTACGGTCCCGGTTGACTTCAATGGTTTATTGGGCCGACCTTTCGAGAAGGTTCTCGATCCTCCTGTCCTCGCAGCCCAAGTCACGGCGGCGAAAGCGAATTTATCAAGCCTCCAGATCCCGGTTACGATATCAGAAATGGCGTACGGATATCAAGTGAGCTCCTTTTTTATTCCATCCTGGAATTTATATCCTGCAAAAATAGGAACATGAAGATGACGGCGCGACAGACGTCTTGGACGCGATTCAACTGATAGACGCACATATGCTGCCGTTCTTCTCTACTGCAGCCTCAACGGGTTGGCTCTCCAAAGCTACTCGTATATCGACTTGGCCTCACATAATATGTCTTCACAGCGAACAAGGCGTGGCCACTCGTGTTGACGGATCTCAACTGGTTTATCGATAATGGCCAAGGGAAGAAGATATATCTGACCGAAGTGAGGGCTTACCTACCTCAATACCATCCGTCAACTAATAAATGATGCTCAGAACGGCTGGCCTTCTGTGGTAAATGTAGTTCAAAAATACCTGGATCGAAATGAAATACCGTTTCAGACGTCGGACGGCGTGCAGCCAAATTCGCCTTCGGCCGTAGCTAACGTCCAGAACGAACATGTGGAGCATCTCCTGTGGTTTCGAAATTTCGCCACTAACAATGTCTTCAGGATTATTATTCACTTTTAGATGAGCATTGTACGGACTTCAAGGCAGTGCCAGGCGGAGGAGTCGGATGGTTCTGGCACATCTACAGCGGTAAGATTTTCCACCTACACTTATTATGTGAGAGCTGCTGACTGAATTGCTTTAGACGACATGGAACCCGGCTATGGCCTTTTTTCGACCAGTGGAACACTGAAGTTCTCCCCCTTCAGCCCCAAGACATCATGTTGAAGATTCGAAAATGGGCAGAATGATGTTTATGAATCATTTCGCAATTTTGGCACGGCTCGCACGTTGTGTCTAAACGGTTGAGGTCGCGGGATTTATACTTAGCTTCAATCTCGAAATACAGTTGAAAGAAATGACCTGATCTAATCTAATCCGCCGGATTGTAAGCCCACGGGTGCCAACACGCGTCTTGCGGGCTGAGCTTGTCCCGGCCCTCCGAACATAGAAGATAGCATACTCCCCAGCGGATTTCCCGATTGACTGCGCGGAGGCGCAAGGGCAAAGTACAAAGTGGAGATATCGGTCAATGCCTGTAAGGAGTTGTGTGAACCTGCCGCCTGCCAAGACAAGGAAACACCGCACCTCTCGAACTTCTGGGGTAGCCAATAACCCGCCCTTACTTTGGTACGTGCCACAGAGACGCACCCAGCTTTCTCGGACGGCCTTGTTCCGTTCGCCTTGGGCACGCTGGCAAGTTAAGACCGCAAGTTGTGCGAAATTGACAACCTGATCTTTGACGAGTATGACTTCGGCATCGCCGACTTGCAAAGGCGTGTCTGATACTCGGGGAAGATCGGATACAAAACGCGTTATGAAAGTGTGCGCGGCGAGTATGTTGCCGTTTTGCAGGTACCTGGGAATATTGAGTTAATTGTGACGGGGATAAGAAGGAACCCACGGCAGCGTCCCTCGCAAGGCAAATGCGCCATGGGAGGACAGATCCGAGGCCGACCATTCGATGAACATTTCTGCAAGCAGTCGCGCGCTGTCTCTTTTGCCAGACGCCAACAAATGCGGCTCCGCACTTTCGAAAGCTCCCTCTACAACACGACTCAGACGGACAGTAGCGCAGGAGAGGTAGCTCCGAACCCTTGTATAGCAACTCTCCAACATAATGGTGCAGTTCAGGATCGCCAGCGGGACATGAGCCACGTTTCGCCGACCAACTGTTTTAGGCTGTCAAGCCCACTTCGGCGCACGAAACAGCGGGGAGAGCTCACGCAATAGATTTATCTATTATAGTCTTCCTCCAAGCACCTTCAGAGCCCGCAAGAGCAACAAGCTGCGTCAATCTGCCTTGAAAGGAGATGCTGCGATTTAACCCTTCCTTTTTGCAGAATTTGTGTATCACACACCTCTGCTTTCGTCAGAAACGACTTCGCCTTTGGCGTCATATACTTCGAGCAAGAATCCGGTTAAATCCACGCCACTCCCGGACTGCCCAGCCTTGAACAGCTCCCTGGCGCTCTGGAAAAGCACGTCGATGGCGGTATCGTACTGGCCGGATTTTGTGTATCGCGAGGCAAAAGTGCGAGCCTTCTGGTGTGCCTCATAAGGAGCCGTCGCAATTTGTGGCAATATTGCGTTCAGTGCGCGCGCGGAGGACATGACGATGGACGTGTTTGTTGTGCAGCCGCCTGTGAGACAAAGCACATCTCCCTTGTCTCAAGCCGTGATGCCGATTTGCATAACCTGCACGACCGCAGTCGATTTCCTGTACACCGTCTATGAATCCTCCTACAATCTCAGGTTAGAACAATGTGTGAGTGGGTGCACTTTCATCTGATCATGCCGCATTGAATCTCATCGAAGAAAAATTGCGGCGCATTTGCGGACCCATATGTCGAGCACGATTCTTTGACCTTACTCATAGACCTGATTCTTCTCAAACGAGGTGTATACCGCCACCTCCTCTACAACCGGGGTGCAGAACCCAGGAGATCTGTTTCCGGGGCAACCGTCGACCCAGCGGCGCCTCAGACAACAACCGAGAAGGAGAAGGTGAAATTTCTTGTACTATTTTCTACGAATGTCAATGGATTTCCCGATCCTCATCTGGAGAAGATGTTTTATCGTTTGGGCCTCGTTCTGGTTGCTAATTCACTAATCCAGATACGGTGGTTGACTATCTTTCGGTTCGGAGGTCCGCTCATATGCGCAGATGCTTGTGCGTCAATCAAACGTTCACGTCAATTTCTGACCGACCGGTCGCAGTCATCAGATGGAGTCACTTGAGTATGCCATTTTCGTTGATGACTCAACACGTCGATTAATGGACGCAGACCCCAACCAGCCCTCAAAAGTCTCTCCATGGACGAGAGAGACGTTGAACGCGATTTTTCGAACATTTGTCGGGGTGTCGGTTGGTCAGCGTGGGATGTTTAATTCTGTGTGCCTTACAACTCACATTCCTGAAGAAACTATAACATTCCATGTCGGCGTGCTATTTACGTGTTACATAGTGTTGGGGGTCGCGGTCCGGGTCGGTTCTCCCACCATGTCGGACATCCGACGCGAATTTCGATTTTCGCTGATCCCGCTCACACTGTTCTACTCATCCCTAACCAAACTCTTCCTTCTCTTCTTACTTACGATCTGGCGTCCTTTATCCGTGCCCCCACCACTTCAATCCAGCCCTTACCTCTTCCAACTATTCGACGATGATAAGGTTGACCGTGAATGGGTCGTGCGCAATGTGCTCGGAGGAATGTCTGCCGGCTTTGGCTTACGCGGTGCGCACACTCTTGTCTGCTGAAATCTCCGGTCTGAGTCCCACCAGTTGTCTTGGACATTCATCCTCTGTTCACAACCATAATTATCATTGCAGGATGGGTAGCGAAAACTGGTGTGTCTCAGCTCGTGAGCCATTGGGTGGGAGGAGATGAGCAGAGAGAGGCGTGGTTGGCGTACAGCATCCCATGAATAACGTTCGATTGCATGTTGAATGTTCCCAGGACAGGTGTAAACGCAAACAGTCAGTTGTCGATGTGGCGCACTGGCATGGTCGTAGAAACCTGACTAAGTATTCCTGTTAAGCTCGACCTGTGAGCTATCACAGCCCTGTGACAGATCAAGAACTGACAGTTCGACATTAGTCCCTGTTGCAACTAGTTGCATTAGTCCTCTCAGGACATTATGGCAGTGCCTGTAGTGCATCGTCATATGCATGGCTTCGGCAATTCAGAGCATCTCTGTTCCGCCACGGCCGCGGCCTAATCAAATGACAGGAACGACTAGTGGGTTACCTGCCCCAAGCGACCTAGCGCCTCCCATATTCCTCAATGCTCGACGTCGCAAAGGACAAGGTCGCGGTTCAAACAGTCACAACAGCATTGTGTGTTTCTCCGAGTCAGGTGGAAACTCCACAGTATAAGCTATACCGACAGCGCTTTCTCGGACTGGCTGGCTTTGTGAGTGGATCTGTGAGTGAATAGGCTGCCCTGCTCACATCCTGGTCCTCAAGATTTCCCTCAACATAGTGAGCGGATGGCCCAGGCCGTGGTTCGGCTCGCTTGCTAATCAGGGTTGATCTCTTACCAAACAATTTCCGTTTATTTCCCTGCCCTTATTATTTCTTCACAGCATCTAGTGAGCTTGGGTACACCCTGGATCGCATAAACTGGCTTGGGAATATCATGACGTGCACATGCATACCCGTCGTTCTTTCCATACCTGCGATCGCTACACGCTTGGGACTGCGAAAAACCGTGGGTCACGTATTATTTCAATACCGTCTCAACATAAGTGACATAGTGTTTTATCGGCGCGGGGTCTATGGTGATGGCGTCCTGGATTAGATATGCCGGGACCATCCGTTCGCTATCGTCCAACCAATCCTACACGCTGGTCATTTTGGGCCAGCTATTCAGTGCGGTTTCGCAGCCTGTCTTCCTTGTTCTCGCACCCAAATATTCGGAGATCTGGTTCGATCTCAACGGACGGACTGCTGCTACGATGGCGATCTCTATTGGTTCGTCGTTTCTGTACCGTTCATGCCAGGCGCGACCTCAACCCGCGATACAGCCAATCCAGTCGGCGGCGCTGTTGCCCAACTGATTTCTTCACGTTTTCCATCCGTTCGACAGTCGGTGTGTCCTCCCAGTACGAGTCCTAACCTGTATCTGAATTATATACCCCCATCCAGATTTTAGGGCTAGGTGAAACTTACAAGCAAGCAATCTCGTGCGAGCTGAACTACCCCTAAAGCCATCGTCTCAACGGCTGTTTCGCCGTTGGTTCTCCTGATAGGCGACGCCCCTCCTACGCCTCCAAGCAAGTCCTCCTTAAATTTTCAATCCTTTCACCGCGAACGAATTACTCTATCCCACAGCATATTCGGGCTCAACCAAGTCTCCATCCCTGGTCGTTCTCATCAGAGCGATGCTCGGCAAAGAAACCACACCGGAGTCTCACATGGAACCTCGCGAACGGATAGACTTTGGTGTCCTCCTTTTCATTTTCGGTACACTGGTGGCTTCGTGAGTTGTAAAATAATCTTCAGGTAATACCTTTCATGAAATTATATGCTGCTGCAGATCCAACTCATTCGCACTTCTTTCCGGGCAAATTATGGTTTGCTCGCTTCATTTACGTGCTCCCTATCGAACTTGACCAGCGCCCTCCCTCCAGGTTCCGGAAGGTTACTCGAACCACGAGGCTGGCCTAATGGGCGCCACACTATTGCTGTGTGGAATCGCGGCCGCAGTGGTGACTGCGCCGCTGTTCGATCGGGTCTTCACGTCAGTCAAGACCTTTGTGTTCAAGTTGATCTAGAGCATGTCCTGTAGTTCCCACCTGGCCCGCACCATGAAGACTCTAGTCCCGATTGTTGCTGGTGGATGTGAGTCAGGTGTATGTTTACGCAAAAAATTCAGTTTACCCAGAGCAACCAGGGTTCTCCTTGATCTGGGCCGGTAAAGTGCTGCGTTGCCAATGAGACCACGTCGCTCATTTCAGGTCGGTAGTCAGGCCTCACAACACTCCCGCCCTCTTCGTTATCATCGCCGCCATTGGCATGTCGTCCGTAAGAGATCAATGTCTTTGCGCTGAAATTCCACTGAATTCAACCTCAGTTGACGCTACTTCCTGTGGCCCTTGAACTCGGGTGTGAGGTAACACGCAACGCCCAGGGAAGTTCAGCACTACTCTGGTTTATGTCCGTTTGTGTCCACCAGCTGCTGGGCTCCCTCTAACTGAGTGTCTCTCAGCGTGAATCTATTTGAAATTGCTTTCGTGCAAGGTCGGTATTTGCATATCAATTTTCGAACGTCTTTGATACGTGGCTATACATAGGGCAGGGTGCGTTACGTGCTGGTGCCAACGCAAGCCCTCCGCTCAACATGCATCGCGCGTTGATTTTGAACGGCGCATTTGTCCTTGCGAGCTCTTTGTCAGTTTTCATGCTCCGCGGAAAGCAGGTACGCAAAGAGCTGGACGAGAGGATGCAGCGCAGATCTCGCCAGACGGAAATACCTCTCGAGCCTGTTTTACGCACAGGTATCGCAGCTGAGGGAGAGAGAATGTCTGCATAGTAGTTCGAGTCGTTACGTGATGGGCGCAATCATTTAGACAGTCAGTAGTGCGACCATGTATACTTTCATAGGATAGGATAAGTTCAATTTAGCTAATGACAACGAGAGAAGTATTGTTCTATCGTATTGCTCGAGAAATTGAATCAAGTATTTGATTTGTTGAAACGTTTGACAGTTTCGGGAACTTCAGCCCGAAATTCAACCCCATTCGGTTAGGCGGATCATTGTGTGATTTTCTCGTCAGCCCATCTCCTCAAATTCTTGGATGTCCTCGTCTTCCACTGGAGGCTTCACCGCACTCGGACAACATGCCTACATTCAAAAGGCCGGCATCTGATTCCTCACCCTTGAATGATCCAACGTACGTGCATCAGTGTGATCGGCCAGGACTCGGAATTTGAAATTGCACTGACTGCGGACCTGCGGTTTTCACAGGGTCATTCTTTATATTCGGTTGGATGTCTGCGGAACTCGCTCATCTGCATAAATATACAGCAAATTATAGAGAAATCTACCCGAACACCACCATAATCTTAGTCCGAAGCCCTCTTTCTTTGTTCTGGACGTCTGCCAGAGGTCTTGCAAGTATCTTCGATGTTTTTTCATGTCCAGACCCTCATTCGTGGATCAGAAAACACGCTACGCGCCTGTACTTGCGGCCTTGGAAGCACTCGAATGTCTCGACGACCGCCAACGTATCCTGACGCATAGTTTTTCAAATGGTGATATTCGAAGTCTTAAGCAGATAGTAGTCTGATTTGCGCGACAGGTGGAGCGTTTCATCTTATCGCCTTTGCCAAGATGCTTTCAACGAAAACATCTCAGAGCCCTCGATCCTCGAGCGCGCTGATTATCGACTCAGCACCCGGTGGTGACAGCCTCGACAAAACAATGCTTGCGGTGACCAGCCCACTTAGAAATACTCTGATTAGACTGCTGGCAAGTGGTGTCTTCATTCTGTGCTATTGTATCATGTGGACTGTGGGCCGCATCTTGAGACGACCGAGCCCTATTGCGGTTATGATGGCTGCGCTCAGGCACCCGCGTGTCCTACCCTGGATCGACGAGCGCTCTCCTAGGCTGTACATTTATTCCAAGGCGGATCAAATGGTTCCGAGGGTCGATGTGGAGGCGCATGCTTCCCGCTGTGGGAGCGAGGGACTGGACGTTAGGAAACTGTGTTTCGACAAGAGCGCGCATGTTGCTCATGCACGCGTCTATCCGGAGGAGTATTGGGCGGCAGTAAAAAGTCTTTGGGCTGATGCATCCCAAGTGAAAAGGTAGACATTTGTGCATGCGGTCTTCACTCTAAGCTCTATTTTTCTTGAAATTACTTTCAACTGGCAGACATTTTGCGTCAGGACCTTGAGTGCCTTCGAGTCCCGCTGTGATGCGTGATAACAACGTACTACGTAGTGAGTCGTCAATTGAACCCATCACCATGTGAAGTAGCAGAGGATTCAAAAAATATAATTTGCAGCCTCATGGCCACTGCCCTTTGTCACCTGGGAGTAGGTAGGTAAGTACGGTTCCGCTTAGGAACGCCGCTGGAGCTCCGATTCAGGTAAACTGAGCAGTGGGTTGTCTGACGGACGGTGATACTTCGGATAAACGCTTCTTCGGACCGAAGTTCCTCATTCAATTTATACAAATACCTCGTGGCCTCAAGGCGATTTCTTTGCTCAACCCACAATGGCTGCACAGCTCCCTCCGCGATTCGTCGAAATCAAGCACGCTATTGCCGCGAAGAACCCGAATTTCGAGCAGGATCTCACCAAGGCATGGAAAGAAGTTCTTGGCCAACTGGATGAGGTCACCCAGACCATCGCGAAGGAGGGCTCTTCCGTGAAATGAACCTCTCAATATATGTATAAACGCTGACCGTAATCTAGTACATTCCTCAAGTGTCGTTCGCGGATTTGGACAAGTTGAGCGAAACTCAGATTGCAGAGATCAAGCGCAAGGGCACGGTTGTTATCAAGGACGTTGTGGACGATGACCAGGCACGGGCGTGGAAGACCAGTCTTGAGGAATTCGTGAAGGCTAATCCCCAGTGTGATGGTTGAGAAGCTCACTCTTCGTTCTTTCTTTTTTTTTCATTCAAATATACAAGGGTTTCCCGAGAATGATAAACAGTTCTTCCACCTCTAGTATGTGACCTCTGTGCGCGCCCTGCGTATCAGCTAACTATTTCGAAGCTGGACAAAGGCACAGGTTCAAGCGCGCGCGCACCCCAATATGCTTGCGACCTCGACTTGGCTCAACAACTTGTACCACGCTACGTCTGGACAGAAGTTGGAAGGTGTGGACCTGGCGACGCCTCTCAGCTATGCAGACCGTTTCCGCATCCGCCACCCGGGCATCCCGTGGGATAGTCATCCGCCACACATCGATGGTATGATAGTATGCTGGGAATATGGCCCATATTGCGGCTTAAATCATTTCAGGAGGCGCTATCGAGCGCTGGGAAGACGAAAATTTCCGCGCTTGCTTCACGGACATTCTCTCCGGACAATGGTCGAAACACGATCCCTACGCGCTCGAACCCCGTCTCGATGCGCGGACGTCCTTGTATCGCAGACCCAACCAGGTAACATTGGTCTTACCTGTCGAAGTCCTTTTTCTGGTTTTCTGATTCATCATCACTGTAGTCCAGTGTATTCAGGACATTTCAGGGATGGCTCGCCATCAGGTGCTTTCATGTGTGCTGGTTACTTGTTCGATTCATATTCATCCTGGCTTTTCAACAGTAAAACGGGACCCGGCCAGGGGACGCTCAAGGTCTTCCCAGACGTCCTCCTCTCGAATGCCTATATCATTCTCCGTCCGTTCTTCCGTCCGCTTGTTCCTCTCGACTCCAAAGAGATACTCGATGCCGCGAACTGGGTATTTGGTATGCGAAACAGCGTAGTATATTTCAGGCTGACCATGGAACGCAGACATCTCAACGCCTGAATTCCCTGGCATCTTCCCCCGCGATAACGGCTTCGGAGGTCCGCGACCGACGACTGAGCTGCACCCGGTTCGTTCGTTAGTTTATAGGGGTAGAAGTCCAAATTCATACAAAACAGCACCTACTTCTCGATGCGACCATGACCTCCGTTCCTGCAGTGAACCCCGGCGACACCGTGTTTTGGCACTGCGACGTGGTGCATTCTGTTGAACAAGAGCATACCGGCTTGGAGGACTCCGCCGGTATGACCTCAGCTAATTCTATGATTTCGCAACTTCGACCTGATCCATTGTCAGTGATGTACATTCCGGCGGTTCCGCTCACGCCTGCCAATGCGCGCTATGTCGAGCATCAGAAGGTCGATTTCTTGAAAGGTGTGCCGCCCCCAGACTTCCCAGTCGCGACAGGCGTCGGGCTTGTAGGATTGGGCGGCGACGAGGACATAAAGGAGCCGCTCGGCAGAATGGCTATGGGCCTCCCTATTTCCGTGGCTTGATGAATTCCAGTGTAAATTTCCTCGAGATGTTTTTGATCCTTCCGTGTACATGTAGTCGCAAATTTGCGAGAATACAGATGACTCCAAACTCTCCGCGAATTTTGTGAACTAGTTCTCATGTGGGTTCAGCCGCATTTTATTATTTTGAACTGGTCGATTTATTCTTCTGATAGGTTAGAATGTCTTGCATCCTTCTTCCGTTGATTAGATATCCCCTTGTTCCAGTGGCACACCATTCGCCGTCAACAATGGTGTGTTTGATCAAAGCATATCAAAGCGACAAGTGCTTATTAGAGAATCCGACTGGCGCTTTGGTGCCTAAACTTGTCCCATTGTTCGCAGTTATAATAAATACCCAAGGCTTTGGTTTTGCCTCCTCTAGCCTCCTCTAGTTATTCACCTCGCGTCGGTCGAGTTTCTTGCCACCTACCTGTCCTTATCCTCAAGTCCACTTCTCCCATGGCCGCTGACCAGGACGTCGCCGAATATGCATACTTGAAGCGAATTGCTGATGCCACCGAAGATCGACTAGTCCACTTGTCGGAAAACGTTGAACCTCGTCGAGGTTCCAGCGATGTGCGTTTTATATATATCCAACTCGCATAATTTCCCGTTGAGATTTCTGATTCCTCTAGTTCGGTGGATTTGCTTCTTTCGGCAATGGCCTAGAAGCCCACTGGGGTTTTCCTACCGGTCGAAGTTTCAACTTCAGCGATTCCGACTCCCTATGGAGTGCGGTGAACAAGGCGAAGCAAGAGTTACCTGTTTCCGATCCCCGTCGCTGCAGCGCAGCGATTCCTTCGCCTCCAATTTCTTGCACGCAAGGA
>JARJCV010000677.1:0-16089 GCA_029281435.1 Mycena haematopus
TACAGTCAATGCTGTTCAGAGGTCGATCGGTCCATGACGGGCCCGCTCGTGGAGAGCAACTGGCGTTTCCAGTGGCGCCGTAATGCCTCGTACACCGTTCCCTTACTTTCCTTTCTTTCCTACCATACCCTTCCTCCTCTACTTGAATAAAAAACAGAAAGAAAAAAAAACATCATTCCTCATCTCCATCCTATGTTACGATGAATAGGCTATACCCGGTGTTTGTTCGGCTCCTCCTGCTCCCCACTCCTCGTCGTCCCACTCCTCGTTTCCCTTTACCTCCTGCATTCTTTCCTGGGTACTTATACAATTACCTACTTCATTTTAATGCACTCGGGCTCCCGTCGGGGAGTCGCTTTCCGGCTAAACCACATCCACCTGAGTTCTCGTTGAACGTAAGGTGCGGGCGGCATCGAGTTGCCGCAAGGCAATCTTGACGCCTTCACAGAAAGCCGAGCTTTCGTGCCCGCTATAGGTCGATTAGACGATGTTCATCCGTTCGGAATTGTCCATTATGATAATGAAAATTGAAATGAAGGAAAAGCAGACGTCGGAAGAAACCGGGCCATCAATCCAAGTCGTCCAAAAGGTTTTTGCAAGAATGTTGTCAGTGTTAACAAGTTCGATTTGCAGTCAGAGCAATCCGCCGTTTAAGTATTGCTCGCTCTCGCAATTCTTCTGTCACGTGCGAGGCAGAAAACACGAACAAACTCTACGAGTTTGCTATCCACTTGCCCACGTGTTGACCATTCACAACCAAACAACGCCGTGTCGCGTCTCCAACTCATTTTGAGTCAATCTTCAAGGACGCTGACTCTTTCTTTTCCTGTACACCGTGGAACACCGGATAAAGGGGGGATGAACGATCGATTGTCATTCTTGGCCGATGTCTTTTGGTAATACCCATATTCTCTGGTGTTCATGGCGCTATAGCTCAGCTGGGAGAGCAGACTGCGAAGTGTTTAGACCCTCGCGGGACTCGTCGGTTATTTTCCCTGGACCACTTTGCTTGTTCGACGACGAGAGCAGCCAGCGCATGTGGGAAAGTGGGAAAGCGGGCCGACCCCATCAAATTCTCGCGATCGCACAGCCAGCGCCGTCATGTCCGTTTCTCCAATTCTTTCGTCGACGAAGTAATATAACTCTAGAGCAGAACTCTCATGGCGGAAACCACTACGAAAGCTCTGTTCACCGGGATCTACAACTTCCGCGATGTGGGCCACGTCGTCAACATCTTGAGCGGCAGGAAGCTGGTTCACGAAAGATTCATTCTGCGCTCTGGACGTCTCGACGACGCTACCCCCGCTGACCGCGAACTCCTTTCTGAATACGGTCTGAGAACTGTCGTTGACCTGCGAAGCAAGTCCGAGCACATCAAGCAAACCCAAGCCCTTGCAGCCAAGAATCGGTCTCATGCTGCAGCTAATGCCGAGAAGGCGCCTTGGGATGTTATTTACATCAACTTCGCCGGGAGAAACTTCGAAATGAATATGCTGAAGCAGCTCAAGTGGTGGCAAATGATGTGCGACGATGCCCTCTCTCATTTGCTTTGGCTCAACCCCATTACAGATGGTTTCTGACTCTTATGATCTTCCAGTTCAGAATGGCTGCCATCCGTATCCTCGGCCGCAATGTGCTCGGACCTAAAGGTAGCCTTGCGAGTTATTTGGCGTTCTACGTTTCTGACGCGTTCCTCGAAAGGCTTGCTGGGTCTAAGTAAAGATTCGTTACGTTTTTGTCAAGCAGAGATCCGCGAGGCACTCGAGGTCCTCACGGACTTCAAATCGTATCCCGTACTCATACATTGCACCCAAGGCAAGGATCGGTCGGGCTTGATCATCATGCTCGTTCTCTTCATCCTTGGCGTGCCAGTGGAGGAAGTCGCAGCAGACTATGCCTTGTCTGATGACGGGCTTGCTCCCGTCCGTGCGTCCATGATCAAAGAGGTGGAGGAGATTGGTATGGATGCCGATTATACCAAAGCCCCGCCAGAGGTCGTAGAGACGGTCTGGGATTTTTTACACACCGAATATGGCGGAGTGGATGAATACTTGGATCTCATTGGGTTCGAGGAGCAGAAACGAAGAGCACTGCGAAAGTTGCTGTTAGTGTAGCGTTCGACTGAGAACGGCCAAAAGTGCATCGCATATGTAGACTTCATTGTATGCTAGACGTACACAAAAAACATTGGAGATGGAGAGGAGAGTGCATCGACGAGAGAGATGTGCGAAAAAGACAAAAGACAAAAGAAAAAGCAAACGACAAGATCTGGCTACCTCCTCCATGCATCCGTACCGAGTACTTTACTGCCAGTACTGTTGCTGTCCTCCCCGGTAGGGATAAAACTCGTTTTGTGCCTGCGAGTAGCCGAGATGTCCCTGCGGCCCCTGCTGGTGGTGAGCGCTCTGTTGCGGTCCCGTGCCGCCGGCGCCGACATTCGCACCCCCGACACCGCCGAAGCGGTTCCCACCGTAGAATCCTTGCTGCGGCCCGGCCTGTCCTTGGCCCTGCTGCTGCTGCTGGCCCTGCGCTTGCCCTTGTTGCACCCCGCCGCGCGCCGCACCCACTCCGACATCCTTAGCATACGGCTTATACGCCGACTCGGGAGAGCGTCCGCCCTGGCCCCCGCTCGCCTGCGGTCCGCCGGCGGCGCCCTGTCCACCGAGGCCCATGAAGCCCTGCGCGCCGCCGCCATACAGCTTCCCATACTCAGCGCCGCCACCCTGCCCGAGCCCAAGCGTGTGCTGCGGCTGCTGGTGCGCGGCGTGTCCCTGCGACTGTTGCGCATAATCGTCGTACCCGCCCTGCTGGTACAGCCCCTGCGCGGGCCCATACCCGCCAGCCTGTGCCTGCGCCTGCGCACCGCCCTTCACACCGAGGCTCCCCTGGCCTTGCTGCCCGGGCGCCGGCGCGTTTCCTGGGCCAGGCGGCCCCGGGAACATCGTCGGATACTTGACGAAAGGCGGCGCGACGCTGTAGCCAGAGTTGTAGGGCGCGCCATAGTACTGATTCCCCGGATACGGGTAGTAATGGTACGGCAGCGGCGGTGGATAGCCTTGCTGGCCCTGCGGACCGGCAGAGGGCGGGGGCTGCTGCTGACCTGCACCTTGCGCTGCGTGCTGCTGCGCAGACTGGCCGGCGGACTGAGGAAGTGCTCCACTGGTGGGGGGCTGTTGCGGTGCACCCTTGACGTCCTCATGCCCGAGAACGTTACGGTTTGCAAACGCGGACTGCTGATATGTGTCGTAGAAACCCTTCACAAACTCAATCAATACCAAATTAAGAGGAAGAGCATACAACTCACGCGTTGGGTATCAGTATGGCCGTAGTCTTGCTGGCCAAACCCGGCAAGGTGGGCACCCGGCTGGTGCTGGCCTTGAGCGCCAAGCTGACCGAAAGCACCGTACGGCGTATCTTGCGTCTGGCCGGCGGGAGGCGTCGGCGTGTGAAAGTAAGGCGACGAGGCGCTGGGGGTGGGCTCGCTCCGGAAATAATTCGAATGCGCAGAAGCGGGTTGGTGTTGCGGGGTCGACTGTTGGGACGGGTCGATATGGGTCGGAAGCCCATGCTGAGCGTACTGGTGTTGTGCGTGCGTCTGATGGGGGAGATGTTGATGTTGCTGCTGCTGCTGCTGTTGCTGCTGCAACTGTTGTTGCAACTGAGGGGGGACATATCCAGCCATTTGTTGCTGCATGTACGCCTGTTGCTGGGGGGTGAGCTGATTCAGCTCTTGTTGCATAGCGGGGGATATGGGAGTCGGTTGAGCCAGCGCTTCTGCCAACGGTACAACCTTGGGCACTTGCGATACAACAGGTTGGGAGACGGAGCTCTGGAGTGTATGCTGCTGCGGGGGGACCTGTGGGGAAACTTGCTGAGGAAGCCCTTGCTGGAAGAGCGCCGAACTGAGCGACGCAGATGTAGGTGGCACGGACGCGGGCGGAGGCTCGTGATGTGCTGGGGCCTGAAGCGGGGGTGTCGGAGGCGACTGGGGTTGCGGCTCGGGAACAGCTTCGGATTCGGAGCTTTATGGTAATTTAGCGTTAGATTCGGATGACCAATGGGGCACTTACGAGTTGTCGAAGGAGCTCTCTCCGCCAAGACTGAGGCTTCCAAACTGCATGCCGACCTTTTCGATGCCGGAGCCGAACGAGCTAGGCATGACGACTGGTTGGTCGATGGTCTTGTAGCGAGCACTGCTCCGGTGGGAGGTCGCGTTTGGACGGGACGCACCGGCGGGCTTTATGGAAGGAGAGGGAGAGGCGACTGGGGGAGCTGGTTCAGGCTCTGAGGGAGGAGGAACAGATTCTGGGGCGGGCTCAGGAATAGGCGTCTCCTCAACCGGCGGTTCAAGAATCTGCTGTGGCTCCGGGGTCGGTTCTTCCGGCGGTTCGTTGACGGTAGAAGCCCAAACGTCTGCTGCGGATGTAGAGGGCTTTATAATGGGTGCCTCTTCCTCCCAGGAGGGAGACTGAATGGTGGTCGGCTCCTCCCAGCCAGTTTCCTGAGGTTCGGGCTCCGGTGCAGCGGGAGACGCCGTCGGAGGCGGTGCGATTGCAGCGGGGGCTGGAGGCGGCGGGGCTGGTTTGTCCTGGGGCCTGTGTCGCGTTAGTATCTACGCACCTGATGAAATGAAACGAAGGAACACACCGCGCAATCTGAGCCCAAGACATTTTGGACGTAGCTGGGGTTTTTATTACCTTTGTCTGTGGCGCAGCCAGAGACGAGGTGGATCCGTTGACGTCGGTGTCGGCCCAGGTGGAGGTGGATGCAGTGGTGCCGCCCCAGGTCGAGGGAGTGGCCGAGGGAGTGGGTGTATCGACCGACTCGCTCCAGTTTGAGGCGGGGGCTTGGTCAGACGACTCGTTGACCCAGGCGTTGGTTGGGTCGGGGACCTTGTCCACGGGGGGAGCGTCCGCCCAGGCGTTTGCATTTGGAGAGTGTGTGGGGACCGCGACGGTGTGGCCATTAGTCGGCGCTACGCCTCTGATCCCGCCACGAGCGCGAGGCGCCGCGCCGCCGCGTGTGGAACCGCCACGACCACCGCGCGCCCCACCTCGTCCGCCACGGAAATCACCGCGTGGAGAAGAGAAAGAGTCTTTCGAGACATGGGTCGGCCCGTGTCCCTTCTTGTCCTTTTTGCGCGTTACTGCTCCCCATTGCTCTGCATGGCCTGGGCGACGTTAGCACGCCGTTCAAGCAACAAAGAGCATACCTACCCTCGCTGATTCTAGTTGCGGCGAGTTCGACGTCGCCAGCAACCTCGTGCAAGAGCGACTGGAGGTCTAGAGTGAAAAATAATGAGGCGCGTCAAAGACGGCGGGTCCAAAACTGACCATCGCTTGACCAGGAGGGGAATAGCTCCTGAAGCTGGCGTGCTTGTGCGCGGTACTTTGAGTTGTCGGTGGTTGCAGGCGCGGGGGCCCCAATGGCAGTTTTGTAGGACATTTGCGCGGTAGAAGGAAGGCGTATGAGCGTGTCAAATAAACAGCACCATACATACCCAGCCCCTATTTCTATCTGTTACGTTCTTGCTTTTTTATGCGCCCATCCGTCACTCGGCTGTTCAGAATCACCAAGGTCCTTCTAGCCGACGGCCATGACCCGCAGCTTCCACAGGAGGCCCGGGCGTATATAAAATGGGTCAATGAAAACGGGCGAAAGTTCGTTTTACATCTGGCCGTTTCTTGCCTTACCTTGTTGTCTTGCTCCACACAGTTATCCTGGCTACCCATATCTGCGGCGGTCGGCTCAACTCGCCAAGAAAGCCTTTTCTCTTGCACGCAATCCCGTCCATCAGGAAAAAGTCAAATGGCTATGGGCTCTATGGGCAGTTACATAGACCTACATAGACACTCATAGACACCATAGCAACGTTGCTATGGCGTTTATGGTGTCTATAGCGTCTATGCAGGTCTATGTGGCAGCCCATAGCCATTTGGCTTTTTCCTGATGTCGATCCAGGGTCACCCTACCTAGAAACAGACGTTCTCAACTGTTTGCAGCAGTCGGCTGAACTCGCCAAGAAAGCCTCTTCTCTTCCACACCATCCCGTCGATCCACCCTCCTACCCAGAACCCCGCGTTGTCAGCCGGGCGGATTTCGACTCCCTGTCGGCTCGTTTTGACTTTCTATCCGCCGACCAGATCTCTCTCCAAGCGCAAATATCGGATACTGTACAGTTTCGATCAATTTGAATCGAACCCGAGATTTTTGATACAATTAAAATCCAAAACAAATCCGACAAATTGAGAAAAAATTATTGCCGCAATAAAACAAAGTGAGTGTGACACGTGACTTCGAATTGAACGAAACTGTACAGTATCAGACGTATCATTCTACCTATATCGTCTCCAATTGTACTAAAAGCAGGATTGACGACCCTGTCCCTGGCCTTACTCCTCATCTCCATCCGCAAGAACCCAGCTGCCTGCGCTCGTAGCCTCATCTTGTTCCACAAGCTGAGATGGATTCATCTTGATCATATCCCACCTCAGGGTGCACCTGCGGGTATTACGTGGGCACCAGTTAGGTACCGTCTTCTGCATTGAAACCGAGGACCTAACCGGTGCCGCCTCGGGCGATGTCAATGACTAAAAGAAGCACGCTTTTAGCTTCGCGTCTCCGACGCCTCCTGGCACGGCGGGTGCCACCCCCGCAGTGGTCCGTGCACTACTGGCAGCCCGCAGTCATGCATTGGTCGCGCGCATCGCTCGGTGAGTGCGTACGAAACGACGATGAGTGAAGTATTGGCGGCGCGTGTTTTGGGGCCGCTAAGATGCCAGATTTTGTGATTGCGCTGGGGCTCGGGGCCCGGGCACATCAGCAACGAGCCTTGCAGCGGAGGGAGGTGCTCGTGAAGTACACCAAGGCCTGGAGGCGGCAGTATAGCACTGCAGCATGCAGTTGCTCGGCACCGGCGCCTCCGGGCGCAATTTTGCAGCAGCGGCAATTGGGTCTAGGTACGTCCAGTTAAAAGGTTTGTGGAGGTGATGGCGATGCAGTGCAGATCCTGACGGCCCCATGAGACGGCGGTGGTGGAGGGTTCGCAGAGCCGGCGGCTGTTTTTGGGCCGGCGGTGGCGGATCTTCTTTTGTAGCTGCGAAAGCTCCTTGCATTTTTTGTTCACACTGCGACGCAGGAGGAGATTCGTTCAGTGATAGTGACATCCCGTATGATCATGTAGGCAGTGGAGGTGGGAGCCATCCGCTCGGAGTGGTGACACAATATATGGAATTGTGTATTTGAAGTGCCAGTTGAGTGGCAGCACTGCGGAACAACAGCTGGCACAGAGGAAAATGTTGTTCAAGGCGGAAATCGCTGCGTGCACGCATTCACGGCGGCATCCTCATCATCGACACCCTTGACTTTGCTGCGGCGCATCCTGTGCTCACCACAGTGGTTATCGTGGGGCCCAGGGCAACAAAAAGGGATGGGGAAGGCTCCTTGGAGGTGTTTCTTGACTTCCTGAGGGAAAAGATGTGTCGCAGACCAGAGCAAACCTCTTTGTCAGTATATACAGGATTTTTAGAGATTCACCATAAACAATGCACTGGCTTGCATCCTCATGTGCTGTGGACTCTGAATGTGTACATGAACACATTGGTATCGTTCTGAGAGAATATCGCGGCCAGGGAGTACTTTGTGCGATGTTAATCTTGAGAATGATAGTTGAACGCAGGCTATAAAAGGGAATTAAGTTGGATTTCGGTCGATATTGTGCACGCCAAATTAAAGTGCCAGGAAAAATGCAACCAAAATCATTTCGGGTGCGGGCAATGCTACAGTCCAGATTCCCACACTTAAACTGAGTAGTCTCTTCATAGATTCGGCCAGGAGAAAAAAAACCGAAGCGGTGGACGTTTATTCGCCACCTGATTGGTTGATGGTTCAGGTAAGTGGCGCTGATCGAAGCCGTCGGCCTTAGCCGGTAGCGCCTCCCTTTTCTTTCCTTCGCCACCAGTGTCCAGTGGACTGCCCGTAGGCCATACTTCATGCTCGCCATTACCATCGCTCCAACCTCTTTCTGAGCTGGAGCCCGAATCGAGGCCTAAATATTTTATTGTGCCGCCTCCGCCTCCGCCAGCGGTTGGCTCCCCAATTCAAGACGTATTGAATACGCGAAGATGAGAATATAGCAGCCGAACAAGAAGAGGCCCAAAGGACCAAGGTGCGCCAACACAGCTCATATGCGCTGGGCGCGCCGCCGTAGCTGTTGACAGCGGCTTCCAGAGCCTCCATTTCAGCCTCTATTGCATCAAATCACCGCTGACCTACTCCGGCGACCCAAACTCGCCTCGTCGACATACTTGGTACTTTCATGAACTACTGTTGGCCTGCTATCCCGGCCAACCCAACCGCCATCTTCGCCTTCTCGAGCCTCATCAGACCACAATGATGGCTACGAGCTCAGCTCGTTACACATACTCAGGCATGTATGCACCCTTTCCCATTGGATTGTGTGCCACCCCGCCCCAAATACCGGGGCCGCCGCCACCCACAGCAACTGCAGCCTCTAAAAGCTGTCAGGCCGCCTCTCAGCCGGTGTGTGCCTTCATTATATCATACACCGTACCCCTTGTGCATATCCCCATCTCTCCCGCAGGCGACCGAGGGCCGAAGGAGGCCCTGTAGGTAGACCACTGCGGCACCTTGATGGCATCCCTTGGAATTTGTACATCAATATGGGGCAATACACAAAATTCAGCTACAGTACCAAAGCTGCTGCTTCAATGGCAGCACCATAAAAAATAATTGCGAGCTCATTGCCTCTGCGCCTCCCACCTCCGCGCCTCCCGACATCTTAATCTAATCGCTGTCAGATCATAATCTAATCGGTGCTTCTTTTAGTAATTGACATTGCCAAGGCGGGACCGGTTAGGTCCTCGGTTTCATTGCAGAAGACGGTACCTAACCGGTGCCCACATAATACCCGCAGGTGCACCCTGAGGTGTCATATCCCCGGGCTCGGACCTCACACATCCAACATGGACATTGTGCGAGCAGCCTCTTCCCTCTTGTCAAATCAACCACAAAATATGGGTCAAATGGTGCACGCGGCTTCAAAGATTTTGCAGCATGAACTCCATACGACAATGGGCGCCACGATGTCGGCAGCAGATGCACAGTGGCTGCTTGCTGCATTCCTTCTGGTACAGTAGTATTTCCTAGTTTTCGAGTCCAGACGGATTGATATCTTCACAGACGCGTCAGGCCCCCCTCGCTAGTGATGTAGTGGTCCACGAGGTGACGCTGTGCCAGTTTTTAGCCACCGCACGCTTGCAGGTCGCCAAAGCAGAGAAGACACCCCAGATCCCGCCTCACCGCGATTGGCAGGAAGCAATGTGGTTATGGAGTATGGTGGAGGGGACGGGGAACTTGGAGAGTACGAGATTGGCCCCCGCAGATCTCGGAATAATGCTCTATAGCAGTTCGTACCTGAACAAGGATATACGCTTCAAACATTCTCTAACAGCTCTTACAGATGACGACCACTACGAAGATGAGGATTGTTAACAATAAGCTTTTCAAAATGTATACTGTAGCCTCTGACTCGGACAGATTGTAAAATTCAAAATGTTTCTGTGCTCGCGCGCTCTACTCGATACGCGAGCGAGACGAGATGCGCGTGTAATTATGGCGGGACAGACTGCATATCCCCGCATTTTTTATTTAAATAATCAATAGAGGTCCGAGTCGCATTGCAGAACCGCACTGCGTCGGTGAATACGGCGGCAGACTCGGCGTGTTATTTATTGCTGTTTGCAAAATAGTTGGCCAGATTGCCTTTTTGAGAAAACCAATGGTTTTGAGTCACATTTGGTATACCCCCCCGTATCTCAGTCAAATCCATGTATATCAACATAAAATTATATGTTTTCGAGCACTACTCGTCTGTCCGCACATGCTGAGCCTAAAAGCTAAGGATTTCGTTCTATATTGGATAAGATAGATAAATTTGGCATAGTCTGAAGCAGAACTCGAATAACTCGATAACGGCGATAGCTATCGACAAGCGGTAAGTACGGCGTCTATCGTCGAGGTCCTCCGAAGAGCCCCACGTCGAGCTTTTGTCCAAAACAATACGACGACGGCGGGCCCTCGTCGTTCGCGTCCTGTGACTCTGTGACCAGACATCTCCCGTCACTCAAGTCTCCTTCACCATGGGAAGACCCAAAAAGAAAACCAAGAAGCTCCAGAAAGTCAAGAAAGCAAAAGCTACTTCGTTGGACACCATAGACGAAATGGAGTCCGCCGTGGACACGGACGACGCCGGGGCCAGTGCTGAACTCCGAGTCCCGAAACCTCTTCGTCTGAAGCTTTTGCCGCCAAAAAAACTGCGTAGTCCATCACACAAATCGGAGCACGACCGTTCAGAATCGGAGCCAATTACCCCTCCACCTCCCGTCGCCCCCGAAGTGCTCAAAGAAGCTTTAGGGAAGTATCTTCGCTCGCGTGGCCGTTCCGTGCCACTGGTAAGGTTCACCAGGGGTAGAGGTAAACCTCCAAAGGTCAGAGGTAAGGTCGAGGGAGGTAGAGGTAGAGGTCATAGCAAAGTCATACCTCCCATTTTCAAATTCAAGCCTGCCAGGTCTGTACTCATTCTATAGTCGAGCAATGACCTAGAAATGGTTGTTTAACACACTAGCTTTGGTCTCAGTGGTCTACAAGGCCTTTAAAGGTGAATACCTCTGGATTTACCTCCCAAGGTCAAGAGGTAAGGTCAGAGGGGGTAGAGGTAGAGGTTGACTCATTTGTACCTCTACCTTTACCCCTGGTGAACCTTACGTGCCAGACGACGAAGAGGACACCGATGATTCGGAAACAGAGCTCCTCCTGCAAGGTAAAAGAAGGATCTTCGAGGACGGAGTCATGGATGAGACTGGTGTCGCAGAGGATGAGGACGAGCTGGAATCTTCGGAGGAGGAATTCGAAGGGGACGAAGAGGAATCTGCCAAATCTGAGACCGAACCAGGCTCACCTGTTGTGGAGGAGCCATCTGTACCTGCCCCAGCTGAGGGAAAGAAGAAGAAAAAGGAGGTCTCATTAAAATTCTCGGTTCCCGTCAACGGCGCCAATATGACACTCACTGTTCTTTCCACCATCCCTTTCACAGACCTTTTCACCCAGCTTGCGAATACCATGTCTGTTGCTCCCAACAAAGTCCGCGTCGCGTACCGCTTCAGCATTCAGAATTGTAGTGATCCATTCAATCACCTTGCTACAAATGATCACTGGGATGGACTTATTGCTGATGCCCGGCGGGCACGGCAAACCACAAAATCCAAGAAAGACTTCATCGTGGAGCTGAAGGACTTGCAGGTGGTGCCAGCTGGCAAGGGAAAGAAAGGAGCAGCGTCCAAGGGCCCTGAGAAGAAGAAGCGAGTAAGTCCGCCCGCTGTCATGTCAGATTCAATCTTATGTCACTTTAGAAGCGCACAAAGTCAGATTCCTCAGACGAGTCTGCTGGCTCGGGTGAGGAAGGCGGTCCGAAGAAGCTGAGCGGCCCTCAATGGGTCGCCAAACTCGAGGCAGCGAATGCATGCAAAGAGCACGGCAGTGCTTGCATCAAATATGTTATGGGCCATATTTGCCTCTCGAAAGCAGAACTAACTACCTGGTCTATATTTATGGTAGGAATATGAGTCGCCCGTTTTGTGTTGTACTCACTGAATTTACAGATCAACGGTTATGCATCGGAGACGACTCCGCCGCCGACACTCAAGCTTGGCAATGCCAAAAAATCCGATACTCCTGCTACCGCTCCTGCTGCACCTCCAGCCCAGGCCGTCAACCCTCTCATGCCCAGCATGCTTCCATATGCAATGCCTCCTTTTCCGTGGTGGCCTGGCTCTGGCGGCCCGTACCAGACACCTGCTCCACCTCCGAAAGCGCGTTACGATGACATTCCAAGTTCTGATCCTATCGATGGTGTAGAGGAGGTAACCCTCTTCCCCCGCATTGATAATTGGCTTCAGGAGCTGGATGCCAGTCCACGAGGTCAAGATAACCACGACTTCTCGCAATTCATGACCGATTTTGAGCGCGAGAAGTATATGCGTATCATCGACTTGGTAGACTTGGAAGTGAGTGATTTGAAGGCACTCATTCCTGATATTGCGCAAGGCACGGCATTGAAGCTCTTGAGCTATGCCAAAAAGGATGTGGACATTATTCGCCGGAAGGAGAAAAGACGTGTGAAGCGTGCGCGGACGGAACAACATCGTTTTTACTAGTTTGGTAATATTATTACTCTGTAACTACTGTAGCATTTCGACCGAGTGTTCAGCCCATGTTACGTGTTACGCAAGGTGTTCATTTTTTCAAGTGTTCAATTCTCGGCAATCACGGCAAAATTACCATAAAAGGCAATCCGGGGCTTGCCGGAAGAGAAATTTTACCACTTTTTAGCCTATTTGAGCCTCAAAATCTGGATGTTACCGTTACGAATGTCGCAAGTGTTCAGTTCATAGGTCCCCGTTACGCGTTACGTGAACACTCGGTCGAAATGCTACAGTAGTATCCTGCATGTCTAAACCACCCTGCGGCATCCTCCTCTGTCACAGAATACACTGCTTCTATCAACTGGAGGTACACATCTATATCTTCCTTCTCTGCCATGGATGCACGTAGAATACCGCCGTGGCGGCGAATGTAAGCCTTGATGGCTGAGAAAGCGAGCTCGATAGGGTTATAGTCTGGTGAGTAAGGTGGTAGAAACTCGTAGCGCATGCCACTAGAGTGTTATATCCCGTGCCGGGAGTAGGGAGGAAAGCGGAGGTGGAAGGGAAATAAGAGGAATCCGGGGGGACGAGATATCGGAGGTTCGGAAGTCCGGAGATTATGCCGGAAGTCAAACGTCAGATGTACCGGATGTTTTTACACGGAATATCGAGAACACTATTACCACAGGTAGGTTAAGGGTAAGTGTGGTCTTCTTGGCACGGACGGGACTGGACAAGAAGTGGCGGAGGTCCGGAGGTTAGGACGAAAACTTCCGGAGTGCTAAGTTGGAGGCCTAGCGTTGCCGAAGGGAGAGTGACTCGGAGGTCAGAGGATTAGGCACGAAAGAAACGTTTATTTACAAACTGAAGAAAGAGAAAATTACAAGGGATGCTTTATAGTAATTACGGAGAATCCCAATAAAGGTAAGGAAGTACGGTACAAGACAATAAGAACAATAAGAGAACAATAAGAACAATAGTAAAAGAAGAGGAATGCATAAGGCATAAAACATAGAAGGTGATGCATGAGGCGGGCATGAGCCAGCATCGGAGGTTAGGGCCGATAGCACGTATGTGCTTCGGCCCGCGAGGAATTGCCGAATGGCAGGATACGGGATTGGCGAGAAGGAGCGTGATAGCCGGAATGAAGTCGGCGGGAAAATGACGGAGAATAGTGTGGATGGTCGGAGGTTAATTCGGAGGTCGGCGGAGGTTGGGATGAAGGATAGATAGTGTGGCAGAAGACATACTGATTGTTTCCAAAATCTCCAATGAAGCTCCGCAAGTCGGAGGACGGAGGATCCGGAGGTTCCGGAGATCGGATGTATGCTTAGCATTATGCACGGATGTAACAGTATCCCCCTTTTAGGTTCCTTGCCCACAAGGAACCCAAAATAGGAAGCCAATCTTGAATCAATCGGAAAGATCCGGAGGTCCACGGAGGTTCGCCAAAATTTTGTCGGAGGAAAAAATTGAGAGAATTTTCAAAGTCAAAAATTGTGGCCGAAGGCCGATGCCCGAAAGAATCCGAAGCCGAGATGCCCGAGATCACCGATCAAGGAAATCGCCGAGTCACGTGTGTGGGAACTGCCATATAGTTTGGCACATGCTCGTGTGATCGGAAAATTTTCTTCTTCTTAACCATCACCACCACCTCCGATGTCGACGCCCAACGATAACAACAACAACCACGACGACGCCGGCGACAATCCGAAGAAGCGCAAGGCGTCGGAGGTCGAGGGTGCGGAGGATGGCGGACGGAAGAGGCAGCGCGAGGGAGGTGGCGGAGTGGGTGACGTGGCACCCGCGGGGAGTGGCGCGATGGCTAGCGGGAGCGGGACGACGGTGGAGGATGCGGAGGCTGCGGATGCCCGAGCGGCGGCGGTCAATGCGGGAGTTACTGGCGAGGGTCTCACCCTCGCCATTAGCCTGCGAGGATCGCCGAGCTTGTGGCGGCCACGACGCAGCGGAGCGCGGAGATGGAGGTTCTCTGGCGTCAGCAGGACGGTTTGCGCGCGGAGCGCGAGAACCGTACCGCTGATCGCCTGGAGAGCCTTTCAGCCGTCTCCTGCCCTCGAGGAGCGCGTGACGTTCCTCCGAATCGTCTTCCGCCTGGGTTCCCGCATGGGCCCGATCGTTCCCCGACTCCCGAGCGCGAGGAGGGGGACTTCGAGGTTCCCGTGTCGGAGGATCCCAGCGACCCAGATCCGACTGAGGTTGCGCGGAAGAAGGAGGAGCGGAGGAAGGAGGAGGAGCGGAAGTTGGCGCGGAGGAAGGAGAAGATGCGGGAGATGGCGCGGAAGAAAACGCCTGCAGTGCCCCTCCGGAAGATCGTCGTCCGGAGGTCTCCGCCGAAGTCGAGCGGCAAGGGAAAGGGCAAGGGGAAAGGAAAAGGGCGCGCGATGGATGATGAGAAGAAAGTTTTGGACCCAGGTGCGTCGCAGTCCGCAACTTTGCGGAAGTTCTAACTCGAGTTTCGTTTTTTACAGCATGCGATCTCTGTGCATGGGACAAAGTCCAATGCACCATCTCCGCGGACGACCACGCCGTTGGCCCCGGGCGTTCTGCGTGCGACTACTGTCGTGCGAAGAAGCTCGGGTGCACTTTCACGGGGCAACCGCCCGCGCGGAAGTTAAAGCGGAAGTCGTCCGGCCGGAAGTCGTGGGCGCGAAAGCCCGCTTCGAGACGCAAGGCGCCCGAGACTGCGGAGGATGCGGAAGAGGCGGAGATTGCCGAGCTCCGACACTCGATGGTCCCTGGTCCCCGCACTCGCCGCCGCGAAGAAAACGTCCGGATCGACGAGCTCGAGGGTCGTGTGCGGAGGTTAACTTCCGACCTCCGCACCACCCGCCGAGAACTCCACGCCGCTGAAACGGTGCACTTGATATGCTAATGAAATAGGCGTTTATTGCAGGGCTTCGAAAAACCACAAAACAACAACCACACTACAACACTACTACTCCCAAAGATAAGTGCTCTCCTTGTGAGTTCGGGTCCGAGCCGTAGTATGCGGCTAGCTGGTTTGGATATCCTTAACACACGAATCTGGTTCCTAGGAATCGATACAATACTGTAATCGAGACCACAATATACAGTTCCGAGTCAATCAATGCCCCTAGGGAACCTTTGATGAACAGGGGGGTTAACGGTGGATACAAAGTGAACTGGCTGTTTAGACCAATCGCACTAGGGCAGAGTTTGACACGACTTGGGAAAATCCCCGCAACTGGCAACCCAGAAGACTATTGAGGCTAACACTTCAAATCTATGCTTCCTCACACGACAATACGTGGACCTATACGCTTCCGTGCGTTAGGAACGTTTTCTCTACTTGGTTTACAGGCTCTAAGCTCACACTACACGTCCAGCTATCGGTCTTACAAACTTCTACCGGCCCAATGCGCAGTAGGGGAGCAAGCAAAGTAACTGACAAGGTAATGCCGAGCCTAGGGTAGGTACCCTGGTTCCTCTTCTTCTGGTGAGGTTTAACTTGCACCACAAGCGTCCAGCTATCGGTCTTACAAACTTCTACCGGCCCAATGCACAGTAGGGGAGCAAGCAAAGTAACTGACAAGTTGTGACTCCCAAGCTAAAGGGAACACCCTTCTGATTTTATATGTGAAAGTCCTAGGACTAGCAACACGGTTTTCTTAGATTTCAATTCAAGTTCCTGAGCCAACAATCAAGAATTCCTATTAAGACTACTACAAGCAGAGTTTGTAAACAAATCTCCACGAATAGCCTGAGACCACCACAACACCAACACCGTCCTAGGGACTGAGGTGGGATAATCTTCCGATACGTGGTATGAACGCTGTCCTTTTATACATGAGCGGAGAGATAAATGAGATAATGAAAGTGAGTAAGA
>JARJCV010000678.1:0-16067 GCA_029281435.1 Mycena haematopus
TTCTAGGTGACGCTCGTGTTCGTCCACGGTCCACATCTTCCACCGTCGCGGGAGGGCTGCGCCGTAGTAGCCCTTCCCGCGCCTGCATGGGGAGTCAATCGGCTTGTTCCTTCCCTTTGGTCATGGACTTCCGAGCGTCCACTAGTGAGGCTTCCTCAAGTGTGGTTAGCGCAGTAATCACTTTTCCCCGAGGGAACCTGATTTCTCGGCTCCCAAAGTCCAGCACTACGCCGTGCTTGTTCATGAACGGTGATAAGCAGTGATTTCGCCTACGCCTGAAATTCACCAATTTTGGGTTGTTACTGAATATCTCATGCACATCTCAGGGTTTATAACGAACCCAACGTTAGTAGACCAGGGACTACGATTTTACGTTATCCAGAACTTCTGTGGATGAGTATCCAGAAACTCCCATACTGGTTACCTCCGACTACTATACAGGTGGTTCTGGATCCCAATGACGGTTTCATAGTCAGAGGGCATCGTAGTGAACAAAGGAACATCAAGGGATAATATCCATTCTGTGCCATGAGAAGCAGTCTCATAGTGGAGTAATCCAGAAAGAGTTTGCGGATTACTTTGTACATGCTTGTGACAAAATGGGCAACGCGCTAGACCACATGACCTGTCAAGAGCATTCAAAGCCAGAACAAGCCGTTCCGGATCAGGTGTCAAAGTCCATCAAATATCGATCGACTCAATTGGGCAATCAAGTTCAGTTCTGGATTAGAACTGCACAGGCTATATATTGAGTTGGGTATCAATCGAAAGGTATTGACCAGACGATTCTGGATATCCACGCAGAACGTAGAGGAAGAGTATTGCTCTTCTCAAAACCAGAGAATAGTAAAGGCGATCGTGTGCTAAAGAAAGCACCAATATAAACCAGGAACAGATCGAACAGAAAGGAGACTTGGCTACCAGGTACTATCCAAGCGGGTAGGCTGTCTTCTGAAGTACTGGGGCTACGAACAAGTTCAGAGTGCCTATAGGACGGCACGGTTCTGGATTAAACGATACCATTCCGACTTTGCGGGGGACAATCCAGAAAACTCAGGAAACTAAGATCCGGACTATTTCTATTCAATTCTGACAGAGGCACATATATTGTACGTTAAGGGGCAGTAGTTAGGCACCGTATACCAATAGCGCGATAAGGATAAGAGATATTTATAGAGTAGCAGTATATAAGGAAGGGTAAAGTAGCAGGTAGAGCACGGAACCCGTACCCGAAGCTGAAAGCGGAGAGACCTGTGTGTCTTACTCCAGCGAAACAGAAGGACGGTCTACGGCTTGGATTACCTAGAGGCTAAAAGACCCTGTTGTGGTTAAGCTTGTAATTTCGAGTTGCACTTAAAATCTATCAAAGTTTTGAATCCAGAATTGTGTTGAGGGTTTTGTTGAGAACTGTCTTGTTGGTTTCGTTAAAAGGCTTGCTGAACGTGTGTGTTCGTCTTGGATCATTGCTCTTAACCACAGGTTGGAGTGGGTGAACCAGAGTTGCCAAAACTATAAATTGAACTTGAATATACCGCGCTTCTGGATTTGCTGCAAGCAATCCACAAAGAATAATACAACTGGTCCCGTGTGTCTCCTATCGGCACACAAAGACCCAAACTCGGCCGATCCTTGGTTACATTGTGGTTTTCGTTTGCAGGCTTCGTTTCCGTCTGAACCTTGGGTTTTTGTGGGTTTTGGATTCTAGGATCTAAAGCGCCAATAAGTCAAAGTTTCTGCGTTCCGGATTTCTGTAAGAGGAGATTGCACCCATAGACCGCCGGCAACCGTTTCATCTGGAGCCCACCGCGAGGGGCCAGTTGGTTATTTAAAGTGTTGCTTGTTGTCTGCTAGGAGAAATCCGGTACTTCAACTAGGCCTTCTGTCCGTAAACAGAAAATTGGCAACATTCCGCGTCAGGCTTCTTCACAAGAAACTGATCCGGAAAGTTCATCATACCAAGGGCAAGGAACTTTGCCAGAGTCAGGTTTTGAGCGGCCACCTTCTCGTACTACTCGAACAAAGAGTAGAGCAGGAAAAGAACCGTTACTTCCGCCTCTCGAGGTTCATTCCGTTAGCAAACTTGCTAGAGCTTCTAAAGCATCACCTGCTGCAGTCGCTAGAGCTGCTGCTTCGTTACAAACTCAGAACCGTACAGCTGCTTCTCAGGCGTTAGCCGCGAGAAATCCAGAAAGACCGGTTGCATCTTCTTCACGGGTTCAAGAAGTTCTTGATCCAAATCCAGAATCTACACCAGATTCACCTGCACTCTCTTCTTCGGAAGAACAACAGTTACCAGACCAGGCATTAAATACCCAGGCTACTACAATGGCTAATCAAGGGGCAAATGTACCAAATGTTGCTCAAGCACCAACTGTGGCGTCTTTCCGGATGCCGCAGACATGGGACACTAGTAGCCCAAAGTTTAATGGAGAATCCGCGTCCTCGTTGAGGCGCTATCTTCGTCAAATTCGGACTATTATTGAGTTGGGCAATATTACGGATGAGCAAGACAAGAAGGACAAGTTGATCTTGTTCCTTACCAATGATGATTTAAAAGATCAGTTTGAAAAGTTCGACTCGTATGCGAACAATAGTTTCGAGGATTTTGTGAAAGAGATTGAAAAACTCTATCCAGAACTCGAGGATGCTAAAGTTGGCTCAACTGCCAAGTTGAAGAAGGTCTGTCAGACTTACTCCAACATTTCTACCGCAGATATCAGCAACTTGCGGATGTTTTCTATGCAGTTTGAGACCGAGGCCACGAAATTGATGCAGCCACCAGCTTCTCTGGGCAATGGAGAACTAGTGACAATGTTTATGGATTGTCTGGATTATGACTTCAAGAACCAATTGAGGCAATTGATAATTCAGTACAAGATAAACTTGGGAGGATCTACGGCTACGGCTGCTCCAATCGTACCAAATCCTCCAGCGGCAACAACTGGTGTTCAACGCCGGGGAGATGCAATTCCACTATCCGCAATAATACAGTTGGCTAGAGATATTGTGGATGCGGATCTGTCCAGTATTGGATTAGCTGGCTCGGGCAACAGAGGGCAATACTCGGATGGAGGTATCAAGAAAGAATATCTCCAGCAGTTGGAAACTCTATCACAAGAGGTTGCGCACATCAAGGATGGGTTCCAGTTCATAAGAAGGAAATTGGGCAACGGGTAGAGGATGTGATTCAGCGCACCTTTATTCAAGTCATGAAAAATGCCCCTGGCATTTTTCATGACTTGAATAAAGGTGCGCTGAATCACATCCTCTACCCGTTGCCCAATTTCCTTCTTATGAACTTGGAACCCATCCTTGATGTGCGCAACCTCTTGTGATAGAGTTTCCAACTGCTGGAGATATTCTTTCTTGATACCTCCATCCGAGTATTGCCCTCTGTTGCCCGAGCCAGCTAATCCAATACTGGACAGATCCGCATCCACAATATCTCTAGCCAACTGTATTATTGCGGATAGTGGAATTGCATCTCCCCGCGTTGAACACCAGTTGTTGCCGCTGGAGGATTTGGTACGATTGGAGCAGCCGTAGCCGTAGATCCTCCCAAGTTTATCTTGTACTGAATTATCAATTGCCTCAATTGGTTCTTGAAGTCATAATCCAGACAATCCATAAACATTGTCACTAGTTCTCCATTGCCCAGAGAAGCTGGTGGCTGCATCAATTTCGTGGCCTCGGTCTCAAACTGCATAGAAAACATCCGCAAGTTGCTGATATCTGCGGTAGAAATGTTGGAGTAAGTCTGACAGACCTTCTTCAACTTGGCAGTTGAGCCAACTTTAGCATCCTCGAGTTCTGGATAGAGTTTTTCAATCTCTTTCACAAAATCCTCGAAACTATTGTTCGCATACGAGTCGAACTTTTCAAACTGATCTTTCAAATCATCATTGGTAAGGAACAAGATCAACTTGTCCTTCTTGTCTTGCTCATCCGTAATATTGCCCAACTCAATAATAGTCCGAATTTGACGAAGATAGCGCCTCAACGAGGACGCGGATTCTCCATTAAACTTTGGGCTACTAGTGTCCCATGTCTGCGGCATCCGGAAAGACGCCACAGTTGGTGCTGAGCAACATTTGGTACATTTGCCCCTTGATTAGCCATTGTAGTAGCCTGGGTATTTAATGCCTGGTCTGGTAACTGTTGTTCTTCCGAAGAAGAGAGTGCAGGTGAATCTGGTGTAGATTCTGGATTTGGATCAAGAACTTCTTGAACCCGTGAAGAAGATGCAACCGGTCTTTCTGGATTTCTCCGGCTAACGCCTGAGAAGCAGCTGTACGGTTCTGAGTTTGTAACGAAGCAGCAGCTCTAGCGACTGCAGCAGGTGATGCTTTAGAAGCTCTAGCAAGTTTGCTAACGGAATGAACCTCGAGAGGCGGAAGTAACGGTTCTTTTCCTGCTCTACTCTTTGTTCGAGTAGTACGAGAAGGTGGCCGCTCAAAACCTGACTCTGGCAAAGTTCCTTGCCCTTGGTATGATGAACTTTCCGGATCAGTTTCTTGTGAAGAAGCCTGACGCGGAATGTTGCCAATTTTCTGTTTACGGACAGAAGGCCTAGTTGAAGTACCGGATTTCTCCTAGCAGACAACAAGCAACACTTTAAATAACCAACTGGCCCCTCGCGGTGGGCTCCAGATGAAACGGTTGCCGGCGGTCTATGGGTGCAATCTCCTCTTACAGAAATCCGGAACGCAGAAACTTTGACTTATTGGCGCTTTAGATCCTAGAATCCAAAACCCACAAAAACCCAAGGTTCAGACGGAAACGAAGCCTGCAAACGAAAACCACAATGTAACCAAGGATCGGCCGAGTTTGGGTCTTTGTGTGCCGATAGGAGACACACGGGACCAGTTGTATTATTCTTTGTGGATTGCTTGCAGCAAATCCAGAAGCGCGGTATATTCAAGTTCAATTTATAGTTTTGGCAACTCTGGTTCACCCACTCCAACCTGTGGTTAAGAGCAATGATCCAAGACGAACACACACGTTCAGCAAGCCTTTTAACGAAACCAACAAGACAGTTCTCAACAAAACCCTCAACACAATTCTGGATTCAAAACTTTGATAGATTTTAAGTGCAACTCGAAATTACAAGCTTAACCACAACAGGGTCTTTTAGCCTCTAGGTAATCCAAGCCGTAGACCGTCCTTCTGTTTCGCTGGAGTAAGACACACAGGTCTCTCCGCTTTCAGCTTCGGGTACGGGTTCCGTGCTCTACCTGCTACTATACCCTTCCTTATATACTGCTACTCTATAAATATCTCTTATCCTTATCGCGCTATTGGTATACGGTGCCTAACTACTGCCCCTTAACGTACAATATATGTGCCTCTGTCAGAATTGAATAGAAATAGTCCGGATCTTAGTTTCCTGAGTTTTCTGGATTGTCCCCCGCAAAGTCGGAATGGTATCGTTTAATCCAGAACCGTGCCGTCCTATAGGCACTCTGAACTTGTTCGTAGCCCCAGTACTTCAGAAGACAGCCTACCCGCTTGGATAGTACCTGGTAGCCAAGTCTCCTTTCTGTTCGATCTGTTCCTGGTTTATATTGGTGCTTTCTTTAGCACACGATCGCCTTTACTATTCTCTGGTTTTGAGAAGAGCAATACTCTTCCTCTACGTTCTGCGTGGATATCCAGAATCGTCTGGTCAATACCTTTCGATTGATACCCAACTCCAATATATAGCCTGTGCAGTTCTAATCCAGAACTGAACTTGATTGCCCAATTGAGTCGATCGATATTTGATGGACTTTTGACACCTGATCCGGAACGGCTTGTTCTGGCTTTGAAAGCTCTTGACAGGTCATGTGGTCTAGCGCCTGCCCATTTCGTCACAAGCATGTACAAAGTAATCCGCAAACTCTTTCTGGATTACTCCACTATGAGACTGCTTCTCATGGCACAGAATGGATATTATCCCTTGATGTTCCTTTGTTCACTACGATGCCCTCTGACTATGAAACCGTCATTGGGATCCAGAACCACCTGTATAGTAGTCGGAGGTAACCAGTATGGGAGTTTCTGGATACTCATCCACAGAAGTTCTGGATAACGTAAAATCGTAGTCCCTGGTCTACTAACGTTGGGTTCGTTATAAACCCTGAGATGTGCATGAGATATTCAGTAACAACCCAAAATTGGTGAATTTCAGGCGTAGGCGAAATCACTGCTTATCACCGTTCATGAACAAGCACGGCGTAGTGCTGGACTTTGGGAGCCGAGAAATCAGGTTCCCTCGGGGAAAAGTGATTACTGCGCTAACCACACTTGAGGAAGCCTCACTAGTGGACGCTCGGAAGTCCATGACCAAAGGGAAGGAACAAGCCGATTGACTCCCCATGCAGGCGCGGGAAGGGCTACTACGGCGCAGCCCTCCCGCGACGGTGGAAGATGTGGACCGTGGACGAACACGAGCGTCACCTAGAACTCGTGTTTACCAGACTCCGAGAGCAGAAGCTATTCCTTAGCAAGAAGAAGTGCAATCTATACTCGAAAGATATGGACTGCCTTGGTCATCACATCGACGACGGAGGGCTTCATGTAGATAGCGACAAGACCTCGAAAGTACTGGACTGGCGGACTCCGCAGTCCCTTGTCGAGGTCCAGCGACTACTTGGATTAATCCAATACCTTTCTCATTTCCTCCCAGAGGTATCTCACTTCACCTCGCCACTGGAAGGGATATGTCAGGGCGGACAATCGTTCGTTTGGCGCCCCTTTCACCAATTATGTCTTGAACGCATCAAGGGTATAGTACGCAAAACGCCTATACTACGGCCAATAGACCCAAAGAACCCTGATCCGATATGGGTCATCTGCGACACCTCGGTAGTTGGGATAGGAGCAATGTATGGGCAAGGGCCGGATTGGAAAACCTGCCGCCCGGCGGGATTTTTATCCAAGAAATTCACCGCTGCCCAATGTTCCTATAAGACGTATGAACAAGAGGCACTGGCTATCATTGAATGCCTCCTGAAATGGGAAGACAAGTTGATTGGCCGCAAGATTACTATTGCGACTGACCATAAAGCCCTCCTCGCGGTGAAGACTGCCGCTAGAAGTGGGCTTAATGGACGACTCATATGATGGGATGAATACCTATCCCGATTCGACTTCGAGATTGTTCATGTGGAGGGCGTACTTAACAAAGTCGCTGACTGCTTGTCCCGGTACTATGAGAATGACACGGGCGAAGACTTTTACGAGGACTTTGAGTACATCACGGCGGACGCCCGATTAGACCCGGAGTTGGAATTCATGACCCGTGGACGTGAGGACGAGCTAAAGGGCGCTGATATCGCCCTCCTGGCTCGTCGGGTAACGGACCCGGTGGAAGCCCGAGTTATCGAAGCAGCTGAACTAGAGAAACACACTGAGTCCATGGATAGCTGTGGATTCGACGCCTCAGCTATATCCCTCGAGGAGTCTTTGAGGTCCTCCAAATTGGATCGCCCAATAATGGAGGGCGATACCAATTTCCTCGCTGCGGTCAAGGCGGGGTATGAAAAGGACTCTGTGCTATCTAAAGTAGCCATCCGTCCCGAGGCGTATCCACAATTTGTGATGGATGGAGGCATCATATACGCCCGCAACTTAGCTGGGCAGTTATGTTTAGCTATCCCAAGGAACGTTTTGTTAAACAACAAACGAAGACTTACGGAAATAGTAATCGACCAAGCACACAAAACCTTGGGCCACCTTGGGGACAAGCGCACGGCAGAGTATGTTAGGCGCTGATACTGGTGGCCCAAGATGGGCGTAGAGATATCGGCTTTCTACAGTGGGTGTCAAGCATGCAAAATGTCCAAGGGCGACACACAGAGTCCTGCTGGGCTATTGCACTCGTTACCCATACCACGACACCCATGGGATTCGATAGGGATGGATTTCGTAGGGCCGTTTCCCAGCTGCTTGGGCTACAATTACATGCTGGTCGTAATATGCCGACTTACTAGCATGGTAGCCCTAACCCCAATGAAGGTTACCGACACCTCCTCTGATGTCGCGTGGTTCTTCGTTAGAGACATTGTTTGCCTTCACGGGGTACCATCAACGATAGTCTCGGACCGCGACGCCAAGTTCACTTCGAAATTTTGGCGCGAACTACATCGGCTTACTGGCACGAAACTATTAATGTCTACCTCATTCCATCCTCAGACGGACGGAGTATCTGAACAGGCCATACGGAACGTCACACAGATACTCCGTACAACTGTGGATCCCACGCAGCGCGACTGGGTATACCTAGTACCCATGATCGAGTTTGCCATCAACTCCAGTATCAGCGCGTCCACGGGATTCGCCCCGTTCGAGCTGAACTACGGTTACGTGCCACGGATGGGTGGGATCGACCCCGAACCCACCGAGTTCCCGGGAGTTCGTGAATTCGTCAACAAGGCACTAGCCAATATTGCTCTTGCCCATGATAACATCATAGAGGCAAGGGTACGCACGGCATTCCATGCCAATAAGGACCGACGGGTGGAAATTCCATACGATGTGGGGTCCTTGGTATATTTATCTACCTCAACCTTCCAAAGGGGCGAGCTCGCAAACTGGCCCCCAAATTCATAGGGCCTTATAAAATTATAAAGGCCCTACCTGAAACGTCCAACTATACGCTGGATCTTCCTGCGGAATTGAAACGCAGGAAGATACATCCGAATTTCCACGGATCCTTGTTGCGGCCTCACGAGCCCAATGATGAATCTATATTTCCCAGCCGGGAGGCTCAACGGTTCTATGACTTTGGCGTCCCGGACGACCAAGAATGGCTCGTGGAAGAAATAGTTAAGCACAAATGGATAGGGAAGAGAGTGGAGCTGTGGGTGAAATGGACCGCGGGCGATTACACTTGGGAATCGCCCCGGGCAATGAATGAGCTACAGGCTCTCGACGAATACTTCGAGGCCCATGGCGTGTCGCGATGGCAGGATCTGCCAAAGTCGACAAACCCGTGACCGCGACTAGCCATCACCCATCACAGCACAAAGATCCACAAACATACGTCTTTTCTCTTCACTCATGTCTGACGAACCGCCGCAAGTCGTCATGTCCCCAGGGGGCGTCTACTACATACGCCCCTTGGTCGGAAGCAAATGGGAGGGTCCCCCTGGCGATAGGTTCTTTGTCAGGGCGCTCGACTGGCCCGACAACCTGCCCCCTCCCCCGGATACGATGAATCGAGCGGCCGTCCCGACTACCCAAAATGCAGCACGCAGACCGCCTCCTGAACCAGTGGCTAGACAGCCTCCGGCACCCCCTGCTGATTTGCAACCCACTGGGCTTGGGTTTCACAACCCACGCCCTATTGCTATCGCTATACCAAACCCCGGGCCTGGACATTTCAATCCACGCCCGGACCGACCGCTGCCTCCTCACCCATCGGTAACGCGGTCGAACGAAGAACAGTACAGTTCTCGCAGTGGCCCCCCGACCCGTCGTTATGATCCGCCCATGAGCGATCAGGTAGCCCGCGGCCGTGATCGAGAGCGTTACGCTTCCGAACAGGCCCGGCGAGAGCGGTACGACGCAATAATCCACGAGCGGGAGCGCCATCGCGAGACCTACGGCCGACTGCCTACATTCGGCAGTCTGGATGGTGCCCGCGACAACCGTCCACCGGTGTTTGGTAACGTGGGCAGTACAAGTGAAGGTCAACGCCCTCCGGGCGCACGCCGACACTTTAGCCCACCTCCGCCAGAGTCTCGCACGCATTACGAGTCGCTCCCTTCGATATCTGAGGCACCTGCGGGCGAGAATACGAGTGGACCGCGACCTCGCGACGACCCACCTCGCGGGGAGTCGCGAGATAACTACCCTCGTGATACTCGCCCTGGCCCTGCTCCCTACCGCGAATTTGGGCCCATTGGATTTGAAACCAGACCGCAGGGCGTGGCAAATCGGAGGGCGCGAGGAGGATCACTCCGTAGTGAATCCTTCCACTCCCGCACCCCAGTGCGGACTGATATCCCAACTCGCCACAGCGCTGTGCCTCCGTTAGCGGAAGGGCGCAGTATCCCTGATGTGGATAGCGCGCCCCGCTTGGACAATGGCCACCCAGCGCTTCAAGAAGTGATCACTGCCGAAGATGTGAGCGACTATGGCGACTCTGAAGGCAGCACGGACACCAATGCACGCGAGTCGCGCCGTCTCAAAGCCAAAGAGATGGATCGGGTAACTCGCGCGCGTCAGAAGAACACCTCCTCGTCGATACCGAGCATCCCGTCCCCTCCCGAGGAAGTGGGGTTATGGGCTACGTTGTCCGTGGACACGGGCGATGAAGCCCGCAATTTAATCCGTTGGTGGCGCGCTGGGTGCCCAAAGGCACACGCGATGGCCCACCACATCATAGACTTCTACGGGCACAACGCCACCGCCGCGAGATCTGAAGGGGTAGTGCGTATCCTCAGTGGCCAACATCAGGCCGAGGCCGCGTTCTTACTCGCACGAACGGGCGACTCCACGCCCATGTCACGCCGCAACCAGGCGCACGCTGGGTCGACTGCCGGCTCAGCTCGTAACGCGAGGCGCAAACGCGCCCGCGAGCGGCTAGCAGGTACCATCGAATCGCCTCCGCGCACTATGGATGCAGACGAGCCCATGCCCCCAGCAACAGACGCATCGACCGAACCATTCGAAGCGTCGTACTTGGGAACATCTGCCCCGCCTGCGGAGCCCGACCTCACAGATCTGGGCCCCCATGCGTCTTTGCAGTATGTGATGGACAGCTTGTCGCGTGACAACCCAATGAGTTGGCCTGAGGGCGTTCGTCTTGCGAATGGGAACTGGCCAGAACCCACTTCGCCAATAGGATCGACGCCCCACCGCAATGATCTCCTAGCTGCTCGATTTGTATTATCCCTCGCTCCGCGCCGCGACGACTCATCCATCCATCGTGTGCGATTCCGCGACACGATCATCGACGGATTCTCCGTGTTTGGACTCTTCGAGCGCCATGTCGCACGGGGTCAATGGGTAGCGTCTTCCGACCCACTGGAACGCTACCCTTTCGACTGTATCAATATGACGCTGGCTCAAGGATTCGCGTGGGTACTCCGTCACGGAATATCCCCAGGAACACCTGAGGCCATGGCGCTTCACCAGTACGCCGCGTCATATCGAAACCGCCGACAAGGGAACATGGTCCCTCTAGGACAACACTTCCGTGGCGAGCCTGAGAACACCATCGCGGTTTTGAGTTGGGACGATGGGCGCATTTCGCCCTGGCACCAAGTTCAGCACGGACCAGTGCGCGCTGGGGTGCGTACCACCACCCCGCGCATGCCGGCAACTCAGCGAGAGATACTGCCCGCCAACGCTGCGCCCGGTATGGACGTCGATTCCGAGTCACTCGCAGGGCCCACGGAACCAGTAGTGGAACCAGGAGAAATCGAGGGCCCTCCACAGTCGACATCGACTCACAGTGCGGACGACAGCACCGTGTCCACTGGCGTGACGCTGGATGGAACGGTGCCCGACCCACAAGAACAGACGGATCTGGAGATATAACGATGAAATACTGCAAATACTGTGGAAACGACGTTCCTTCGATGATCATTGGACTGCACTACTATACTGCAAATATTACTTTACTTCATGTATATTTTCGGACTCAGAGCTTCGTCCTGGGGGGAGGGGTGTAAGGATCCAGCCCGCATACGCGGGCCGGATCAGTACATATTATGTAAATTGTCATAATTGTTCGCGGGAGTGCACGTGACGGGTAACTTTTATCCACCCTACGTTGCACTCCCAGAGGTCTATTGAATATAGTCTTTGGAATTGTTCAATTGGGTGTGATATCTTAGTTAAATCACCACCACCCTTATACTACTGCTGCGAGTCCAGGAATACATTGGTTAGCAGTAACCTCAGTGCGCCGTACCAGAGCATATAAAGGTTGCAGCAACAACGGCTATGTAAGGGAGGCTCCAGATACTTTATAACTGTATGTGGGTGGAGGTGGACTTCATCCCTTCAAGGTCAATGCACCGGCTTGTAAAATTTCCTCCAAAACCATCTATAACTAAATGATTAAAATGAAATAGATTCTCGATAAAATTCAAGACCGAATTCCAGGGAACCGAACCCTGCCGAGCTGTGAATGGGGGCTGGTACAGGAGGCTATGTCTGTCCAGCTCGCGGGGTATGAGGAAAAAGTGGAGCAAAGAGATTCCGGTACGGGGCATCGAACCCCTGCTGCTGCAGCTACAATTTGTTCACTTCAAGCAGTAACATTGGGCCATGCCGGTATAAAGGTCAGGCAATGATGAGGTGCCTATGGATGAGAAAATGTGTGCAGATAGACTTCAACTCTTTAATGCGAGCTTGTAAAATTGGTATACATATTTCAAAGTCTGGTTGATGACTGGCACCTGGGTACACACGCGAGCTGACTCCAAACTGGCAGTGAACCTCGCAAAAAATAGGAGGTTTTTTATATGGAGGTCCTCTGTCCTACTGACGCCCCCCCCCTGGAAAAAAAAACTTGAGGAATTGAACCCCAAGCCACAAGTTACAACCTTGGTTCATTTGCATTGACCTTGCGCTGTACCGGCCTATTTAAGGTCGCCGCGACGATGGTTATGTAGTAAAGGAGGCCAAGTGTTGGCCAAGTGTCTGTCCTCCAAATCCAAAAAAAAGAGCTGGAGGAGAAAATTGAATTCCGGGACGGGAAGTCAAAGCCAAATGCCGAGCTGCTGTGAACCCGGAACAGCATTATGGGCCCAAAGGAAAAAAGAGAGTGTCGGCTGAGAGAAATCTTATTTACAAAGCTTGGTTCTAAAAATGAAACACATATACTTTGCTTGTTGTCACACTGTAGATTGCCAACTAATGGTGCAGCTGATTCTTGCCAAAACCTGATTCGTTACCTAAGATATCAGATTAAAAAACAGCTAAGTTGAAAATCAAACCAATTATTGTAGAATCAGTTCAAATCTCGGTTCAACTTTTGGCTGGACTGCTTTTCAATCTAATACTTAGGTAATAAATTAGGTTTTGGCAAGAATCAGCTAAACCATTAGTTGGCAATCTCAGGTGTGTGCAGAAAATGGGCCTGGAGATCAGAGGGAAACATAGTCACGTCTAAGATTGCCAACTATTGGTTAAGCTGATTCTTGCCAAAACTCAATTTATTACCTAAAGTATTAGATTGAAAAAAAAAAATCCAGCCAAAAGTTGAACTGAAATTCACACCGGAGATTGCCATCTTTCAGTTGAACTGATTGTTGACAAAAGCTAATTTGTTATCTAAAGTAATGACCCGGAAACCAGCTGAGCTGAAAACCAAACCAATTCTAGTTCTAACAGTTAATACTTTCAGTACAACAGAAACTACAGCTATCGGTTTTAGATGTTGGCTACACCGAAACATTATTTAGCAAATTTAAAGTCAGACGAGCTGAAAGTCAACCTGAAAGCATTCGTTTTGGTCGTGAAAGCAGTTGAACCAACACCAGAACCAAAACATAACCAAAACTAAATGTTTTGGTTTTGATTTCAGCTGAAGCTGAAATATAAACTGAAACCATATGTTTCAGTTCAACTGAAAACTAAAACATTTAGTTTTGGTTGGACCAAAACTGGGAGTATTGGTTCAAGTTTCGGTCCTCTTATCGGTTCAACTGAAACACGACCGCTACATTATATTTTGGTTTTAGTATTGGTTCAACTGCTTTTGCGACTGAAACAAATGCTTTCACTTTGATTTTCAGTTCGTCCAACTCTAAATTTGCTAAATAATGTTTTGGTTTAGCCAAAATCCAAAACTGATAGCAGTAGTTTCCGTTGTGCCGAAGTATTAACTGTTAGAACTAGAATTAGGCTCATTTTCAGCTCAGCTGGTTTCCGAGTCGTTACTTTAGATAATGAATTAGCTTTTGTCAACAATCAGTTCAACTGAAAGATGGCAATCTCCGGTGTGATTTGAACTAATTGTACAACGATTGGTTTGATTTTCAACTCAGCTGTTTTTCAATCTGATACCTCAGGTAATGACTCCGGTTTTGGCAAGAATCGGCTGTACCATTAGTTGGCAATCTCCGGTGTGTGTTGCATGGTGTAATTGATGACTGAGATGTGCGTACGGTACATCAACACAAAGAGAGCTCCGATCGCCGAAAAGGTCCAATCGCCGCGGGGCCTATCGAACAAAAGAAATAACAATCGCATATTTGCTATTTCCGGTACGGGGAATCGGAACCCCGAGCTGCTGCGACGTCACGTGGCAAAGTTTCGGTGAAAGGCAGCCATGTTAACCGTTACACTATACCGGACATAATTAGGTGGTTGAGATGAGACGTGGAGGCTGTGGTAGGGACGGTGGAGCAATTTGAACCAAGTTACGCCGTTGGTTGGCTGTTGGCATTGATTTTTCCGTCTCGCTAGTCCGAAAATGCATTATTTCCAATACTTTGTGAATCTACAGTGTTCGGGTTTCGCGACGCTCGTAGTTCCCACAATTGAAGATGATCAGAAGAGCGGAAACTCAATACAAATCCACGGGAGACAGTTGCGCTCACGAGCTGCAGTAAAGCCTCGACCATCACTTTCGAAGAGGTATACGCCGCTGACGGTTTGGGACGGTCCAAGGCAGGAGGTGCAATCCGGGGGGCCTCGCTCGCACACGGGTCTGGGTGGGGCTCGTTGTGGCATTCTTCAATCGCTCACTCCGCTTCGGGACCTGAAGGGAATTATCAGAAATCTACAAGTCTCAAGGGCAACAACAAGTCCATACAGCCAGTAGGCGGACCCCCAGGCTTCGCCGTGGAAGGTATTGACCAGGGAGTCGATGACGCGTCTCGAGGGATGGGTCGTGAGGAGGATGTGGGTGGAAAATGACGAGTCCGACAGCGATTACACGGGAATGTCGTCTGAGAACATGCACTGCCAAGGTCGGACAGGAGCGACTCGGAGACACATTCAAAATGATCCAAGTTCCCATCCAAGGCGCGAAGTTTGCAGCTTTCTGGACGTCATCTAGCATGTCTTCTGCGATGAAAGCGACCGCACTGAAGAACTCCGGTTTTAAGCGAGCCTGACTCGTCCACCGCTGTGGGGACACGGTGTTCATATTGGCCCCAATAGATACTCGGTTCCCATCCGAGCAGTGTTGGGATGAGGATTAATTTGGTTGTTACTGCAGCGCTAAACTCGGCAGTGGACTTTGAATAAAAATCTCGCAACATCCCCTGCACAACGAACGTCAGCCAGTCAACATATTTGGTCGAGTTGGGGAAGTCTTGTGTTGTACAACCCTCTGTTTAACACGTCGGTGGAACATTGGGACACAATGCGTGCGAGATCTGTGACCAGGGAAGGCATAGAAATAATATGGTCCAGGGAAAGCCTTGCGTCGATAAGATTGTTGTACTAAAAGGCATGAGGTGGCACAGTGAGCTCCCCGGGGGAATAGTTGTCGTGGAACGGAGTGAGGAGGATTCCAAGCAAGAAGGCCCTCTAAGTCGTTCGCGACTACTTCTGGGTCCACGTGAGTTTGGATTCACACGTGCTCCGTGCACTGCCACAGCGCTGGGTGCTGTTGATTACTTTCAAGAATTTCACAAGATGTCGAGACTGATGGGAATGAAGCCGCAGAGACGAACACGAAACGTGTCAGCGTCAACGACTTCGTCCGCCTGCAAAAAAGCTAAATATTTTTGTCGTTGTCGGCGGAACTCTGGAGGATTGGTGAAACTATGTCCCAGTGCGTAGGAAGGTATTACGCACCATGGCGGCGGTCGACGCCGAGGGCTGCGCAACTCCGCCATTGCTCTTGCCTTTGACCGCCGCCTGGTCGTCCTCGTCAGCCGAACTCTGTGGCTTTGCATCAGTACATATCGTCCAGACGAGGCACGATACGGACCTCGATGACGCGTGAGCGCTTGCTTCCAGACGCCTTGGCCTTCGTCAAATCCTCATCCTCCTCGTCGAAATTCTGTAGCGGTGGATTAGTATACGTCGACCATACGAGGAATGTTATAGACCTCGAGCGCGCGCGAGCGCTTGCTCCCAGACGCCATGCTAGACGACATCGTGGGTTTGTG
>JARJCV010000679.1:0-16047 GCA_029281435.1 Mycena haematopus
ACAAGTTTTTGGACCATCACACACGTCGTAGGATTCGCTGAGACGCTTGGCGTGCGAGAGGGTCGACGGCGGCGAGACAGCTCGAATTAGTGGGCTAGATGCTTGCGTTTTGAGGTACGCAACTCCCTCGCAACAGGCCGCGCTCCGCACATAATCCTTCAGGCAAGAGCTGGAGAGCGCGACTCGAGCTGCGTGTTCACGCACTTGCACAAGACGCGCGGAGATCTTGATATCGGCCCTATTACCTGCGCATAGTATGCCTCGTTGATAATGCAAAGTGTACAGTATTATGATAAATCGATGATTGAATTTACTTTGGTATGGGTGTGCACTCCATATGCGTCCGTTTCGGATCCATAGGCAGGGCGCAGAAGAATCCGAGGTTCTGTGGTCGGTGTGCTGTTGCGTAAGTACGCTGCCTTTCGCTTCGAGGACACGGGAGAACACGTACCTGCATGGCCTCGAACAAGCGCTTGGATTGCATCTGCAACTGCACGCCGTGTTCAGAATGATCCATTCAAGGACGCGCCGATGTACCGCCGACTTACGGTTATGCATTCTTTGGGGCTGTCTTCGCGGCAGATTTCAGACTGCGGGGCGTTGCGCTCGCTGTCGAACGTATAGCGCGCTGTTGGGGCGCGCTGGGGAAACGAAACACGACGCGAGCTCGATAAACGGGTCTAATAATCAGCAAGATAGTTGACGGACCGCAATGAAGCCCTTCAGCACCTCGTCCGCGCTCGCAGTTTTCGGCGCCATGACTTGAGTTGGAAACAGAACTTATGGTGACGTCATACAGCTTATGCACTTTAGCTCAACTTGCTTTTGCTCAAATCCAGAGCGTTGAAATTTATTTCGGACGGTCTCAGGGCTACACAACACCTACTTACTGAAAACCATCTTGGTACCATAGTGTCGAGACGACAAATGGCACCGGCGAAAAACAGCTCGCGAGATGTAACTCAGGAAATATTTTTTGTTTCTATATGCATCGCCCGGTAGGTAAAGTCAGTCAGGAACCAAGACTACTCAATTGAATCCAGCTGAGTGAACAACACTTGAACAGCTGTAGGCGGCTACACTTGTCGCCAAGCCCGGGCCGCCTAAGCTCAGATAGTGCCTTAACATTCCCAATTATGCACATGGCCAGGATGGCGCACCGCGCACGGACAAGATACGCATCAAACCCATAAAGACTGAGGACTGTTGGGAGCAGTCAATGAACCTATCTCGTGCCTGTGCCTCGAAGTGGACGGGACAATATGCTGGCGACAGAGAGGAGAGAAATAAGGTACTGGTTGAGTGTTGTGTTGGCGCATAGTAGATCGTCGTTTTGTTTAAATGCTGTTGCATGAGGCCTAGGTCTTTTGCTTGGTGTGCCTGCCCAACTTGAAAGAAAGGGCCTGTCGTAGGATAATTCTATTTGGCAACCCGGCTTCTTTGGCAACCCCCTGGCAGCCCCAAAGATTTTGGGGGGGTTGCCAAATAGAATCCGGCCGCCTAAACTCTGATAAGATCGCCAATCAAATTTGATAATCGACGGCAATAGAGCGTTCAACGTTCAACCCTCTAGTTCTGGGAGCTCGGGCATTGAGAAGACAAGAGTACTCGAGTATAGTAAAGAAGGTCACAGCCAGTGCTTATAAAATATTCAAGGAACATGGCACACAATCCTAGTAGTACAAAGCCTTTGTTTTAGTGCATAGAACAATTTCTTATCCTAAGACCATCTTCATTTAACAGCCTAAGCAGAGTGTGGGGTGAGTCGGAGGGCCTTCAGACAAGCCACACAAAAGTCAACCAAGTGTCTTTGCACAGCGGAAGTCTACCTGTCAATGGCACATAATCCTAGGAGTACAAAACTTTCATTTTCATGTATAGATCATACTCAGATTAGCTTCATTTAACAGCCTGAGCAGAGTGTGAGGTGAGTTGGCTGGCCTAGGATTAATGACGTTCAGAAAGGCCTGGCAGACTGGCAGTTGAAGATCGCCGAAGATTAGATAGGCCAGCCGAAAGATTATTGCTTATCGGGGGCTGCCAAATAGAAAAACCTAATTGGCAACCCCAAACATGCTGGCAACCGGGTTGCCAAATAGAATTATCCCCTGTCGTAGACAAATTGAAACATAGGAACTTCCGAAGCTCGCTTGCTTGTAGAATCGATCCGGCGCGTATTCGGTTGTTGGACGTGGAACATCGCATGCACAACGGCGCAACTGAATGCGATTCAAACCGACCTATAGCCTAGGCGCCTGGTGGTAAAGCGAGTGTATCCTGGCAAGTTAACCAGGTTGACCCTGTGGAATCTTTTGAAAGGTTTATGATGCGATCATGATCCACTCTGATCATTGATTGTCGCGACACAGCCACTTGCCTTTTCTAACCACAGCCGCTGTTAACCTTTTTCGGATGAAACGGAGCGCCGAGTGTGACCGCAGGCGTCTGAGCAAGCACAGGACATTCGAAGTGTTACACCGCATCGCTGCTCATTTTCTTTGGTATGCTGTTGAATTTTGGGAAGTTCCTCAGATGCGTGAGTTGCTGTGACATTGTGACAAACGTTTACGGGTTGCTATGAATGAAAAAAATAAGCGTCGGTCTCAATTCCGCTGTGGAAGGCCGTAGAGTGGCCGTAGCCTGTTTATTATCTACGAGGGCGTAATATATATTTGTCTGTCGGAAATCCACGGCAGGCGCTAGGGCGCTAGGGCCTGGCCGTCATACCCGCTTCACATCGGAGAGACAGTTTCTTAGCTGTTGTGCGACTTCAGCGCTATTGATAAAATTTACACTATTCTATGCCACTCATTGGCATTGATGTGTTCACATGGTAAAAGGCAGCGAGCGGCACTGGCGTCTGCCATACTGATGATGTTCGCAGCCACTTGATTGACTGCCCTTCGTGATTCTAACGTGATTTCACGTTTATAAGATAGCATTGAAGTTGGCAACGGGCTGCAACGGCGACTGATCGACGATATGGGGCGACAGCCGTTGTTTCGCTGTTCGTGAGCGTTAACGGGGTGAAAATGCCGAGCTTCCAGTGTGAATTCCGCACTCGCTAGGAGTTTGGCTTACTGCGGGAGGGAAATACGTATTGGCGTGCAGTGCCTTTTGGTCTGTGGGGCTGCGGAGTAGCAGTTATTACATCCTTCCTTCCGATGTTCGGGAGAGCTTCCGCATCAATGTATTTCTTGGATATAGAAACGGCGTTCTTCCTGCGGGCGACCGGGAGCTGCGGGGATTCGAAATAAATTGTATGTATGGTTTCCAACCCGCTTGAAATCGAGCGTTACGGTTCCGTTTCCGCTGCTCCTTGTCGGCTAGACATCTGGATTGCACGGCGATGGCGACATATGATATTTTTGTATCACTTGAACATACATCAGTCTGTGCATCATCCGGTTCAGACACTACAGCCATATAGATAGGGACATCTGGGGACTGCAGTCATGCGCGATGCGAGATGCTTCGGCGATTGTCATTGCGCACGCGGAGATGATGCGGCGGGTGTGTGGTGTTTTTTCGTATTCGTTTCGTTCCCTAGAAGCCGCGCTCGCGTAGCCAGGCCACGACGCGGTCCTTCCAATCTGGGTGTGCGCCTTTGATGACGAGGCGGTTGGAGTGCTGTTCGACGCGCATGCGGGAGGCCGGGGGGTCTGCGGGGTCGAACAGGGTGTCTGTGAGATCCTTTGCAAGGGCCTGACATGGATCATGATAAGCCAGGATCCATCACAGAAAGTCAGTGTAGGAGAATACAAACCGGGGTGTTGCCTTGAATATTTTTAATGAGAATAAAGCACTGAGCTCCGCCGCTACGGAAGTCTGTGTAGACGGGGAGACGGCGGCCGTGGCGGAGGTTCCTTGGGACGAAGTACTGCAAAGACATTAGGCTGAATGGGTGGGAGTTCTGTGAAACCCAAATAGGGATATTGATCGCATCAGGGAGATCTCATTGCCGTGATCTCATTGCCCTGAGCGGTTGAAACTTGCCACACATGCGGAGACATTTAAAGCATCCCAGGCCCAGCTGTTGCCCCGCTTCTTCTCTTCTACCACCATGAACTACGACCTCTCCTCTCCAGACTATCTCTCTCTCGCCGACCTTTCTCTGCGCTCCTTTGGCTCTCCAGAGAGTCCCTTTGCGTGCTGGCCACAATCGCGTCCTGGTCTCGAGCCTTGGCATTCTCTCTTGGGTCCCTATGTCCCGTTTTACCCAGACCGTGAGTTTCTATTGCTATCTCAGCTTAATTCCCACTCATATTTGTATTCTATAGAACCCCCGTCGCCGACGGACACCTGCTACTCGTTCGCGTCATCTTCGACAGCAGGCACACCACCGCCGCGGGCCACCCATGTCGTCTGCAATGCACCCCTCGTAGCACCAATCCCCCTCCCTTACCACAGCCCGACTTTCCTGCAGTTCGAGCTCCCAGATATCGACGAGGACCTCTCGCACCCCCCATACACTCGCCGTCAGGCTGCGGTAAAGCGCAAGCGCACCGTTGACCGCGAGGATGACCATGCCCGGCCGCAGAAGCGCCGACTCAGCGCCCCCGCGGTGCAATCTGCTCCGCTGCACCCAGGTCCCCGCACCCGCAGCTCCACTCGCGCCGCAGTACCGTATCGATACCAGCTCCGACGATAGAGCTGCGTTTCCCGAACCGGTAGGATATCCTCCCTGTCTGTCCTCATTTCTGCCTAATTCGGACCTCTCAGAAGTCATGCATGTACATATGATTGCGGCGTCTTTCGCCGCGCCGTATCGTGTCTGTACCTGTCCTGCGTAGGGCAAGGCTGGGCTTGTGCCACCACTATCGCCGCCCGCACGCAGACCATCGGAAGGCCACACGGAAAGCACACGGCGTCCGGGCACATTTCCGGGCACATTTCGGACTCTGCTTCCGTGGTTGTCTGATTCGCGTGCCACGCATCTAGATTATGTTTCCCATTTGGCACATACATCTCTGCGGACATTGGCTTTTACTGTTCGATGCCCTGACATTCATCCTTCATGTATCCATCTTTCGCGCGCGTTTTGTCATATCATTCGTTATAACTCAATTCTATCCAGTCTGGTGATATTGAAGCCTCAGCCTGAATGAAGGGAAACCACTTCCTATTATCCGATCTGGCGCCTCCACCTCGACTTCGCGAATGCAGATTGCATGTGTGAATGATGCGGTGTGCGTGCGATCCGTGATGCACACAGCTGCTGTATGTATCCACCTCGCTACTTCCTTTCTCTTTGCATGCGGAGCAACGGCTGAAAAAGACGCGGAGTCGGTCTCGGGTAGTATTATTTGCAACAGGGTGTGTGTAATTCGATACCTATAACATGTTTGAAATTATTGGTTCGATGAACCGCTGACCACCGGCGACCGCTCGATTACGGATGCCAATTATCCCGGTGAAGGTGGATGTTTTTTCGTGGAGTCTTCGGGAAGGCCGATCGGGAAACGGAGCGAATACCGAACCAGGCAGTACGCCAAAAAGAACGCGCCAGAACGCGACACGACACGCCCGCAGCTCCCGGAACTGCTGGTATGTGTCGACTGGCACGCTATTGCGGCATGCTCCTTTATGGGCGGAAGGTTCAAAATATTACCTGTCTCCGAAGCGCAGGATGGCAAAAATATAACCTCTTCTGCCATGCCGCGGATTACTCCTCTGCAACCCTCTGCGTTTCCCTTTCGTCCAGGAGGATCGTGGCCATTACGTTCTGTCCTTGGTTTTGCCGCGTAAAACAAAGCGAGTGATACATACCAAATACCAAGCAAGTCGCAGGCTTCATGGCCCACTGGGCTGTCCGACTCCTCGCATCGCCGCGTAAATGGAAAAGCAAACATTCCCAATTTCATTCCACGTACAGTCGTTCTTCTAATTCCGACCTCGGAGGGGAACGCGGCGGTTTCGAAACAGCGGACGGAAAGACTGCGTAGCCAAGATGTCGTTGACAGCCACATATTTTTGTTCGGCGCTAAGCACAAATACCTGCATAGTTGACCGATTCGTGGGTTAGGGTACTTGGGCCCGGGTTGAAGAATCTGGCAGTTGATCTTTTCGGGGGTTCGATCCCTTGCTAAGCGCTGCGCGCCGTGTTGAGCAGCTCTGTTTAGTAAGCACGGCGAAGAGCCTTGTCCTCGGAATGCGTTGGCGACCCTGACTTGACTTTACAAGATTGAAGACGTCGACGTTTCAAGTTCTTGATTCGTACCACTTCCAACCGCATCGTCTGGATTTTGGATTTGCTAGTCTCTGCTCGTCTGCCAGTATCGTGCTGGTTCAGTGGTTGGCCATCGCATCCGTGCCACGCAGCCAGGTTAGAGGCACCAGCCTGAGAATGGTACTACGCCGAATCGATTCGAAACGAAGTCCACATCTCTGGCGAGACAACCACGCCGACTAGAAAACTGGGGGAGCGTTACGGAGATACGTAAAGTTTCTTGCTGTACCAACCCCGCTGCTGCAAAAATAAGAGTCCAGATCGTCGAAGGTGAAGCAAGGCAGCAGAACATGTTACACAACCAAGACACGAAGGAAAGAGGCAAAATATCCGCTATCTTATCATGGCGGCCCGGACATCCGTCGGCATCCGCCGCAATCAGCTATAATTGATTTTTTGACTCAATCGATTTCAGCGTTTGCAAATGACCACTCCGACCATTCCCGCCGCCGTTCCCAACAGCACTCCTGCCAATGGAGCTGCCCCAACACGTTCTGCACAACGTGAGGGTGGAGGTAGCAGTGTCGGAACCTTTGGCGTCAAATCTGGGCTAGCAAGCATGCTCAAGGGCGGGGTGATTATGGATGTGATAAATGCTGAACAGGCTCGCATCGCCGAGGAAGCTGGCTCGTTACCGCCTTTCAACATTCTGGGTCGCTTCTGACTTGTTGCTGCAGGCGCGTGCGCGGTCATGGCTCTTGAGCGTGTCCCCGCGGACATTCGCGCTGATGGTGGAGTCGCACGGATGGTTAGTCACTTTTCGTTTTCTTTCCAAAAAATTAAAAAGCAAAATAAATCAATGGATTGCATAGAGCGACCCATCTATGATCAAGGAAATCATTGCGGCCGTGACGATCCCCGTCATGGCGAAGGTGCGCATTGGGCACTTTGTCGAGGCCCAGATCCTGCAGGCGATCGGCGTCGACTACATCGACGAGAGCGAGGTGCTCACACCCGCAGACGACGAGTACCACATCAACAAGCACAACTTCAAAGTGCCGTTTGTATGTGGCGCGCGGAACCTCGGCGAGGCGCTCCGACGGATCTCCGAAGGTGCGGCGTTCATCCGTACCAAAGGTGAGGCGGGAACGGGTAACGTCGTTGAGGCCGTGCGCCACGAGCGCACGGTTAACATGGAGATCCGCAAGGCGAGCGTCATGACCGAAGATGAGCTCTACCTCTTCGCGAAGGAGATCCAAGGTCAGTTCCGCCGTGGATTCATGAATCCCTCTAATCAATGCATGTGTGCGCGCACGAACCGCAGCCCCGTTCCATTTGCTCAAAGAGACCGCGCGCCTGAAACGCCTCCCGGTCGTCAACTTTGCCGCGGGCGGTATTGCGACCCCGGGTTCGTCCTTTTCCTCCTTGCTGCAACGCGTCTCATTCGTTAACCGACGGCTCTCTAGCTGATGCTGCGATGATGATGCAGCTCGGTTGTGACGGAGGTATGTCGCAAAAAAATCGTATAAAACAGCGGTCGACCCCGGATCTTTTGTTTCATGCAGTATTTGTTGGATCGGGTATCTTCAAGGTGGGGCCCGCGACTAACAGGGATTGATGTCATGTCACTGACTGGGTACAGGCTGGCGAGCATGCGGCGAAAAGAGCAAGGGCAATTGTCCAAGCCGTGACCCATTACAATAACCCCAAGGTGCTCGCCGAGGTATGTTATCTCTGCGCCGGAATAGTCCGTCGTTTGAAACTCGCGTACAGGTGTCTGAGAATCTGGGCCCCGCAATGGTTGGACTGACGATGTAAGCCCTCCTTTCCCGTTTGTTTTCGTTTTTCAAGTTGTCTTGCAGCGACGACAGCCTGAAGGGCGGCCGTCTTGCGAGCCGCGGGTGGTAAATGTAGAGAGGGTATGTTAATACGTACATTATAGCTACTTAAGGGGTCCTTAAATAAAGAGAAGCTGCAAGATATCTTCCCGCATCAAGTTCATCGAATAGGGCTCGATGGCATTATTATAGGCATATACGATTAGAGTCTAGTCCTCTAACTTATGGTGGAGGATATACAAAGCCTTATGGTGGATGGTACCTTCGTAGTGTGCACACGCATGCAATGATCGATTCAGAAATACGTATTGATGTTCATGTAGGTACTCGCTAGTTTGTCGGTTTACTTCTGGGCAAATCTACTTACAAAAAATACATGGCGCCCTTGACGTTGTCGTTGATAGGCCTGAACGCCTGCTGCCATGGATCCAAGTGAAAGACGCCGTCGCCCCCGCTCGTAGTCGAACCTTCAATGTCCATATCCGAGCTCGGATCGAAATGGAATTTCCCCCGGGCACAAGCGAGGTCCGCATCTACGCAAATGGTCAGTGAATGAATGCACGAAGGAAGTAATGCACGAACAGTACACGGGGGCCGGAATGGACACGGAACGTGTTGCTTTCGCATAGATATGGCAAAGAGAATAGGCGAGTTCTTGGAGCCTAGCATGAGCGGGATCCATAACAATGAGCGGCCGAAGCATATGATGACAAAAGAAAACAGACGCACTTCCCCATATTTTCCCCAAAGACTTCGTCTTGGAGCACCGTATAGTGCGCCGACCGCGATGCTGGCCGCCACCACATGAGTATGAAATGACGATGAAGACTGGTCGACGTACTGCCTTTGATGGCGGCGTGGGACTGGAGGTAGAAGTCGGGGAACTGAGGGTTGGCCAGTTCCGAGTCAACACAAAGGCCAGCCTTGCAGTTCCCCGTTCTGTCTCCAGCCGTGCTATGAGAGAGTTGAACACTATATATGTTGCGTGTGAAGTGGAGCATACCGGTCTTGTTCGCTGGAGGGGAAGAAAGAAACATGATGACGCTTTCCGACGACGACAAAAGTCAGTTTGGGCTTCGGGAGCTTCAGCCCGACGGCATTCCAAACACGATCGAAGGCTTCTACGCCAGTATCAGTGTATCCGTCTAGAACGTACACGAGCCACTCACGGTTGATCTGGAGGATCTCTTCCTGTTTCACGATCGCAAACTCACCCTCAGAGACACCGTCGCGGAAAAAAACCACGTTAGCAGGCGCGGTCTGGTGTTTTGCGCCGAACATCTTCACTGCCATCTCGACCATGGACCCGAGGTCCGTGATAATCTCAGTGCGCGGGAGCTGAACGCGCGTCGTGGCGCAGTAGGAAGCGCCGTGCATGTCGTGGGACCAGACGAGGCTGGCGACGGAGGGACGGTTCGCACCTGGCCCAGGGTGCGCGACATCGGCGCCGAAACACATGAAGGGCTTGGACTTGAGCTCCTTGAAGGCAGGAGCGTCAACAAGCATGTTTGAGCCGCCGAGGCGAGCATTGAGTCTGGCATCGATATTAGCGGCGGGTATGAATTAGAATAAATATCGATCTCACTTGAGAGCCACGTCTGCGCATAGCACTGGATTAGAACGATAGAGAGGGTGGGTTGGCTACTCAACTATTGAAGTATTGGTTGTTGGCACGCTGTAGCTTCGACTCCCGTAAACACTGTGAGCGGACACCTGCAGGGAGATGAGGGAGAAAGTGAAATCCAAACCACTCGCTACGCACCCAACTCCACGTCGCATACATACTTGACGCGAGTGCGCACTTCGTCTGCCTTGGCAGGGAGAAGGACAACGATCATGTCTATCCGCCTTACATCTCCTCCAAGGTCTCTGCAGAGAGATTCGATAACCTGCCCATTCCTTAATCACCTAGCTTGGACATGAACTACGTCACTTACGCCTTTGACATCGTGCCCATTACCAGTTCGCACGGCCTTGGGTGGAACCACATCTGTGAATGCATGAGGATGACGAGGAAGACATGGAGGCAAAGCTTACGCATTCCTATAACAATCCGTAAACGTCAGCGAGAGAAGAAAAGAAAAGACAAAGGGAAACGTACCAAGCGCATTACAGCAAGTCACAAGCTCCTCGCCGGTCTTTTGAATAACTCGCTCATTTATGCGATGCGGATCGAAATTCACTATGCCCCAAAGGAGCATCTGGCGCGCCGCGTAGAAGCGTGCTCCAAGCACGTTCCACGCGCCATCTCTGGCCGTCTATCTATAGATTTAGTGTCAGTTCATTGAACCAACTGTACCACTCACGAGCTGCCGCGTTCCTTGATATAGGAGCGACGGCGCCTTGAGAAGGCGGCCGCGAATAGTGATTGGGTTTTGGTCAATTTGCATGCCGGCATCGACAAGGTATTCAGAGTTTTTGTAGTCTTGAACGGGAGAGGGCAGCTTTCCATCGCCCTTGATCATGAGCAGGCGTTTCGCCGGGTCCAACGCAGCGAAGCTCACAACAGTCGCCGTCGCATCCGGGGGTAGTTTCTTCTTGTAAAGCTGGCCTGGGAGCAGAGCGCACAACTCAAGAGGAACAACAACTTTGAACGGCGCGCTTTTCCCGGACGTTACGATGCCGATGGTGCCTGGGTAAGTGAGCGTAATATTGTGTTGCCCAAAGTACGCCTGCAGCGCGGTGAGCATCTTCACAAATACGGGGGTAAACAACACGTACGCCGACAGTAGTCGTCGGACCACTACCACTGAGACGGAATTCGTAGTCACCTACGGGCCCGGGAACGAGGCCGCGTACAGTCTTCGTACGCGGCGGCTGGCCTGGGCGTGTCTTGACCAAGATTAGGCGATTCTTCAGATGTCTCTCAATTTTTTTGTAATCTTCATGGTGCTGGGAAAGCCCCAGCCTACGGACGTTTCCCGGCATTCCCAGTAACTCCATGCAGACGTCGATGAGCGGGCCAGGCTTATAGAATGCAGCGACCGTCGTATCGACGGTGACAAGCATGCGCCCGATGCTCGGACGCATAACCTGGTAAAATCCGCGCCACAATTCTACGGCCATCCCTTTTAGTTGTTGCTTGTCGTCGGGGGTGTAATACGCGCGGCCCGTGTTGGGGCTGACTTGGTTTTTGCTCTGGCAGAGCAGCAGCTGTAAAAGGTTGGTCGCCGTCGTAGTCTCTACCGTCGCCTCGCCTTTGAGCATGAGCTTATTGACATTCCTGTGGGACGTGAGGCGTGGGACAAGAAAGAAAAATAAGACACCACTGACGAGGGGATGATTGGTCTGCCGGCGGTACGACTAATGGTGATGTCGTACCAGCCCGGCGCGTCTGTCGGTGCGCCTTGGTTGGACCCGTGCACGCGAAACTTGATCCCCAAGTCAACAGCATTATTAGTGGCAGAGAACAGTACTGACCACCCCGTTATTAATCGCCGTGCCAGATGAATAGAGCAGGTGGTTGCCGTCGTACACGGCGCGAGGAGTGAAGACTTGAGGGTAAACCGTGACCTGGAGGGCGTGCATCAGGCGCTGTCTCTTTTGTGGTTTGGGGTCTGCTGGATTGAAGGCTGGGTGCGTTCAGTCAAGTTGGAGCACACCGCGAGCGACAGTACTTACTAACTGTTGAGAGAGGGAAGGAATTAGGTAGGCATGGATAATACAGAGATTAAGTGTGGGCGTACCATCGTACTGATAGTACGTCCGGGTCGGAAGGCTGTAAGAACGCTGTCAGGATGCGATCCAAGACGCATCGCGGACGTGGTGGAAAACGCGCCAGCGACGAAGACGTACCTTTTCACCAAAAAAGAGTTGGTAATGACTTGCACAGGAGTACTCGACATGTTGGAAAACGTCGTCAGTTGGTGCTGGTTGGTGCTGGTTAGTCGAGGCGCAAAGAAAAACGGGGGTGGTGAGTGTTGGAACAGAAAAATTCAGGGACAGGAAAGGCTTTATACCCCCAAGCTGAGCGCTCATCAACCACGCAGCATGAACATTTGTTTTAGAGGTGCTTCTTGTTTGGAGAATCGAATCGAGGTTCGAAATGTTTAATTGAACCTTATCACGGCCCTGAGGGGGCGATAGGGCGGGGCAGGAACGTTGGCGTCCGTTGTCGACACAGCTCACATATTGCAGATAAACCAACGACACAGAAAATGTGTACAACACGCACGCAGTATCATAATAAAAAGAATGCATTCAACATGTAAAGAGGCGGGTGGCGGTGTATACGGGGCGCTGTACGCTATATGTAGGGTGAGAGCAAAAGAAGGAAGAGGAGAGAACCAGTCCAGTCCGGCACGGCCATCGAGGCGCCGAGATTAATCCTGAACACTCGACCCAGCGGGCGGCCCACGTCACTGTGCTGCGCAGCCACGTTCAAGGGCGCGGCGCCCACATTTAGCAACAACCGGACGATTGCTGCTGCTGCATAGTCTGGCCAGGGGTAATCGTGGACGACTTGCCGGCAGCGCCAGCGGGTGTGGAGGTGGAGCCCATCCTAGATGACCCAAGTCAGTAGGAGCTCGGCAGATGACGCGGCGAGACGGAACGCACCGGTCTTTGATCTGCTTTGCCATGGTCAAGAACGCCTTTCGACGTTAGTGCATTCTTGGCGGAGGTTTCGAGAACGGGATGGTCAGTTGGTCCGCGAATTCCTAAGAAGGAAATTGAGATGAGTCGATGGCATGCAGTGCGTCTGTGGGCCACGAGGCGGACCTTTGCGACGGAGTATTCGACGACCTTCTTCCCCGTGAGGTCGGACTTGTTGCCCCACAAGCAGCTTGTTGACACCCTCGGAAGCGTACCGGTCAATCTCCTGGAGCCACTGCTTGACGTTCGTGAAAGTGTCTGTGGAGAACGTAAGCAAGGGTTGCAAAAACCCCTCAAAGACTCGCACCGTTGTCGGTAACGTCGTATACAACAATAATACCGTGGGCGCCACGATAGTACGAAGATGTAATCGTGCGGAAGCGTTCTTGGCCGGCGGTGTCCCACTTGATAACAAAATGGAGTGAGCAGGCGCTCAGAGACAACAATGAAACTGATTTTGCGCACAATCTGGAGCTTTACGGTCTTTCCCTCGAGCTCAATTGTCCTGATCTTGAAGTCGACGCCAATAGTGCTGATGTAGCTCTCCGTGTATGTGTCGTCGGCGAACCGCAGAAGGAGACAAGACTTTGGGGGATTAGCTGGCAGAAAATATACCGGGTGGCAATATATACCTTGCCGACTCCAGAGTCACCGATGAGGAGGAGCTTGAAGAGGTAGTCGTACTCTGAAGTGTGCATTGTGTTGGAGGGAGGCGAGAGCACTGAGGCTGTGTTCCTGGGTTGTCCGTGTTTGCAGATGCGGACTGGAAGTCTCCGCGTTTGTAGTCTTTCCAGCTCGTACCACGCTCGTTTGTGCTCTGGTCTCAGACCATGTCTCCGACTTGCCGAATGTTACGCGTTCTCGCCGGTCTGCTCGAGCTTACCACCGTCAGCGCTCAGCAACTTCCGCTCCTTCGTGTACCCGGCCGCGTCCCTCGTGTACCTGGCAGAGTGGGCCAGGCGCTGAACAGCAACAATATCGCCTTGGAAAATATCCAGCAGTAGTAAGAACAGACGAACCAATATTCATCTTATTCACCCTCATTCTTAGCACCTACGTTCTCCCGGCCACCATCGGTACACAGGTGGTTAATCACTCAAGTCTCGAATTGAAGTATATTCATCAAGGCATCAGGACTTTGAATTTATCTGGGACACGGGGTCCTCAGACTTATGGGTAGTCGATACTCGCTGCCGAGAGGGAGACTGCGTGTCCGTGCCTCAGTACTCGCAAGAGCGCTCGAACACGCTGATTCCAACGGAACAACCTTTCAAACTCAGCTATCTCACAGGCAACGTTGAGGGTGAAATTGTATATGACACTGTTACCTTGGGCGACTACCAAGTGCAATCCCAAGCCTTGGCTGCGGTGTATGAAACAGCCGACCTCGATCTAGCGTCAACAGCCACATCTGGAATAGCTGGGTTCTGCTTCTCCGCTACTGCTGCAATTCCCGCCACTGCTGGCCCGACACTCCTGGAGAACGTCTTGTCAGCCTTTTCTCCAGACCAGCAATTCTTTGCCTTCCTTCTCCCTCGTGATGGTTCCACTGGATCTTTGACTTTGGGTAGCCTCGACCCCACGCTCGCCCCTGACCCCACGCTCATCAACTACTCCCCCGTTATCCGGACGGGCCTTGAATACGACTACTGGAAACTGCCCCTCCAACACCTGACCGTCGACGGCGAACCTTTCTCTATCTCCTCCTCCCGCGTTTCCGATGCCACCACCCCAATTGCCGTCCTCGACACTGGCACCACCCTTATTCTAGGGCCCACCGAGGATGTCAAGGCCTTCTACGCTCTCCTTGGCGCAGCCGCACGCAACGACCCCGTCAACGGCTACCAGATCCGCTGCACACGCGCTGTCCCGGTAGGGCTTGTTCTCGGTGACCCCCCGCATGAGTATCCCCTGCATCCTGCGGACGTCGCGTGGGCGGAGGGTGCGCAGGACGGATGGTGCACCGGCGGTCTGCAGGCGAACGACAACGTCAACGCGGGTGACTGGCTATGTGGTGATACGTTCCTCCGCAATATTTTTGCAGTGCACAACTACTCCAAGACGCAACCGGCGATCGGAATGCTCAGCGTCACCGACATCGCCGCTGCGATGAAGGAGTTCCGGGCGGAGCGCGGGGAGGATGTGGATGATGGTGATACCGTTGGCAAGACGACTCAGACGTAGCGCCTATGCAGGATGGGGACGACGGGTGGGACACGCCGGTGGGGTACGTCAAGCGCTGGGAACACCATCCAAGTGAGAAAGCGGCGCGGATGTTTGGTGCGGCCGCGGGGAGTATCGGTTTTGTGGTTGGAGGAATCAGTGCCGCCGGCTGGCGATTTTGGCGTGGGGTCTAGGATGTTGCATTTTGTATTTCAAGCATTCGATATGTATGTAACTCTCCAGATTTGTAGACTACTTATCGTGTACATGAATTCGTTCCAATACGACTATGTATCCTTGGAAGTACGACAGAAAATGTGGCAAACGAAGTTACAAATCCTTCAGAAAGATGTCCTGCGGTTACAGTGGATGAATTCACAAGTTCCAAAAGCGGTTATTGTCGGTTGTTGTCTTTCAATATTTCAATTCTTGGCCATGCTCGACCACTGCTCAATATCTCACAAAGGTCCGCCAGCTGGCCAGCTTCTCGCTTTCTGTTCATGTTTTCGCAGGAGGAATCATCCTATGGTCCCGTTCCTTCACCCCGGATGCATCCCATCTCGCGTCTTCCTCCGCTTCACCAGTCAACTCCCTCATCCGCGAGGCGCTGATTGAGGGCAGAACCGCTGACGAAAAATACGAAAAGGACGGTTATGCAGTCAAGTGGACATTTGTCAATGATCTCGAACTTATTTTTGTGGTATGTATGCTGCTCGCGCGGTTGCGACCGCTCCACAAGCACTTCTTAAATTTGCCATTGCGCCTAGGTGGCTTACCAGCGGATTCTTCAACTCACATACGTGGACGACCTCCTGGCGGCCTTGAAAACTCTGTTTGTCAAAATGTTCCAGCCATTCTTGGCGACGTTCGTCGCGTCGCTGCACGCCATCAATAGCGGCAAGGCAGCGGTCGTAGAGGCTGCGAGCGCCTTCAGCTTTGCGGATGCTTTCGACGGCTGGGACAAAATGTTCGATAAGCTGCTCCGGAGTCTTGAGGACAAGGCTGCACAGGTACTTGACTCAATCCGCAGCCATTCCCAAGTGCTAGATCTAAACTAGGACCGAAAATCACGTCTGCGCACGGTTGTGCGGCCCACGGTGGAGGAGTCTAGTACCCCCCTTCGGAAGAATCGGAGACACGTAAGCTGCTAACCCTTGCATCGCGATCGCAGACATTCATTTCATTTCTGCAGTTCCAACCCAATCATCTGATGCTCCCCAAGACGAGCAGCAGATCGCGCGGAACGTACAGGCACTAAAAAATCGGCTCCGGGGACGAGGGGGA
>JARJCV010000068.1:0-213327 GCA_029281435.1 Mycena haematopus
CTCCTGATGTTCCCTCGCTCGAGCCTTCCGTGCCTCCGCTCCGTCGTTCCAGCCGCGCGCGTCGTCCACCTGTACGTTTCGCGCTGGCGACCGAGCCCGACACTCCTGAAGATACCGGCGAGCAGGATATCCTGGATGACTGGGCCCGCACCGTCAACGCTACTCCCGAGGACGATGATCATGAGGAATCTGCAATGATGGCTCAGCTGAATTCTTACCTCTGCGAGAATCCTATTGACGTTGAATACCCAGACGACCCGCGGAACTATACCGAGGCGATGGCTACACCGGATGCCGAGCGTTGGATTGCTGGGACCAAGGAGGAGCTCGACGCGCTTCGTGACAAAGGCGTATACGAGCTCATTCCGCGCTCATCGGTTCCGCCGGGTAAGACCGTGCTGGATCTCAAGCCGGTGTACCACAGGAAGCGCGATATGAGTGGTGAAGTCGTCCGTAACAAGGTTCGTTATTGCGTGGTCGGATGTCGGCAGGTTTATGGCCGCGACTACACCGTCACTACATCGCCGACCGCTCGCCTCGAGTCGTTTCGTGCGGTGCTCCATGTCGCTGCTTCACGTGGCTGGGATATCCAACAGGTCGACATCAAGACTGCTTTCTTGAATGCGAAGCTCCCGGTGGACGAAATCCAATACGCGCAGCAGCCTAGGCACTTCGAGGAGGAGGGGAAGGAGACGTGGGTGTGGAAGTTGTTGAGGAGCTTGTACGGTTTGAAGCAGAGTGGGCGGATGTGGAATCGGGAGATGCACGAGTCTATGGAGCGGTGGGGTTTCCGGCGCCTTTTGTGTGAGTGGTGCGTGTACGTGCGAGTCGTGCAGGGCGTCACCAACGTCGTTGCGATTCATGTCGACGACATGGTCGCCGCCGCATCCACAAAGGCCGCTAACGAGCTTTTTAAGTCTCAGCTACGGTCAAAGTGGGATATATCTGACCTGGGCGATGTCCAGTTCTGCTTGGGCATCGGCATCGTCCGTGACCCAGAACGCCGTACCATTACTCTTTCCCAAACCGCGCTTATCGACCGTCTAGTCGCCCAGTTCCACCAAGCTGATGCCCATCCCGTCCTTACCCCAATGGAAGCTGGCATTCGTCTCCAGCGACCATCTCCCGATGCTCCCGCTCCGTCCCAGCTCGACGTCGACCGCCTCGCACAGACCCCTTACCGCTCGCTGGTCTGCAGTATGATGTACATCGCGCTGGGCACTCGTGCGGACATCGCGTTTGCCATCAGCTACCTTGCCGGTTTCCTCGACTGTTACGGTTTCGACCACTGGCGTGCAGCCATACGTGTCCTCCGCTACCTCAAGGGAACACGCACACTTGGCCTGGTTTTGGGTGGTACAGACGATATCACACTGCGCGGCTACAGTGACTCCGACTTTGCAAATGACTTGGGTAAGAGGAAGTCCGTCATGGGCTATACTTTTTCGCTGGGTTCAGGCACGATCTCGTGGGCTTCGCGGAAGCAAAAGGTTGTGACGCTGTCTTCGACGGAGGCTGAGTACATCGCCGCTTCGGAGGCTGCCAAGGAGATCTGCTGGCTACGCATGCTGCTCCGAGGTATCACAGTTCATCAGCAAAACACATTTTGTTTGGTAGCTTCAGGCCAAAGCTATGAGTAAGTGGTAGCATTGGTAGCCGTCTGCCAAAGCCCAGTAGTCCTGGGTAGCGCCAGTAGCCATTCTGTTGGCGATCAGTAGCACTCCGGCGGAGATCACTCTCGGATCAGTAGTGTATGATAGCCGTGTCCCAAAAATGTGTCTTTTTAAGTGCCTGTAAACTCAGGCTAACATCGAAAGATATGTACAAGTACTCTGAGAAGTTTTTGTGGGCGAACACAAACCCAATCTTGCGTGGCGAGAACGAGCATTGTGTGAGCAAAAACACCAAGTCCATTTCAAGCCCCGACAACACGTGCAAAATTGCGTGATATTTGACAGTTGGTTGATCGATGATCGTTGTCACCGTTGTCGTCTCTCTTCCTTTCCCCCCATCTCGCCCTCTCAAGTCGTGCTCCCCATCCTCGCTGGCGGTCACCACCTCTACTCATATGTTACCCGACCACTCCAGTATGCCAGTAACTCCCCCGTGATGTCTTGGATGCAATCGTCCTACAGAACACTCCAAGCCTTCCAAGTCACCTCAAGGCTGAAGATTCAAGACAGCGGGCCTTAACCCGACGCAAGACTAGAAGTACACAAGCCTGCCAACTTTCCTCGCAAACGTGTCAAGCCTGCTCGGGTTCTGTCAAGCCAAGCCTCTGTTAGTCAAGAGTCGTCACTCAAGACCTTGGCAGTCATTACGAGTCATTGGCCTTGCTGCTGGATGTTTCTTTCTTCGGACCTTATCATTCCCCTTCCCTTTCAGCCCCACGCGCTCCGCATCCTATATTCCCGGATGTTTTCGGACATCGGCTAGGCTGAAGTCTGGGTGCGTCACACGCTATCTGTTCCCCGACGTGTTCCTAATGTACTACCTGACAGTCCACAAGTATTAAACCCGACACATACCCATTGTGAGTTTGCATCCCTAATACTTCTCACAGGTGTTAACCTTACTTGACTAGAGCTCAATTTATTTTGTCGTCGTTCGCCAATCGTCGGTGGGAACCACGTCGCGTTGCGGACGTGGTCGAACCCAATCTAATTTTGTGTCTAGTATCATCTGTTATTGTGTACTGGGGAAATATATATATCATTATCCTGTTCAAATGAGCTGTGGTGAACAACTATGGCTGGCTCTGGACAACTACCACGCGCTACAAACTGCTATCAGTCACATAAGCGAGTGCTACCAGCTGCTACCGAGTGCACACGTGACGGCTACCAGCAGCTACCGAGCGTTGGCGGGGAGTTCGGTAGCCCATAGTATCAGGGGACTAGACTACCAGGATACCCCGACTACTGGTTCTACGGGGCGCTACTTACTCAAGTAATTTTTTCCTGATGTTCCCATCAATTCGCCTACCGTCCTGTTTGGGGATAACAACGGCGCCCAAGTCCTTGCCTCTGACCCAGCTTTCCACTCGCGCGCAAAACACATCGACAACCGGTATCATCATATCCGGGACTGCATCGAGAAGAAAAAGATTACTATTCCCCACGTTCCTTCATCTGACAATGTTGCCGATGTGCTCACGAAATCCCTCCCGGCTCCTCTCTTCCTCCGCCACCGCGATAGCCTGGGTTTGCATTGAGGGGGTGTATGGTTCAGCCTACTCTTTAGGCTGAGGGGGTGTGTTGGATCCCAAGTCGGCGGGTGTCGGGAGCGGTCGGATCATTGGTTTGTATATACTTGGTTGACACGACGCGTCGTATCTCTCACTTGCTTCCTTCACGGTGCACTTGAGAGGTACGCACGTTTCTACACTTCACACTCATTTAGAGACTCATTATTACCTAGACTGCCTAGACTGTACTTATACTAGTGTCTAGGTAATACAAGACTTGCTTCCTTCACGGTGCACTTGAGAGACTGTACTTATACTAGTGTCTAGGTTCTGTCACTCACGCCAGCTCGTTATCGTCGACCGCGCACAGCAGTTCCTCGAGTCCCCCACTTGAGCAGCGCGGTATCCTCCACGATGCACTCCAGCTCGTCCTCTGCGCGCACCCCAGCAGCTCCGTTGCTGAAGACATTCTGCAAATCGACAAGGTGGCCAGAGTCGATGTGGCTGCGCTCAGTTTTTCTTTGCACGCGGCGTCCTTGGAACTCCCCTCAGTCTTGGATAACTAAAGGCCAGAAATTCATTGAAATATGCAACACATGCAGAACGAAGACACAGGACATCAATTTCAAAGAAAACCAAGCACTTTCCATGGACTCAGAGCTCAAAATTCTCCCCACCCTGCAAATAAAATGGACTGTCAAGACCATTAACGTCGAAGTGGCATTCGACGTACTCGGCATCCACTCGCAATCACTTCCATACTTGTCGAAGCACACATATTCAATGGGGTAGAAAACCGCAACACGATTTGGCGGGCTCGGTTGGCTCGAGTCGTACATCCAATCGTATGCGCGATCTCTATTCAATTCTGCTTGACTCATCGGAAAGAATTGAAAGAGACTCTCCCAGTCCGCGTATGGATTTGACTCGGATAGGGTCTTCTGTTCTGCCTCTCGGCGTTGAAAGACTCTGAAATCTTGTCAATTCTACTTGCAATCGAGGAAATAATGCCTCGCATACAAATTTTGGTGGGCGTAGAAACCGCCATGAAGAGTAACCGCTCGTTTGGCCACAGTGGCCAGGTCAATCCATAGCGAACGCGCCGACAAATCCTGGATATCTGTCGGCTCGATCTACGAAAACAACGTCAGCTCGCGGTGACAAAAGATGAGGCTAGCCACGCACGCAGTACAGCCTACAAGCGTCTTCGACCGAGACAGGCCCAGATAGCTTGCTTGGTTTCCAAGTGATAAGCTTTGGGTCAGGTTTCACTGGATTGGGTGGACGAGTGTATTTCGCGATTTTCAATGAGGCGGTTGAGGATTCCTGATGTGCTCCATCCAGGCCGGAAGTTTGGGCGAATTTTTTACCGGGGTTACGGATCCTGAATATGTAGTAGACGAGGCTGTTAATGTTAACTCCTAGCTTTGCGCATTTTCGCAACGCTAGGTCCTCGACCTGACGCCCGCTATAAAGCTGCATCAGATAGCCCGATGTGTCGCTGGTGCGGTGCTCCTCAGGCAAGGTTCCAAGTTCTCGGTCATTCAGTTTGAATTCCTTTTTCCGCATTGGTTTTAATGGTTTTAATCATAGTCTGGAACGAATAAGCCCTCGCTGCGATCTACAGCTCTTGGACTCTACCCATACGGTGGGTGGGTCCCTGAAGTTTGTCTGCTTCACCCAGAGCGAGGGCAAACTTTTGCTCCATTCTTCACGCCGCTTTTTAATTCCCGGAGAAGTCGTTCCTTTGGTAGGCGACGGAGTACTTCCAGCTTTCTTGTGAGATGAAGAACTGGCGCGAGTCATCCCCGTTTGGGACAAGCGAGACTCAAAATCTAAATCATTCGCATCAATATTGCACGATCGCCAGACGCGACGCGTCGAACCAAACTAACTTGAAACCAATATGACGCAGGATAGAGAGCGGCAGCGGCGCTCACGCGGCGAATCTGTCGCATGCCGGACTCTAGACAGGCGCTGTGGCCGAGGAGCGAGACGAACGCGAGCGTGCTCGCCAGGAAATCGAGCCGCAATGCGGCGAGTCCTTCGGGCAATGACCAGCGGACCGTAGCCTCGTTAGCCGCCAAGTGGATGAACGAGTGTTGGCGGCGCGATGCGAAGGTAAGTGGCGAGGAAAATAAACCACGGAGGATCCAACGGTGCAAACACGAGAGATCGAAAGAAGAAAAGGCTTTCGAATCTCGGTCCGAACTGCTGATTGCTGTGAGGCTCCGAGTCCAGTCGTTTTGTGATCCTTATTACTGAAAAATCCTTTTATTGAGTATGATCATGATAGACACCTTCTCCGCGATTCGAAGCAGAAAAAACCCAGAATTCGAGTACAATTATCCACGCGAAAGTCGTTGGTCGGGGTTAGTTGAGCGACAAAGTGGACAAAAAAATGTGTGCGCGCGCGACGCTGCACGACTCGGACAACTGCACGATGTCCACAGAAAGGTGGAAACTCAGCAGTTCCCATCGCTAGCTCGAAAGCACACGAGTTACGCACGGACAGAGATTGACAGTCCGGTGCTCTCCAAATTATGTAAGTCGAAAGCCGCCATCAATCAATCACACCACTTTTGATCTATCCGACATTACCCGAGTCTTAACTTCAAGTGACTTGAGGTACTATAACTCAGAATTGATCCCAACGGATACGACGTCTTCGAATGAGCTCAAATACTCCTCCTCCGAAGAGTCATATCATCGACCTCAACAACTCTGACGAGCTCATTCCCGATGCAATCGTACACACCACAAAGCTTTTGATTTCTCTTCTTAAAGGTCTTGTCGCGGACGGGGCCGGGCGACTCTGTCTCCTGTACGATCATATCCTGGCGAGAATTCTGGCCAATCTTCCCCCCAAGATCCCATGGAATGTCATAGATTCTCTTCTGTCGTCTCGACTCAAGGACCTTATCCTCGGCCCAACTTTTCGTGTCTGCATGACAGCGTTCATCGAAAAGCCTCATACAGAGCACGTCATTTGGGGCCTCACGAACTGGAAAAAGGACAATTGGGATGAGGTTGGCTATTTGATACCAGCTATCAATCTCGCTTTGTGCGAAGCGTACGATGGCACCGTAAGCTCCGGTTCACATACTATTGATTCACATATTCTGACTTTACTTTTTGAAGTATATTGACGACGAAGAAGCTAACGTGGTGATACGTGGACAACTTGGATCCTTGATTATCATCACGCTCCTACACGAGTTAGCTCATACATTCCTACGGCAGACGTTGAAGGGCATTGTTGATGACGATTGGCGGACCCCTGACATCACTGGTGCTCCAGATGGAGAGGCGGGTGATGAATTGGAAGAAGCTATCTTTGGGGGGAAGGTCGTCACCGTCTGGAAAAATGCCGACATCGGTAAATCCAAACGGTTCAATATGATTGACAATTTCTGGATACAACCCTCCATGGGTCTGTATTCTATTCTCTTTTGAATCATTCAGTTGACCAAACCATGCAGGGCGCATGTCTGTTGGAAAAATGCACTTAATCCGTGATTGCCACTGTTCTTAATCGCTAACATGAAGCTAAGCATCCAATTTGTAGCGCCCGGCCACCTCGTTGCACTCCACAACCGTATCCTCTCTACAAAATTTGATCTCGATGACCTCCGAAGTGTGTTCGAGGACAGTAATATTTACACAACAGCCGCGCAGCTTTTCGCAGAGAATATGGTAGCGATGAGGGCAAGCAGCTCGAGGGCGGTGATGGAGGGAGTAGCACCCGATCTTCCTCCGCGAATCGACCCTTTGGAGTACCCTCCTTTTTGCCTCATAGGATTGGAGCGTGCAGCCTCTCGGGACCCCCGGGTATGTCTGTGCTGTTTGCAGACTGTATGATTCTTAGTGTTTGTCATTCGCAGGTTTACGAAAAATATTTTCAGGTGGATTAGCTAGTGTTGGCTTCGCATGAAGGTTCAGTCGCAGATGATGGGAAGGGTCGGGGCGCGCAGAAAGCAGGACTCGTTCACGCGCTGCACGAGGCTCGCGATGATCCACTCGAGACGAGACGAGACGCCTACCGAACGACTCGTAACTAGATACTCTATATACCTCTACCATCTCAGCGTTTGTGAGTAGTTCAAGCACAACCTGTGACCAAAGTACTATGAACCCAAGGCTGTTTCTCAGAACACTGTGGAAAGACCAATGACTTGGAGCCATCGAAGAGCGCAATGATTGTATATGTACATTGAATATCGAATATATATCGTCCTACCAGGGTGATGGCACATACGCCGAGAAAGAACGAAAAACTAGAGTCTGGATTGCAAACGAGAACGTACCAGAACAAACTTATCCACACCACCGACGAAACGACCCCAGAACTCCTCGACGAGTCCAGGAGGGAAAGCCGAAACGTCCCATAAGCAGCCCCTCCCACTGCGCGCGAAGAGAGGATCCTGGATCCCGCCTTTGGCTTTGCGCGAGTGTCCGACAGAATCCAGAAACTCGATGAGCGGGTAGCGCTCCGGTTGGTACGAGGCGCTGAGATCGCCCAAAATGCGAGATGGCAACGGAGGGTACAGGGCCCTGTGCGAGGGCTGGCTGGCGATGGGTGCGAGGAGGGCTCGGCGGAAGCGTCCCATCCGTTTCGTCGTCCCGCTGCGCGAACATCTTAGCCTGCCGGGCGAGTTCGGCATTCAGGATCTGCGCGCGGCCAAGGAGGAGCGGGCTCTGTGTCTGCTTCCGCATCTGGGACTGCGCCGGGCGTACACGCAGCCAGAACATGGCGCTGGAATCAGTGGAAGAGGGGGAGGAGCCAGGGAGCACAATGTTTCCGTATCCAAGCGCGAGGACCATTCTTGAAGTGAGTGGTGCGATGGGTGTGAGATAGCGTTGCAGACTAATCGCGGTGTAAAAAAAGGATGAGCAACGTCTTTGGAGTGTTAATTTCGGGGTGGTTTCGGCTGTGCGGATCCACGCAAACTTACATAAAGCGAACGCAATGTGTTTTGAAGGGTGACGCGCTCAGTCTTGCCCTTGAAGAGGAGGACGATAGTTTGTTGCGAGCTAGCATGGCGCGCTAATATCGATACCAAGCCTGTCATGAGCACAGACACAGTAATCAAGTGAGTTCAATTTCTCCATTCGAGTCCGACACTTAGCTCCAAGAAGTTACATCGCAAGGATACGCCTCCAAGGCAGAGCAACAAGCGCCGGCGTTCCCGCAGCTCCTTTCAAGCATTGTCGCAAATGGATGAGGGTGGGACAGTGAAATCAGCCTTCCGAAACTGCTGAACAAGATGCTTGGGGAACAAACATACTCGGCACAAGAAACAGCACACTTCTTGCTGGGAATTCCGCTTGCTCCCACGTCAATGTCGTTCCAGGCTCTGACCATCGCCGTTGAAGAAGGTATTCGAAAGCTTCATCCGAATGACGAGGAGGAGGATCTCCCTGAGGACCCGAATCAACGAGAAGTAACGGGCGACTCATGATTCCAAAGGTTGGTGTTCACGCACTGAATTTAGATCAACAAATTGAATGAAAATTTTCAGGTACATGAACCGACCTGCAGAGCTTTATAACCTCTCAATGCATGAGGTCTTCACCGGATACACTTGGGGAAGAGATCGATGGCGCAAACGGCGCGACCGTACTGATGTAATCCTTCGACCATTTCCCCTGTTGTCCCCAGGTCCAAACGGAGACCAGTACGAGGAATATTGCGGCACTAAAGCAATTCTGCATCACCCCTCCCGAGACTTAGCAGCATTGCAACAAGTAGATGGAGAAGAACAAACCTGGGCAGAACTTTGGGCACAATGTCGTGCGGCCGACCACGACCATCCCAAGGATACACTCAGATGCTGGGACAAGGACAACAGGACAGGAAGACACAAGAAGAAGAAGATAACGAGGAAGATGTCCTAAACCCAGAGGTGGCGCCGAACAACGGATCAAAATTCTCGGCGCTGTGCTCTCGGACACCATTGACATTGAGGCACGCACTCGAGCACCAGTGCCTCTCATTCGTCGACCCGTCATCCTCGAGTGCCCATGCCAGCTCCTCTTCGTCGAGACATCTAAGCGTCGTCCGCAGCGCACTCCAGTTCCTCGTCTGCTCACCCAGCCCCTTCTCTGCCAGCAGCTGGCATTCCTTGAACAGCTCGTCCTCCGCGGCTCACCCCAGTAGCCCGGCTTCGTCCTCTGTGCCCCACGAGAGCACTCCCCTCAATGTCCCCGACGGCTGCGCACTCCAGCCAACGACGTCCTCGACACACACGAGCTCGTCCATTGCCCGCACCTCCTCCCGCTCGCCCGGGCCGGAATATTGATGTCGCCAAAACGGCACAGTTTATTAGACGCCAAGGGAAATAAGAATACGCGGCAGATTCACCATACAAATGAGAGTGTATCGTAAAGAAATCCTCCGATGAATGATAATAATACAGTGCGATGCTGGGAGAAGAGAGACGTAAACAGTCGTTAATCGTCGATTTCGATCACCTCTTCGTGAATAATGAGCGGGCGTCTGCTGCTGGAACTGCCAGCGCCAGCAGCTCGTCGATCGCCCACAGCGCGTCTCTTGCTCCCACTAGCAACTTGAACCTCGTCATCATCGTCAACCAACTCCCTTTCCGTTGGCCTTTTTCGCTTTCCGGCGGCACGTACACGACCTTCATCGTCCGAGTCGTCGATGACGATCAGGCTCGATGCCGCCTTGCTCGGCCGAACCCTGGACTTGGCAGGTGCGCGCGGAGCAGGCGGAGGCGGAGGGGGCTTTGGACGAGCATAAAGCTCCGTCCATTGCCGCGCGGTAGAGTCGTGCAATTTACGATTGCGCGTGTATTGCGCCGCTATGCTCGGAACTGAATCTTGGTCAACGGGCTATTATTGCGAATAGCATCCAATCATCGTACCTAGCGGGTCCTCTGCATGGTGTCAGACAGAGAGTAAACAAAGTAAAAAAAAGTGATGTTCTGGCTTGGCCGCGGGCCAACGACTTTTTTCAGTATCCAAGCAAGCGGAAGTCAGGCCACAAATGCCACAACTAGGTGACATGGAGTCAAAGCCCACGAAAAAAATCTGGCCAAACCAGAACATCACTGTGAGAGAGGAAAAGATGAAGTACGAACTCGGATTTGGATCGACAAGGAGCGATGAAAGGGACAGGATAACCTTGAATAAGGAGAGGGCGGGGCTCCACTGGTTCTTGAGGATATCTAAGCCTGTTTGTCCTTTACTCAGCGCTCTTAGTCTAGCAACTCCGTCAGACATACAAATGCTGCCTTGATCCGAAATCTTCCATAGCCGTCAAGTAGCGCAACGTTTCGGAGGGGCGACTCACGTTCATGTGGTATATCCTGTATCGTGAAGTTAGCTGAAGGCCAGTCCTCAGATGTAAAAACCGACGAACCGGGTCTTGAATGTGACTTTAGGCGCGGAAAAGCTGAGAGGCACGAGTAAGCCACGTCGAAGAATTTTACGAAAGACGCGTACGGATAGTCGGGAGGCAAGTTTATGGCGAGGCTAAATATGCCACCCTCGTACACACTCCCTTCCGGGCCCGGTAAGGTGCCTTGCCATACGAAAAGGTTGTCTGACGGAATAAGCGTGATGTTGCCCAGGTCCTCTTTCTTCACATCCGCGATTTCTTTGTTTATTCGCTTCAAGGTTGCCTTGTGAGAGATGTGAGCGTGGTTGTATACATTAAGGGAACCCCGAACCGGTAATGGATGCGACATGGTCAACGAGGGACAAGGCAAGCTTGGTGTTACAACTTGTTTACCATTGATCCGGACATCACATGACTCGACGCGTCTCGTTCACAAAATGTTACATCACCCATTGGACGACATGGACGACGGCGTCGAGCACCTATCTAAGTTAAGCGACTGTATTGCTGATTCATACTTCTCTTGTGCCAGGCTGCCAGCCCCCTTGCCGCGACTTCCTGTGTGAAAATTCTGTATGTATAAGAGCGGAGCGGCCATGCCTTCGCGACATCTTTCCGCCGGGCGCCATTCCACAGCTATGATGCTCAATGGGGCTCTCGTATTTGCAGGTTTCATCGCGGCGTGCTGGGCCAAGATATTTGAAAGCGTTTCCGAGCTGCCTGGCAATCTCACATACGACTTTGTGGTGATCGGCGGTAACTCGCATCTTCTCGTTGCGTTTTAGGTTTCGGTGACCGTGGTCTAGGTGGAACCGCTGGGAATGTCGTTGCCAATCGCTTGACTGAGAACCCAAAGTTCAAGGTATTAGTACTCGAAGCAGGCGTCTCGTCAGTGTTTTTAGCCCCTCCCTTCTCATTTTGTTGACTGCTGAAAGAAATGTCGGCGTTCTGGACTCTGAGATCCCTTTCTTTGTTGGCAATCTGCTTGGACCCACTATTTATGAATGGAGTACAATTTCCGCCTGTTTTTCTTATCCCAGCCGTTACTGAAAAGTGTCAGACTATACCACAATCCCACAATCCGGTTTGAATGGACGCGTCCTACCATACCCCAGAGGTTTGCGTGCCACAGTGCGGAATAAGACAGTATGCTGATTATTGCTCTTTTATCAGCGCATATGCTAGGAGGATGCAGTTCACACAGTAAGCACCTTGCCCTTCCGTTCCCATCTAATCCACTGAATTCGGGACAAGATGGCATGTTCTACACCCGTGGAACGGTCGATGATTTCGATCGGTACGCGAGCATAACAGGCGACGTGGGATGGTCATGGGATCGAATTCTGCCGTACTTCTTGCAGGTAGTATTCTCGCCGTCGGGACATATTTTCCTGCTCACAGAACAATATTCTTAAGAATGAGAAGTGGTCCCCACCCGCGGATCATCACAATACCCAAGGTCAATTCGACCCATCCGTGCATAGCACGAATGGGATCACCTCAGTTAGCCTGCCTGGCTTCGAATGGCCAATTTTTTATGACAAAGTTATTCAAACGACCAAAGAGTTGCCCGAAACGTTCCCGTTCAATCTGGACGCAAATTCTGGCAAACCTTTGGGTCTCGGTATGTGCTTATACACTGTAGATGTAACAGGGACCCACCTTTCTTCCCGATATCAGGTTGGTTACAATCCACGATCGGGGACGGAATGCGAAGCAGTTCTGCCACATCATATCTGGCTCCCGAATTTATAAAACGTGACAACTTGCATGTTCTGTTACATGCTCAGGTATCTCAACTGGTCGATGTGAGCAATGTTGGCGGTAAAGTCTCCTTCGGCGGTGTTCGATTCTTGCAAGGTACTGGCCACTTGTTTCTTAACCCTAACCCTTCTCCAAATGACCATTCAAAAAAAATCGCACAGGAACGTCTGAATTCACAGCTCAAGCTTCGAAAGAAGTCATACTTTCTGCGGGAGCCGTTGGGACACCCAGTATTCTGATGCACTCAGGAATCGGTGACAAAAATATTTTAAATCCACTGGGAATTGCGAGTGTCCTGGACCTCCCGAGCGTCGGTCAAGGCGTGCAAGACCAAGCATTTTTTCCCGCCGTCTGGGCGGTAAACTTCACACAGACCTTCGACTCGGTAACCGATAACGCGACCCGGTTTGACGAGGCATTAGCAGAATGGAATAAATCTCATACGGGACCCTTCGTAATGTTCACGGCCAGTCATGTTGCATGGCTCCGTTTAGACCCAGATTCCTCCATCTTCGACAACTTCGCCGATCCTTCAGCTGGACCAGAGACACCTCATATTGAGCTAGCCTTAGGGGTACGTGGGGCTCCTCAGAAATGGATTTTCTAAATTGATTGAACCCGCAGCCTAGCGACGGACTGGGCACTAGCACTACTGGAAACTTCGTGAGCGCCGGATTGGCTGTAGTCACTCCAATTAGCCGTAAGCACGATTGAACTCTATGATGCACAGGCTCTCACTTTCTTCCAGGTGGAACTATCACAATCAATAGCAATAATCCCCTCGACCCTCCTGTCATCGATCTTGGAATGCTGCAAAGTGACTTCGATATTTTCGCCTTGCGTGAAGCTCTCAAAAACGCGCAACAATTCTTCAAAGCTCCAGTTTGGCAGGACGTGATTATCGGCCCAACGCAGGACCTAGAAAACATCACCGTAGAGGCTCTAGACACATTTATCAGAAACACGGCGACGCCGTCGTTGCATCTTGTTGGCAGTGCTGCGATGTCTGCGCGGGACGCAAAACACGGGGTGGTGAATCCGGATTTGCTCGTGAAGGGTGTAAACGGCCTCCGAATTATTGATGCTTCCGTTTTCGTAAGTGACGGGTTCTTTGTATTCCCTATCACTGACGATTGCGGTGTTAGCCGGTGATACCAAGTGCACATACCTCTGCAGCAACTTATGCTGTTGCGGAAAGAGGAGCGGACTTGATAAAGCAAATGTGGCTGTAAGCTTGGACAAACCAGAAGCATGGCAGGATTTTGGTTTCCTACTATGTTTCTATGTGTGTGAAATGCTTTGTTAGTTTATGCCGTGAAGTCCTGCGATTTGAACTTGAAGACTCCGACTCACCGCTGAGGCCCCTAACTTCGCGATCACGTGTCTCAACAATGTCTCGTATATTTATCGAACAAAAATAATGTCTTCATAAAATCTAGAGCCACTGTTGCTTGATCAAGTCGGATCCTCTCTCAGCGATAGCGTATGTCGGTGCCTGGGTATGTCCACTGGGAACATAAGTCTAATCAAAGTCCCTTCAGGGTCCGAAGTACAAATCTTTCTGATTCTCTCACTCACCATAACCGAAGCATCAATAACACGTATTCCCGTAGCGCCTTTGAGAAGCAGATCTGGGCCGACCACCCCCCATGTCGCATTTTTCGGAGACATTGCGGCGCTTCCTACCGGATGAAGCGCAGCAACGACTGTCTCGCGAATATAGGTCTCCAGAGCTTCATCTGAGGTGAGTGCTTGAGCAAGATTGTCAATCGGGCGGATCACGAAACCCTTCCACGCCTCGGCGGAAACAAATTTGACGGCTTTCTTTACTGCGACACTCATGGCGAACACGTCGTAATCGTCAATGAGCAACGCAGGGTCAATCAAAGGTGCATCGAAAGGATGACTGGTGTTGAGAGTGATTGCTCCGCCTAGCAACATATTCAACTGCTGATTGCTCGTAGTCGATGTCGAACTTACGACTAGCTGGAGAAACAACAGCCGTTTGGATGCTAATAAAGTTCCCTCCTTCAGGTGGGATTGGAGTTTCAAGACCAATGCCGTTCTGGAAAGATAATAAGCTGTATGTGGGTCGCCGTGCTGCATGATACATACGGCAATTTGTAGTTCAATGTGCGGAGTATCGTTTCCGGCAGCAGGGTCCGTATGTTGAGAAAATATTGAGGAACTGGGATCCAGGCGCAGCCATGCGATGTGAGATCCGACGATTGTACTGACCAGTGGGCCTTGTCGTGTTATATTCCATTCATGCAAATCCTCAGCAGATTTGGTGACGTTCTGCGTATAACTCTCAAAAGTTTCAGAGGAGTTGACAAACCAGCTGTTGGGAACCTTCAAGAACCGTATTTCCAATCAGCAACTCAGGAGCCCCGAAAGAAACGAACCAGAGGTTGGTCAACGAAATTTTGGCCAACATCAGGAAGATCGACAATGGTCTTTATTCCGAGAATGGCAAGAGAAGTCCTATTCCCTATGCCCGAGTTTAATAATATATGGGGCGTTCCGATTGAACCGGCGGAAAGTATGATTTCCTTGGAGGCGTGGACCACAAAAAGTTCTGTTCAAATGTCATAAGATCTGTGTTCCAATTCTACTCAAAGTATCACCAGTACCTTTCATGTCCTGTGAAAATTCAACTTGGTTGAAATGGGTGCTTCCGTTGGCGCCAAGGACTCTAGAAACTTGGGCGTTGATAAGAATGTGAAGGTTGGGTCGCTCGATGAACGGAGTCGCAAGATAAGACACTGCAGAACTGCTTCGTGCTCCATTGCCAATAGTATTCTGTGCCCACCCTGAGGGTAATTCAAAATCTAGTTCGAATTATCGGAATTTGGGGACGAACCGACACCGAGCGGAACACCTGCATTGTAGTCCACGACAAATTTGAACTCGTCCGGCATTTCCACAGTGGTTTCGATTACACGATCAAACATCGGCCAGTGATATCCCGGCAAACTGACTGAATTTATTCCCGTCGTGCTGTGTACCGAGGGATCAAACTGTCCTTGGGTGTTGTGATGATCCGCTGGTGGCGACCATTTTTCATTCTAAAAGCAAGGAAATGTAAGGCGATAAAGCGAAGATAGACACCAATCGGAAACCTTGCGGAAGTATTTTTGTATGGCTGTCCACCCCCAGCCGGGTTCACTGGTGACATTGGCATACCTGTCAAAATCGTCTCGCGAACCCCTGGTGTACCACATTCCGTCTGCCCATGGTAAGAAAAATCATACGATCGATATAAGGGTCAACTGACTTATAGAGCTTGTACCACCGAGTAGGCGCCCTCGCAGGAACGACTCCGCTCTGTTCGCGGCAGCTGATTGAGGAACTGTGGTATAATTCCTGGGACAGAATATTTAGAATGATATTTTTTAAGCAACAATTTCCCAAATACCAGACGTATCCGAGCATGGGATCATAAACTCCTCCAACCAGCCCCGGAACGATGGAATCAAGAACGCCTATGTTAGAACCGCCTGCTTCTAGGACCAGAACTGAAAACCCAGGATTTTCAGTCAATCGATTCGCAACTACGTTCCCCGCAGTGCCGCCTATACGGAAGGGTCGTGTTAGCCAGCATTTGCCGAAAGAGACGAATTGTGTGATTACCCCCAACGATCACAAAATCGTACGTTAGCCCTGGAGGTAATTGGTTAACAGTCTCATACACGGCCGCCCAGCAGACGACGAAAAAGCTGGACAAGAGGAATGTGACACGGCTCATGACAGGGTACGGACACTCAAGGTGCATTCTGGTGCAGTACCAGTACCAATTTAACTGGCTGCGGCCACCAAAGCTGTATCCGACCAAGATACATCGTCGTCCACGGGTACCCGGCATCTACTTCTGAAACGGTAACTTGCCATAAAGCGCGGAAACGAAGCCAGTCATGGGATGTATAACGTCAACTTGATGAAGAAATTATCTTGGAGTTGCCTCGGAGTGGGAAAGGGTTCTAGAAAGTGGCCGTAATGCAAGTGATGATTGGTGACAACCGGAAGTCATGAGCGCTGCGCTGGCCTTCGAACTGTTTTTATCGCTGCGTTTTCAACATTAGTCACGTGTAAATATACTGGAAAATCAGCATGAGAGGAATTCTGACATCGAGATGTGTATCTCCTGAATAATGGCCTGCGCGACGTCCCACCGAGGCCGGTATCTGGTACGGAATGGGTATATTTAAAAGGAAGGAAAAACCCTCGAACTCACCCAAGCACCTATCGTTAAATTGCTCTGGCGGGAACCATAGTGAATGGCAGGAAGAAGTGATACCGGAAAAAGAGGAATGTCTCCATGGCATGCGCAGATAGTACACGAGTACGCAAAAAGAAAAGAAAGAAAGAAGGACCTCACTCTAAAGAAGGGCTGAACTTGAGGACCAAGGTGAGCAGGATTACGTCGTTAGGTTGTGAAGATATGTTTGTCCCGGTTACCTTGCACGTACATATTCGAACAGCAAGTAAGAGCATAACCAGAATCACCGCAGAATAGCCATCTCTGCGCAAACTACTGCAAGGCCCGCGACGCCCATCGCCGCGAGGGGCAGAGTATTCCAAAATGCAAACGACCTCTGGCCGATGATAATACCCTTTTGCTTGAGAATCCCTTGCCACAGCAAGCCGGCCAAACTGGCGCTGAAGGTGAAACTCACCGCGCCGATGTTGCTCGCGACCGCCAGAGAGATCGCCGCGGCGCGCTGGGTGTGCGGCGGCAGGAGGGCCGCGCGCACGACTTTTGTTAATAATCTATATTGTGGAAAATATTTTGATGAGTCGATCGTTATAGCGGAGAAACGGAACGAAAAGTACATGGTGGCACCGATGTTGGTTCCAGAGAGGTTGCACAAAATTATGCCTAGGGTGCCGATTATCCAAATGGTAGGGTAGGGGCTGGCGGGGTTGTGGCGCGTGGCATGGCGAAGCCAAGACGCGAAAACATCGATCCAACCTTGGTGTGCCAAGGCTTCGATTAATATGAACTGGGAGAATGCGAACGGGATTAAAGCGAAGGGAAGCCGGGGCAAGGCGGTTGAGAATGTAGGGAAATGGGCTGCAAATCTGGTGCGTTTGTTGGCGAATGCGAACAACAAAGATTTCGCAAGTGGAAAGGAAGATGGAGGCGGTGATGTTGAAGTCGGTGTTGCAATATCGGGTACTGCGGTAGGCGTTCCCGGAGTGAGACTGTTGCGAGATTGCTCTGGCTCCTCGCCAGTTGCGGGGACTGTCGAGCGTCGTTTGAGTGCTTGCAGTATGACATCCTCGCGGTCCTCGGCAGTGGTATTAGGGCCATCATGACTGGACGAACGCGGCGCGTTCCCGAGCATAGGAATTTGATGTACGAGTCGGTAGTGGTCCCATGCAAAATCGAAGGCGAATTTGGCCACGGCAAACGGAAGGCTTATCTTCCAGACATCGACATGAAAGAAGCTGACGATAATGATGACGACAAGACAACTGCCGAGCAGTGCGCCTCCGACCAATGCACCTTTTGGATCCAATAGCACGGATCGGACGTCTAAGTCAGCAGAGTTATTCAGCCGCCGAGGAAGGTATTGAGGATTCCGAAACTGGAAGCCAAGAGCAGCGAAACACGCCACATTGCACGCAAAGAAAGGTAGGATGGTGTAGGCAGTGAAAGCCGCGTTGTTGACCTCGAATCCTTCGCAAATCACGACATTGGTCGGGTTTCCAACAAATCTGTCGAAAAATCGATTATTTCGCTGCATAAGAAAAAGCGGACCTGTGTACAAAACCATGCTAGCTGTATTAGCTGCAGCGAATTCAGATATCAACCAACTGGTCGGCTTCATCGATTGGCGGTTAGACTGGGCCTCGGCTGATGGTCATAAAACTTACGTTCAACTCCGAAACCTTTGTGAAGTACACCAGAAACGCGGTCCCCGACAAGATGACAGGATCGTTGCCCAAGAAAATGCTCAGGACTGACAGCATGAGATAGAAATAAAGGTATAATTTCCATCCATTCGAGCCGCCTTTATTGCTGACCCAGAACGCGGCGGCCTGCAGGACCCTATCGTCACCGTTTAGTTTGTACGAAGCACTCGCTCGTCTTTGGGGCCCACCCAGTCACATCAAGAGTAATGGCCATGTAGGCCAAACTGATAAATAGCAGGAGTATATTATACGGCTTGACCCCATCTGTTAATTGTCGGAGGGGGAGACAAAAACAATCGTAATTCTCACCAGTGCCAACAATCCCATCGCGGATCTGCCGCGGGTGAGCAAATACCGGAACAATACGCTGGTGGTACCTGTGCAGGGCCTAAACACTGCGAAGCCCACAATATCGCAATGGCAAGCACAGGGGCGGTCGTTAGATTGAGAGCGACTCGCTTGAGTCCGATATATGGAAGGCGGATTCGAATCGAGAGAGGATGGATAACAAATGCTATGGAGCAGATGAAAATGGCCAAAGTCGCGATTGAGAATCCCGTTGGCATTGAATCTGCGGAAGGCGGTAGGGACCACGGTAGCTCCAAGAGTGCTCGTATATGTATATCACGTCGCACAGCCTTGCGTTGGTGCCAGGTGCCAAGAGAACTCGAGCGCAAGGTGATATCAGAATCGGAGGAACCACGGAAGGTCTTGAAGTTGAACGAAAATTGGACTCAAGCTTCCATATGTGCACAGCCTGAGATGCACGCGGGAAAAGACGATGTTGCTCATGTTTGGATTGCAGGACATAGCCACCCAGTTATTTAATACAAAACTGTTATCACTGTTTTAACTTTCATAGCACTTTTCATACATGATCCAGATATTCACGGTGGCTACGATATACTGCGGAGGCTGGATCCGTGAAAAGAGCCTCGACGCAGATGTGTCGTATCTGGGGTCCCGGTTAGGGTTAGGGTTAGACCGGCTAGCCTCGATATCCATAACGAGAGCGCCGCTGGGTAACCGTTGCCCGCATCCGTTTCGGCGATTCTGCTGTGTTACTGCAACACTATAGACTATTGCCGTTTACAGTGCTGTGAACTGCTGTGAATCCCGTTATTCCTTGATCTTCTCCGCTCCCCACCAGCGCCATTGAGCACCGAACTTCTTCCTACTTCTCCATTGACATGCACCAGCTTGGCGCCCAAGTGGAGTGTATTATTCTTATTCCTTCCTGGTCGGACGCCATTTAAACTTCCAGAGTCACATCTAAGCCACCCCAGATGGCTTTTCCCGTTGAACTCTACACGACCGCAAATGCCCGAACGATGCCTCCGCGCATCCCTCAGCCCAGCCATAGGCATGGTGCACCCTGTGGACCATGGCCATTTCTCGATTTGGACAGTGAGGCAAGTTTAAATGTTTTTGTATTCCAGAGATGCCCTGACTTCAGGAACAGATAGATTTAGAACTGCTCGCTAACCCACGACCGCCGACCACAGAACAGCAGCATTGGTCAAAGGTACGGTTTGCTCTACATTTTGTCCAAGTAATAATGATTACGCACCTATTATATTATTGCAGTATCCACAGTCGCTGTATCCAAACTGGACTCCCGCTCAGCAGCGAAAGAGCGGAATAACGAAGATTGTAGAACGAGTTCGAGAACGCTGTACCATTCACCACGTCCATGTCAGGGAGACTGGTGTTTTCAGCCTAGAAGAGGATCATGTCGTCGAGGCAGATAACCCCGACAGCTATTGGAAGAAATTGCACCAGGAAGTGCCGGCCGATGTTCGAATTCGAGCGCTCTTCGTGGATAATTTGTCTGGGCCGGTGCTGCAGATGTTGGGAACAAAGTCAGTATCCTGACTCCCGTGGTTTATGAGCACTATGTATTCAAGTCATTCCTCTAGATTCAACGTCGAGCCATTCTTCTTCTCGTCGTCCTTCAACTGGATACCAGCACGATACCAAGAAGCGGTCGGGCAGGGCGACCGTAAGCTCTTACGGTTTATTGTTTTGCTTATCACTGATAACTTCTCTAGATATCACATTCACTCTAACATTCATTCGTTGTATGCAAGACCCGACGACGGTGCCTCCGAGCCCTACATCGAGCTATGCCCCATCTATCCCAACACTCAATTCGGCTGACCAAGTCATTGATACACAAGCTCCCCTGCTCCTGAGTTCCAGTACGCTGCTACCTTTGCACCGCTCATATAATCTAATCTTTGATTAGCTAACCAAATTCTGCTTCCGGATATCCTGGCCATTCACATGGTGCGATCGCCTGGCCTGAGCACCATCATTAGCTACCACCCGCCGCACACCCACCGCACGACGACGGCACATACTCTCCGGATGCGTCTACTCGCCGCCGGGCACTCTGTGTACTGGAAAAATATCTTCACCTCGACGATCTCGTCCGACCCAACCTTCATCCTGCTCGCCCTCCTTTGGTATCCTCTCTACGCCTTCGACGAGTCCCTGGATGCGCTGTACTCACACATTTGCTGGCTGGTGTGTCCTCCCTTTTCTTTATAGTACAAAATTAGTTCTGACTTTTGCAATGCAGGAAGGCCGTGTAATAACCACGACAGACATGACGCTGACGCAGCAGTTGCACGTCGTCCGCGCGCATCTCCTGCACTACGCGTCCCTACTCGAGGACTTTCGTCGGTCCGTCGTATTTTGCGCGCAGACACCGAATCCAATGCTGGAGCACGCATCCGATACCCAGTCGGAGGAGACAATCGCCTCTGTGAAAAAGCGGATGAAGAGCGAGTCGGAGAATCTCCTCAATGAAATAGAACGGCTCGAGCAAAATCGGAAGATGCAAGAGAAACGGTTGAAGAATGTGATGGATCTCGTACGTCGATAAGACCTGCGCGTCTGCAGACATTGATCTCGACTAGGCGTTTAGTATGGTCAACCTGGAAGACAGTAAGACGATGCAGAAACTGACGGAAGCTGCTGTCAGAGACAGTGCAGGTGCGCAATACTATCGTTGAGCTGCTATGTGGATTCTCATGGATATGGACTATCTCGCAGCCATGAAGCAAATCTCTTATTTAACAATGGTGTTTTTACCCGCCTCCTTTGCTGTAAGTCATTGGCATTCTTCATATATCGTGTAACCCTGATCCTTCCACAGGCCGTATGTGTTATCATCTAGCGTATGTCGTGTTGTGTAATTCTCGCTCACCCACAGGCGATCTTCGGTATGAACGTCGATATCTTGGCCGAAGGGACGCACGGCACTTTGCCGCACTACTTCGCCTTCGCCCTGCCCATGACCGCCGTCACGGTGTGGGTAATCATGGCGTTCCAGTATCGTAAGAAAGATCCGAGTCACTTGATCCCTGACGAGAACCACGTTTCCTTCTGGTCCAAGCTGTCCTGGCCCTTGAACCTCCCCAAGAAAGTCAAGTGGATCGGGACCGTCAATGGACCGAATTCCGCTCGAATGTCCAGGCCAACATCCAGGCCATTCGACTCCGTTGGTCTGTGACAAAATCAGGCAACCGGAGTCGGTTTGTATACCATGTCATGATTTCTATTTTCTTTCGCTCTGCATTACATGCGAACTGGAGTCGCGGAGTATATTTACAGTAATGTAGCCACAATTATAACAGTTATATCTAATCAAAATAGACCTCGGTTGTGTATTGCAGCGCATATCCTCTGTTACTGCCACGGACTGCCACAGCGTGGTGTACAAGTTCGGTTCCGTAGCCTGTGTCTACTGCCTCATATCCGCCCAACTTCCAGTCATCAGCGGACGTCCCTAAGATACAATTTGATTTGTACAATGTTTACTACTAGAACATGAATCCTGAGTAAAGAGTCAGATAATTGAACAGAAACGTTCAAAGTTCGAATATACCTTTGCAATTTTCAGCTTTACAAAAGCACTTGTTCTTCGTTATAGAGCTTATTGCTTTCAAGTTATCGATGTCGCCATCATCCAGATTGTCGGGATCCTATGGGCTTTGAGTGAGGACAGAGGTGTTATGATAGAGGCTGCTCACCCCGCTGTACGTGAAACAAAGCTCTTCCCCAGCAGGGATATCCCGTGACGCGAACAGCGTTATTAGTGATTTCTTGAGGTCGGGTTCATCGATATAGCACGGAGTGACCTTGCAATTTGGGTCGCAGGAATGGTTCTGTAAACGAATTAGGCAAGGCGTAGACCTTGGATACACCGTCGCACCAAGAATCGGGTGAACTGAGGGGAAAAAATGAGGACTGAGACAGACTTGGGATCCTGTCACTTACGTTCCCAGCGTGATACGCATCCACGACGTACTCAGCGTTGTTCTCGCCTTTTAGGTCCTTGAGGTAGTACCAGTCGACATCCAGCAGATATGTGCGCCCCGACTTGTCGTACACCCTTTAGGGATTTCAGACTTGAGCCCGGGTAAATTGACTACGAAACTTACAGTCCGCGCCGCTCGCAAATTTCTTCCCGCAAGAACTCACCCGAGTATATCCCAATAAAGGTCCCTTTGGGAATCCTTTTCGTCGCAAAAACCCCTGTCCGAAACAATGACGCGATGATCTGAAAAAAAAAACTGTGGCTCACCCCAACCCTTTTCCACCGTCTTTTTTATTGCCACGTGGCATTTCCGCCCGTGCTGCACAACCTAAAAAGTGCGTGAATGAGCAACATACAAAATTAAGACTACCAACGTGTAACGCACCCGATTTTTACACTCATCGTCATCGCACGCACACAACGAGTTGCATTCGAATATAGGCACTCCATCCCTCTTCAGACGGCCCTTGTTGTCATACGCGAAGCCATCGGAAAAATACCCAGTGGAAAACTCCTTTTGTCGGCGCAGACAAGAGCAAGTCTTGGACTTGGGGTCGCATCTTCCCTTACAGTCACATCCAACCAGCTTCGTCATGTCCGGTGGGTCGATGCCTTCACCAAGCCAAAGCTTGTTCGTGTAGAAAAACTCCCAAGGCGGCGTCGGTTCGTCGTCGACATCATTTACTATGTCGATCCACGGAGCGTCCGGTTCGTCATTTGCGGTGTTTTCCCGAATAGCGCTTTCGAAGACATGCCGCATATGTGGTGACATACGCAAGGATTCGCCGAAACTATGAATGTAATCGTGCAGTTGGCTGACTAGGTCGCTGGCATAATAGACACGGGGCCTGAAATTATTGAGATCTTGTTTGTATGACTGCCACGTCACAATCGGATATTGTGTTGCAGTCGCCGACTCAACAGATGAGGAAGAGGTATCGATGTCAACATTGTCGAAGAAGCTGTCGGTGTCGGAAGTGGGAGATACTGGCAACGAGTCGTCGAGTATATCAAGGGACACGGCACGCGAGTCAACGGTATTTTCGTAGTCGTTGGCGAGGAAATCCAAAGGATCGATCGAAGAGGAATTCGACCACCTGCGAGATGGCTGATACAATGGAGGATTGGGCGACGGCGAGGCCGAAACCGCAGAACCCTCATTGTTGGATGCCTAGGATGCGGTTAACAACGGATAACATCAACTGCAAGACATGTACTCACTTCCAAAAAGTCTCTCTCGGATGTGGTAACAGATGAGGGCGCACGCTGAATAAATGTCAGCGACCGTTAAGGACGCGTCTTGTACTCACCTCCGAGAGAGCATCTGTATCTTCTCGGGCGGGATGATCGTCGGTAACTGGCACCAGAGCCACAAGGGGCTCCACTACGGCTTCTTCTGGATCGTTGATAGCGTGTTGGCTCTGGATGGGGCCTGTTGGTTCTGGAGGGCCAATGTATTCAAGATCATAAACTTCGACGTCATCGTAACTTCGCCGTTCGTATGTCGGTACAGCAGGCGGACGACCTGCTAAGGTAAGGGACAATGAATAGTGGAACAGAAGGGAGGAAAAAGAATTCACGCTCAGTATCTGACATGGAATGTTGTGATGGCAGCTCGGACGAGGCTGGAACAGTTTCTGCAGATAATGTGAGGCCGGAAAACAACAAGGGAGAGGATTCCGGAAAACCTCGCTCGACCCTCTCGGAAGATACAGCGACAGTGGGCGCATCGAGCAGTTCTGGGACAGAAGGTTGGGCCAAGGGTAGAGGTATCTTGCCCCGGTTATCGACCTCCATATCTGCAGTTCCGTCGTCATGAGCGAACGAAATCAGCGCTGGCGAACGACGTAGATCGTCAGCCTGGCGTTTCTCGCCGTTTCCAGACGCAGTCCCCTGCGGCGCATCTCCGGCGGAACCGCCGACATCTGCGCTGCCCCGAAGCTTGACGCCGAATGTGGCGCGTGAGGTGGGGGACTGTGAGTTACTCGGCGCTGCTGCAATAGCAGACGCAACTCCTGACAAGAACGGTTAGCTGGAAAGGAAGAGAAGAAGGAATGCCCAGTACTTATGAGATTCCCTATCCGCTTTCTACTCTGGTTCTGGTTCTGTTGAACGCCTTGGACGCATTGTGTTGGGCCGATAGACGCAGACGATCCGGTGGCTTGTGCAGAAGAAACCTGGGGCACTTGCACCTCGACCTGGGTGGCGCTAGCTTCGGGTTCTTCGTCGGAAAGAGTCAAATCGATTATATCGGTGATAAGAGAACGGTTGAGGTCAGCGGGTGATTCCTCGTGCTTGAGAAACTGGGGCGATGGGGCTGAGGCTGCGGGAGCCGGCGGTATGTGCGTCGGTAACGGGACAGGAGGAGAAAGAGGGAGGGGGGATACGAGTCCGACGATGCAAACGTCGGTTGAGCATTCTGTTGCCCCGTCGCGTTGATAGCTTCCACGAGAGTGTTCAGTCTCGACAGATGTGCATCGGATGACGCAGACTGAGGCTTCTGCATCTGAGGCGGGAGCTGAAGTCGAGTTTCAAAGTGGTAGAACAAAAACAGACAATAAACGAAACTTACTGGGGGCGGGGTCGCGGGTCCTCGCTGCAACGACGACGTACTTTGCACTGGCGTGACGGCGATTGGGTCCAACAGTAAGGATCGTGGAGGACTCTCTTGCAAGGGCAGCCGTTTCTTTGGAAGGGGCATAGGAGGCCTGGGAGACAGCGCTGGAAGTGAGCTGAAATCAAGTTTGGGAAGGACAGGCGCATTTCCTTGCACGGGAAGCCCAAGAGTCTGCTGAAGGACTGCGACAGACGTGCCTGAGGCTCCGTCCGAAATGTTTTTGCGAGGCGAAGCGGGCTGTGGCGAGTGACTGGAGCTTGGGCAGGGCCCAGGGCTGTGATGAGCCTGGATAGATAGGATTGGACGAGGAAGAGGAAGAGGCGTCGGTTTAGACTGTGGCTTAGACGCAGGCGCAGATGCAAGAACTCGAGAGGGGCCGTGCGGATCATGATTTTGCGAGATATCTTGGTCTGAAGAGCGGTTGGCACGGTGCAGGAGGCCGTTGGGAAGCGAGTGTCGTGCTGAAGAAGACTCTGCCCGAGGCGACTTTCTGGCCGAAGGGATGGATCTTGGGGGGGAACGAGGCGACAAGTCGTCGGGCTCCACACTAGCTTGGACGGCACGGCCAACGACCTCATTGGCATCGAAGGTGCTCCTTTGGCGAGGGGAAACGACAGTGTCTCTGGAGGTAAGATCGTCGCACGGAGGTCGTTGGCTCGCTGGCCCGTTAGAAATCGCACTCGACTGCGAGAGTAACCCATTGTAGATTGCAGTATCGGGGGTAGCAACAATGGGCTTCTTCGCCGCGGATGGACTGGGTGCCCATTGTTCAGGCGGTTGACTACACTCGTCAGTGCGACTGGCATCTTTTTCGGCTCGGTAGGTCTCGATGGCAGGCAATGATGTTATCGGGCGGAAGTCTGCAGGCATCTCGGAAAGGTCGGGACCACTCCGCGTGGTCTGATCTGGCAACGACAGGTCTTCGCCAAAATCCCTGCCATCATGTTCGCCCAAGTCCATTTCGTTGTCTGTGACTGGTGAGCGAGCCGGAAAGCTTTCACGTCGGTTTGACATTAAGGTAGGTTGTGTGTTCTTTTGAACTGGCGCGGCGGCTTCGTCGTCACTGTCGATGATTTCAACAATATCCTGGGGGTTTGGAGGTGCATTTCTTCGTTTCTGTGTTTTCCTAGCCGCAGATCTTTTCCTGACTTCCTCTGCTTCTGAGTCGCTTGAGAGCACGATGACTTCCGCCGAGTTAGATATGGGTCTAGGAATATTTGGCTCTGGAGAGCTGCTGACATCGATGACATCTTCCACTAGTAATCGCAGTAACGATTAGCAAGTGGGAAATTGTCACAGAAAATGGACTTGCCCCCGACCCTTGTCTTCACTGGCGCAGATTTGGGTCCATGAGATGAAGATGCTCGTGATGATTCACCCGATTGAAAGCGCTGCCGCATTTTATCCCTGTCCAAGGCGCCATTGCGAGCCGGGGGCGCTGATGCCGACGGAAATGATGCACTCTGCTTGCGAGGAGAGGTCGGTACCGGGAGCATTTCATCGCTGGACACACTACTCTGTTGGCGTCTCTTCTCGTCTCGCGTCCGTCTAACCAGCTTTGTGCGAGCAGTTGAAACTGTCTTCTCTGTAGGCTGGGACATCAAGGGCCGTGATGTTTTTACTTTGCTGCCAGAACTCGTGTGTGGCGGCCTCCCATTAGACGCCGCAGACCGCCAAGACGGAGATGGCAGACGAGGGCGCACATCAGTCGCATCAGTGGTTCGTTTCAAGGAGTTGGTGGAGCCTGGGGGCAAAACGAAAATCTTAGAGCCTTTCCTTTGACACAACGGTAGCCAAGCTCACTTTCAGTCGTCTTAGGCCGCTTGCTTTTCGGCTGAGAAGTCGATTTACTTTTATTCTTACGCTTTCGCTGAGTCGAATACACCGCAGGATCATTTAAAACCAGATCTTCGTCAGAGTCGGACGGGGTCGGTTCTGAAGCTCTATTATTCTTGCGGTTTGAGAGCTTCGGGGATGAAATACCTCTCATTGACGACCACTCCGGCAAAGGAGACATTGCTGGAGCCATGGTGTAAAATGGCGCGTATTACTGACCTCAACACCAGTTCCTGCGCGTCGAGGTTCCAGCCAAGTTGTCATGGTTTGCTCTGCGCGTTGTCGCCAAATGAAACCAAACTTGGCTTCAAACAGTCTTGCAAGCTGCTTTGCAAGTTACAATATTGCTACGGCCAGTTCAACTATCCTGGAGACCTGGGAGCGCCCACGATTTGAGTTTCCAATTGGTGGTTATGGCAGTTTGGCAGGATGGCTCCGGAACTCGGTCCTTACTAAAGCAACCATCTAGATCTCACATGCGGCTCATGGGCCAACGACCGCCGTGTAAACATGAATAGACAACAGACAGAACAGACAACAATAACTGACGTGTAAAAATCTTCTCCGCAATGCATATAGCTCGTCGGGTGGACCTACGAAGTGACCAGTTGTTTGGCAGTCACCCTCGTTCTACCAACACCGTCGTGTTATTATACGCGTACGGCACTGGCAGCTGGTTGGCTACACCCGCCTCTGGATGCATTGAACTCGCTGCTCCCGATTTGTACCAAGCCTGTCGTGTCTCACGGCGTGTCAAATGCATTTCATCTCTCGCGGGCGGCGTTCAAGATCTCAACTGGATTTGACTGGCGTTTGTCGAATCCGCTGCTATTTCGAGGTCTTCTCTCCCACTCCCCGAGTGCTCAAATCACCTGGAACCCACGCAGCGCCGGTACCGGACACTGATCCTTCGGTTCGGCTCAGCTACGGGTCAGTTCGCGGCCCAAATAGGCTCAAACCTGGTCTTCCATCTTGAACAGACGGAGAAGGGTCGGCGGCGTCTCTTTCCGGAGCACGTCAATGAAAGCATCAGTGATTCCGAATCAAGATACAACGCAGCATGCACAAATGCATTTGACGCTTCTATAGTTCGCACGTCGCGATTCTTCTCTTTCTGTTTCCTACGCGGCCAGTGGGCCACCACGTTCACCCCCATGCTCTCATTCCGCAGAGCGTTCACGGTCGACCCAGAGGCCTTAACTCCTGGACATCCCTACTCCTTTGACAATTCAGGAAGATCCTGTCACGTTTCTTTTTTCGAGTTCAGAGGAACCGGCCCCCCGTCTGCCAACTTCGGCTATGCGGGCGACGTATACGTTGACTTGACGCCTGGATTGCATGCTCTATATTGGCGCGATCGCCACGGGCGTAAGCCTGGTCAATGGCGACGGTGGACGGCTTTACTTCTCGATAAAGTCCCACTCTATAAATTTCTGACCGCGCACCCATGGGCGCATGATCCACAGACATCCGACCTGTACCTATGGGTTGATCCTACTGGGGTAACTTGGACGTCGCGAGCTGAAATTTGTGCCAGTCGAGTAGTGATGATCCAAAAAAACATTGCGACGATCACTCCAGGCGACAAAAACCCTGATGTTGAAGCTCTAGTGGCCGAAATTCTGGAAAGGATGGTTGAAGCAGAGGACCGCAGGACTTTGCCTCCCATCCAAGACTCCGTGGATAGCTATTCTGGTTCAAGTCCACTCCCTACAGGTTTATCTCGACCTGTTGCAGAGAAGAGGGGTCGTTCCGATTCCTCTGCTAGTCAATACTCCACATCTGAAGCTTCACGAACCAGAGTACACCTTCCGCCCTCGACACATTCCTCCACGGCTGCACATCGAAGCTCAGCCCACAGTCCTTTAATTCATCCTAAAAGTCCTGTGGCGTCCCACGCTTACCCACAATCCCCATCGCATGAACGCCGAACGTTGCGACCCACATCACCGCGATCCACATCACCGCGCCCCGCCTCTGATCTCCGTCCACCCATTACGGCTGAGTCCTATCATCGGCAAACACCGCCCGCGTACGACTACCCAGTGGCCGGGCCTTCAAATCCACGCAGGCGCGAATCTTTACCTAGCCCCTCGCCGCCATTAAATCGTGAGTTTCGTCACATTGCTCTTCCTTCGTAAATTCTGACCGCTTTATTTCAAGCCCACCCAGGCGCCACCGAGCAAGAAATGCGCGAGAGTTTTGGCAAGCACATATTTTCTAATTTCAGCCCAGACTCTAACTTCAGGGCGTTAATAAAGCCTGGAATGAAATGCAACGTGCCCAATATGCTGAAGCACATTTCAAACGAGGTATGCTTCCCCGCACTCGCCCTCTTAATTGTGTTTTTTTCATCATTCTGTTGTCCGCTGCTCCAGAGCTTCGGCTGAAGAACCGGGAACTTTCTAAGTGTGCGTCTTCCCAACGTTCGTCGTCATTCCGTGCTCACATTTCTCAGTCAAGAAGAAAGAGAAAGACGTCATTAGCAGTGAGTCAGGTCTTGCCGTTGACTGGAAACGAATGCGATTGGACCAGTGTCATTTATGTATCAGAAGAAGGAGCATGAATTGATCGCAGGTCCGATAACATTCTTCTCCTCACATGGTTTCTTTACTGAGGCGCTGATCGGTAGCCTTGGCCTCAGTTGAGCAACGGTCACAAGCAGAGCTTGAGGAGCAGCGAGCAGGTATTATCCTGCTTGTTCTCAATTTTTTCTGTTTTATTCAGTTGTCAATAATTCAATAGCTGTGCGTGCCGCCCAGCGTCAAGTAGAAGAAGCGGAGCAACAGAAGCGAGAGGCAGGTGTGTGGTTAATCGCTGCGTTCAAGGGGAACGCGGTGAACTTTAACATTGGTTAGATTCAGTTATTGACATTAATTACAGTCCGCGAACTGCGACGGGTGGAGGAAGGTGAAAGACTTCTTCTCATGTGTCTATTTTCTCATTCAAAAGTTGACCTCGTTGCAGCTTTGGCCGATGCCCGCAAAGAAATCCAGCAACTAAAATCTTGTACGCACGCCAGTAGACTTCACTCACCACGTGAATCGAGTACGCCCACAGACGCCGATAAGATGGAAGTCGAGAATACGGACTCGCAAGATGGTGCCTCTTCGCCGAAAACGCGTGAAGTAGGGTCCTATGCACAAGACATGAACCGAATGTCCTTTGCTCGGAGTGAACGGCCGGGTGAGTCGTCTTGACTGTTAAAACAGCACTCAGTTTCTGATAGGATCATAGATTGAGAATGAACATGTCCAGATTCAGTTATGGCAGAGCAGCTCAGGAGCCTGTATGTTTGTGCGCATCATGTTCAGCATCGTGATAAGTTATGGTTTTGTCTCGCTGGAACGGAGCTATTCTGAGTTCAGCACGTCGGTCCCGACTGAAGATGATCTTAATGAACGTCGATGCTTACAAGAGCGCGTAAACAGTCGATAGTCAAATGCTTCACTCACCTATTGAAATAGGTGTGTCGAAAGGAAGCACCCTTCTCGGACACTGTTAAATCTCCCTTGCAGATTCTGTGATATCGCCACTGGATAATTTCCCAACCACTGGTGAGAATGGCATGGCGATTACAATTACTTGCGATCTGACAGAAATGCCCGAACTAATACAGCGTCGATCTATGGAAATCACTGCAACGTCGTGATTTTCCCTCATCCGCCTGACTTTTGACGCTGTGAGAGTACTCCGGGCAATTGTCATACGTCTTTCCGCGGCAATGGTGAATACTACCCCGGATGGAATGCCTATATCCGACGGCGGCGTTTCTATCATAACACTTCGCGATGATTGGGGACGGGTTAATTCTATCTCCGCATGCTGCAAAGAAGCCAAGGTCGATTCAATGGATTCGCCCCGAATAGCCGATGCATCAGCAACACTTCGCCACCGGTTTGGGGAAATTTTTGTGCGTTGATTGAAAATGCCACGAAATTCAATTGAGCGAACTCAACACCTCTCAACACCCAAAGAAGCAGCATCAGCCGATAATTGGTTTCGGTGCACTGGAGACATTGATTACTTGTATTGAACACCAGCCAACGTTGTGCGCGACTGCGACAGAATTCCCAAGATTTTGTTACGGTACGCCGCACGCACAACGTCTATCTCAAAAATGTCACGTCTGAAGTTTGTGAGTGACTTGGGTCGTATCCATTCTATCATTTTATTGTGCGTAAAGGAAGACAGATTCATCGAGTGTTACTAAAATATGTGTTATCTATGTGCCGGAAAAGTATCATCAATGGACGGTGAGTCCCTACTAGATCTAGAAGAGCATAGCTGCCTCGAGGCCCCCCAATTCCGGGCAGGCACAAATACGGTGGCGGTCGTGGCCTTCAGCGCGCCTCGAGAGTCCGCTGACGCAATGGTGTGCGACGGCGACGGTGAAATCGACGATGCGGACGTCCAGGCCCATCGGTATAAAGTGATGCCCGTCGTCCAAGTCGCCGTGAAGTACTCCGGCCTTGTGAAGAGCGTACGCAGCTTGCATGGACTTCCACCTGGAATGCCGTCATAAAAAACACCGTGCGAAGCGTAAAATCACTCACTTGACCTCCTGTACGCGATTCCGGTCTACCGGCGGGCCAGAGCAATATTCGAGCAAGAGGCAGCCCAGAGGCGTACCGCGAACTTTGGTAGTGTAGAAGCCGTAGCACTTGGGCACCACGGTGCCCTGAAGGTCTTTGAGCTGGTTTTCATAAAACCCTGCTTCTCGCTCCATCTCTTCTACCTCTTCCTTCCCGTGAGCGAGTTTAAGGGCAACGACATTGGAAGGTTCCATGCCACGGGTTCCAATGCGAACAACGTACACCCCTTTTTGAAGGCACCGGACGAGCTGCGCGACGTAGTGGTTGTTTCCGTACGCGTTATTCCATGACCACAATTTATATGAAGTTTTGCCAGTGGCCGCGGCATCCCAGCCTACGAGTTCGAGCGTGGACATGATGGGCGAATTCTGGGGAGGAAAAATAATAGGACAGAAAAGCGAGCTGAAAATGTGAAGGCCAGTGGAAAGTGGAGGCGTTTATATAGCCTGCACGGTGGCAGAATATGTGGTGGCTTTGAGCGAGTTGATGGACGCTTTGAAATGTGCTATTGTGGCTAACGAACGAGCTTTGAGCTGCTTCGACCCATTGTGTACCTTGATATGGGTTGCAGATTCTGCTGCCGGAGGCCACCATGTCGACGTGTACTATGTGGCTTGGTGTTCTATACTCGGGTTAATGAGCGCGTTCTTTGGTTGTGCTTGACGTCTCGTGATCATGAAACCAAGTGGGACCGTGGGAGACTTTGTGCCGCTCGGCCAACGCACTGCCACTTGTCACCTGCTGAATCTGTAAAGCTCTGTGTCCTCATCCATCATGTCCTCTTTTTCTCTAGACGAGGAAGTACGATTGTACACGACCAATGCCGACCGCGAAAAATATAACCTCCTGGCTACACTTTTCGGAATCGTCGTCGCGCTAGATTACCTGGAGCGCGCGTACGTCCGGGACTCTATCACCTCGGCAGAGTGCGTTTGACTGTGCTCTGGCCCGAGCTAAGCTAAGGCGTGCGGAAGAGATACTCTCCAGCGTGCACACGGCTGCTGTCGCAGTACAAGACCATGCTGAAACTCGTCGGCGACGACGTACCTTCAATTGAGCAGTTTATGAGCCGTTATCGCGTGAGTCTTGCTCGTTTGGTTCCTTTCAATTTTTTTGATGTTTATATGGACTAGATGGACCATCCCGCCGCGTTGCACCGACTAAAGGTAGGTGTGCCGGCGACCGTCGAGCACTCGAGCGAGGCGGGGCCAGAAACGGGCAAGTGGGTCGCGGAGACGACACAGGTGCGGCTGAGCGCGCTCGTGCGATGGGACAAACATCCTCACATGCATTCCAGAGCTTCATCACATTCATGGACGCGCTCAAGCTGCGTATGCGAGCGAAAGACCAGCTACATCCAATATTACAGGACCTCGTCACCGGGTACGCCCGATTCAAAGGCAGCAAGGATTGGGAAGGTCGCAGTCGCATGGTCTCATGGTGGGCATACCGCGCAGTAGCCGCCCTTGTTTTCTCACATTGCCTATTCATCGAGGTTAATCACACTCAATGCCATGAAAGCGTCCGAAGAAATTACCGAAGAGCAATCCCGACAAGTATGTCTACGATGGTCTACGGTTCCTGTTCTAATTTTCCTCAGCTACTATTCGACGTCGACCACGCTTATGCAGAATTCTTCAGGAGTCTGAGCGGTGGCAAGGACGACGCATCATAGTAGGAGTTTCAAGGCTGTCCTGTATTAGATCATGTATATTTTATGCCCGAAGAATAGATCATAAGAATAGTAAATAATTCCCTCAAACGAGTCACTACATCACGGTGCATCTTGCGTCTGGATCGATGCCGAGCTCCCTTAGTTCTTCCTCAGAGGCCTCCTTCTCATTCTGGCGGAGTTTCACATTGGACTCTTCAGGGAACCAGTCACGCATGAAGTTGAGCAGGGCCCAGTCTACGTTGGCTAAAGTAAGGTAGTAAGGATCGACAGAGAAACACAAATGGACAAAACGCACATCTGTCGGCTATAAGAACGCATGGTGCTCGACACATCGGACAGTGGGCGCTGCCGCGTTTCTGCATCTTAACCAGGCAACGCACACAGAAAAGGTGCCCACAGGAGAGTCGTATAGGTTTGAAAGCGATGCTCGTACAGATAAGACAAACATAATCTTCCAGGGAAGGGATGATGGGGAGCAACGTCGTGCCAAGTTCTTGCACCAAGATTCTTGGAAGCGATGCGTGTGTCGGGAGTAAATCCAGCGGGGTGGTGTTACTAGAGTCGGTGGACGGCAGTGCAGTGCGCTTTGCGTGCTTCTTGAGGATCTTGCGAGTTGCCTCCGCGTTTGCGAATTCGAACTACGATGTGTGCAAGTATCAGGGGAATTCAGTAGACAGAGAAACGGATACGGACCTTCTTGACGTTAAGGATGAAGAGGTTGAGCTGGAGAAAGGATTCCAAGGCTTTACGGCTCTGAGGGAGCTTCAGCTGGCGACCGTCGCCGAGCCCGCGCGCTGTGACCCGTTCCGCAAACTGCTTCAGACGCGTCTCAGCCTCCTCGACAGTGCGCTCGCCCGGGTGCCGCTCGTTGACGGTTTCGAATACCTCTGTTTCGACATAGAGCTGGAATATCTCCCTCCAGGAATACAAGTCACTCTGAATCCCACGAGTCCCAATTAGTGTTCACACACGTTCGTGACTTGACATGGATAAAAACATACCTTTCTGCTCAACGCGTCCACCCGCACACCGCCAGCATCCGATTTCAACGCCGAGTGTGCCCTGAATCCATGGGAAGTAGACGAAACGGGTCGTGCAGCGTCGGACACTGTTCTCGTCAGCTCGCCGAGCGTCTCGACGAACTGCGCGTGGATTGCAAGGAGATGCTCAGAGAGACCCCGCAGCGCGGTGACAAGGAGTTCAAAGAACGCCAAATCTGACGCGAGGGGAATTACAAGCTCGACTTTACTTCTACTGTCGTAATCCACCTTGGAGGTTTCAATATCGGAGACTGCCGGCATCTCTGGGGGATCAACATGTTGTTGAAGAGCCCATAGAAGCGATATTTGAGACTCAGAGGATAGCTCCGATTCCGCGTCGTCTTCGTCGACCTCTACTATGCGACTCTTGGTCAGGGGTGAGGGAGCGTTTGGAGGATCAACCCAAAGGCGCAGCCGTGGTTCAATATGGCCGGATAAGCTATTGAGTTGATATTCCACCCGCGTAGGAGTTCGCTCGTCCCTTCCTTTGAGGAGATCTTGCAGTACAGTCGGACCAAGCCCCAATGACGCCAATTCTGTTACGAGCTCGTTTATCAACTTCTTCAGCTGCAAAGAGGGTTACAACAACGCAAATTGGCTCTGAGATAATCCACCTGGCGGTAATCCACTGCATTTGCACGGAACTCTGATGGTAGGCCCGCGAGAATTTCAGTAAAGGTTTTGGAGAAGTGCATGATCGCTGACTAATCATCCGGGGGCAGCTCAGACCGGATCACAGCCCGAGTAGTCCGATTCTGGATGTAAGTAAGAATTTTATGAGCCCTGGCCCTGGTGCAATTTGAAAAATCCGCCGATCGAGTCGCTGCGTGGACAGGATGCGCTTACCTCGTCAGCGGGTTCTTACCAAAGCCACGAAGGGTGATTCAGCTTCGGAAAATCAATCGACGACGAGAATACGATTTCTGATGAACTCAGTCTACTTCTTGAAGTCTGATTAATTCTGTAGCTTTATTTGTATGGGAGATGAACCACCACATGTACGACCAGTCTTCGAAATTGTTTTTCCCATCGAAAGAAGTCGCTCGTGTGAGCAGCCTTTGACAAGAGTTGGACACGGGTTTAATACAGTGATGCGGCGACCGCCGACACGTATAATAAACCTGGTAGCGCTCGGCAGCTCAACCCTTTGGACCCACACCAACAACCACAGAACAATGAGCGCACCGACAACACAATTCACGCAGGATGCGACAGATCAGGCGAAATGGACCGCGCCTACTCTCACGCAGCCTGCGAACCTGCAAGGCGCTATCAAATCCGGGAAACTGCTGTTCGGTGTCGCACTCACCTACCCTAGTCGACATGTAGCAAAGTCCATCGCAATTACTGGAGCCGACTGGTGCTGGCTTGTATGCACCTCTCAGAGACTTGCCAGAATGTTTATTGACCAGACGCGATAGGACACGGAGCATATTGCCTGGACGCAGACGCTTCTCGTGGAATGCATCCAAGTCATCATATACGAGAGCCAAGGGAAGATGATTCGTAAATCTTCATCCTGCCACTGCGTCTTCCAAGTTTTAACAATCGATGCCAGCTATTGTTAGGGTTCCGAGCTCTACAGCCTATGACTATATGGTGAGACAAAAATTTCTCAGCGATAGATTGGAACCACCTTATCCGAAATAGGCATGGAGCTTGGATGCTGGTGCTGCCGGAATCATTGTCCCGCATATGGAATCTGCGGAAGAGATGAAGAAAGTGATAGCAGCATGTCGATTCCCGTGAGTATTTATGTTGGACACTTGTACTCCAGACTCACCAAAATGTCACAGGCCTGTTGGACACAGATCGTACCCACCCTGGACATTCGTAAGCTATTTTTGGCAATTAAGAGTTCGAAAATGCTTACCACGGATTGAGATCCCCGGCCTCAATGACCGCACACCTGAAGGCGAAACGATTTTTTCCGTGGCGAACAAACACATCGCAATTATTCCCCAAATCGAGTCCGCCGTTGGAATCCAGAATCTTGCAGAGATCGTCGCCTTCGATGAGGTCAGCGGATTTATGATTGGCCGTAAGTCCTCATTCCAGAGCACTGCCCACGCCGAAGTAATAACAACCAATCAGCTGGGGACCTGCGGCTGGATTTGGGCCTCCCGCAGAGTCTTGACGGCGACGAGCCCTCGTTTACCGCCGCTATGGAGGTAGCCAGCAAAGTCGCCAAAGAGCGCGGGATCCCTATCGCTGGGTTTGGTGTAGGACCCGAGATGACGAAGCGACGCATTGATCAAGGGTTCCGACTCCTTCTTGGCACCTTGGATCTTTATTCGCTGGTGTTTGGTATCATGACCGACATCGGGACAGGTAAAGCGGTTGCAGAGGCACATTTGGCGAGTAAGAACAGCAGCGCCTAGAACTTACAAGGGAGACGTTTCCTGAGAATTAGTTGTAACAACATTATACGCAAGGCGTATTGAAGGGGATGGTGGCGAGGGAAACTCTGGTCTTGGTCCAGTATTGAACCGGAATTAATTACACAGGGCAACGATAGCCAGATTACTGTGTTGTATTCTTCAGCGTAAAACGATCGCTGTAGTTTGTGGAAGGAATTTTGCTAAGTTGGTTGGTTCAGAGGAAAACAAGTTGACTTCTGTTTGGCTATTGCGTCGATGGCAATATATGGCACAATGTTCCCACGATGTCGATACACGCCGTCGATGCCCAGCTCTGCTTTCTTCCAGTATAATATATCCTCCTCCTCCAAGATGTACTGGTTTGACGGAGGCCACTGCACGGATTTCCCTGGTCTGAACTTTCCTCTGTGGCACGATTGATTGAAAGACCGTTATTATCATTCCCCACTTTTGGACTACTATACGTCTCTATACGTACGTTACACGCACTTTCAGCGTGTCCGGCGCGCCGGAGTGCGGCGAATTTGACAAGGGAACAGTTATCTGGCTTCCTGCACCTCAGGAGCGCTCGGCATCTCAAACTAGCAAGACCGACAGTGCGCATCAACGACCTTTCCCACCTCCCAACATGCGCCAGGCGAACTTGGCTGGTGTCGTCCTGGCCCTCTTGACCCCATTGTACACCGGGGCGTCCCAGGTTCCCTTTCACGTTGCTTCAGCAGAGGAAGACTCATGGAATCTCGACGTTTCCCCCAATATCAACGCTACTGGACACCTTATCTTCGATACAGTGAGCTCTCTCCTACAACACTGGCCGAATACGCGGTATCGCAATGGTACGAGCACGGCACACACGTATCTGCCACGCTGACAGTTTCTGTAGGACATAATATCGTCCCCGGCACAATACCTATCGGCACACTGCTGTATCACGGCCGGGGCGACTCAAACCTACCCCCCGGCGCCGAATGGGTAGCAACCGACCCAGAACACTCTGTCCTGTTCTGCCGTGGATTGTCGGACGAGGGCTGCTGGCACCTTACTCTAATCACATCCCGCCCCTTGCGCGTATTGTACTTCGACGGTTCGAGTGCAGCGAAGATGAGAGACGGACCAATGGACAGCCAAGATGTGGTTAGTTGGGGGCAAGTCTCGCCTGATCGCTACTTCGATGAGAAGAAGCGCATCGTCGATCTTTGCAACTGGGGAAAACCTTTCGAAATTGCCGGTTACGTTCGGTAGGTGACCACTCGCCTTGCATGCTAATTTCGCTCACTCACTCACTCCACCTAGAATGGAAATGGACTTGTAAGCTATATATTGGTGCCACTCCTTCTGGCTCACGATTCTTCGCAGCGAAATTATGCTATGCGATTTTAAAGCGGGTGTAGATGTTGTCGCCATGGCTAATCTAGCTTCACAGGGACGAAGAGGCCCAGGCGGCCCTCGTCGTCGACCCCAAGACGAGCTGGTACAGGCAGATAATTCTACCATCGGTGCTTCTGCATTCGAAGTTCTCCATTCGGGTTCTTGGCACAACCACTATCCCGGCGACCGCCGTGTCATACTTGACCTGACGCGGTTGATCTCCTTCTACGACACCTCCCTCGTCTCCAGCCTTATCGCACAACGCTTCGGCCTCGAGCGATGGGACCATCGCCTTCTAGGCATCTCCTCCAAGGATGTTGCCGCTGTCACGGACAGGCTGGCTGACGCGTACACCGCGCCACCGCAGGCAGGCAGCGGCGTCGACTGGGACACTCTTTTTAAGGTCGTCGTGGACCGGTACGACGATCGCATTGAGCTGGTGCGCTACGTGCTCAATGCTACCTCCGACGTCGACGCCGACGTGCTCGTCCTCGCCAAGAAAACGATGACGCAGTTCCGTGTTATGCTACACCCATATATCCTGCGTACTGCTGTCCCTATTGCTGGCAGCGCAGACACCGCGTGGGCCACGCCCGTGTACAAGTTCTGCGCCACCTCGCACACCGAGTACATCCGGCGCAGCCCGACTCTTTCGGCGTTGCTTACCGCCTCGGAGCAACTCCTTCTGAACGCGGTGGAGGAGGTGAACCGCGAGATTTGTCGCGTGGTTGTCGGCATGTGGGCAGAAGGCGTCACCGCGGGCCTGGACGATGCCCTCCCCATGGAGGACCCAGTGCCACGCGATGTCGTAGTCCTCACGCATAAATGGAAGGCCGCTGTAGATGTTCTGATGGCCTGGCTCGATTGGAGCGTGTGGGTCAAGTGTCGACCAGAGTGTAGCTTCGAGGTATGTATGCGATTTGTGAGAAATATTCGTTGGCTGAATCTGTACAGGAAATGTGCTACTTGCCCACATGGCCCTTCTTCGATCGCCCTGGACCCGGCGGTGGCCCTCCTCTTCCTCCTCCAGATGGCCTTCCTGCTGAGTCCCTGCGACCCCAGCCTCGATGTATGCGCCGCCTTGAGCCATATGATTTTTAGAGCACGACTATCGTCCTGTTTCGGCAGGAATAGATTCTTTAGACGCGTAGGACTCCCGAAACACGCTCAGCTGTGATCGACCCGTTGACCAGTGGTAATACTGGACTGTACTCGGTGCCCGGATGATATGAAAGACCGTGTCCTACTTGTCGCCCTCCTTTTCATCGGCTCCCAAGCAGAAGATCGATTGTGCCACAGCTCCCTCTTCTCCCTCGGCAAACAGGCCTACCTTTGAGCGATATGGCTTGATGCGCCGTAGCGACGAAAGTTCTTGAATGAAGCAAAAATCTAATCATCGCAAGAATACAGGAAACTAGCTTTCAATCATAGAACACTAGCGCTCGAAGCTCAATCGACTCCCGCAGCGGAGTGCCTTCGGGAGTAGCAGGGTCAGCAAAAGCGGTATGGGGAGTGTACAAAGCTACGTCCTGACGGGAATCGTAACTTTTTAAAGAACAAATCAGTAAATTCAAACAACCCAAACGAGAAACACACCATTTAATCAGAATCATCTCGTCGGGAGTGACTGCTGAGAAATACGTCCATCTCTGGTTCGGGTTGTAGTTCACCCCGTAAGTTTCGCCTTCACGATCGGGGTATATCAGCGCAACGGCCAAAACGTCATTTTGCGGATCCACGCTGCGAAAGTCGCAAAGCGCCAGTGGCCAGTCGACTGCTGGATGCGATATGGGCCGCCACAAATTGATGATCTGGAACCGATGCTTCAGCAGCTCCGGAACGTCTTCAGCGGGGAGATGCCGGTGAACTCGGTCTACTGCAGACTTGCTGGTTTGATCGATGTGAGTTTGGATAACTGGTTGGCGTCTGTCCGGGGCATCGTCTTTCTGGTCGGGACGGCGGCGTCGGATGGCTGAGGAATCGAAGGTGAGCTCGGTATTCGATCGTAAAAGACGGCGTACTATGGTCAAATAGAACAACACGGCTTGCGCCGGTGAGTTGCTTGATGAGCTCGATACTCTCTGGGTAATATTCCTTCTCTATAGCAGCGTCATCCGTGAATGCCGTGTGCTTAGCTGGATGGTTGTAGAGCTGGAATCCCGCCGTATCGAGAGTCACAGAAGACTCGTTCCCGCGCATGTTTTGGATTTGGACATTGTGTGTCTCGCGGGCGTAGTTGTAGTCCGTTGGGTCATTGGCATTCAGGTATGCCCGAGTACCATCTTTGGGGGGAACTGAAAAAATGAGGGCGCCTGTGGTACTAGACGGAGTTGGGACACCCATGTAGATTAGGGTCTAGGTCCTTTTGAACAGATTATATACCATCGCACGCCGTTTCTTGTGGGTTATCGCGTGCTGCGCTTACCAACTGGCAGCCGATTACCGTGATATCGATGATTCCGTGTCAGTACGACATGCTCTATGGAACGGGTTACGGTGCTGCAATGCAAGAAGGGAAAATGTACAAATACATAACAGGGCATGCCCTGGTATATGCATGCATTCAGCAGTTGTATGCTGGAGATAGCGTAAGTTGTGGTTGAAGACGAGGAATGATGCTCTGATGGCCGGCCGTGATTTGTGACGGAACAACTTGAACCAAACCAACAGGGACTCTCTTGAAATCTCTACAGATGCTCAGCGTAACTCGTGGTCTCAGTGCTTAAAAAGCCCCGATGGGGTGACCATTGGGGTCTCACTTCTTCTTGACACACTGCGAGAGCCTTGGGCACGCTGCGTTCGGTGAGTTGGACGGAAGAAGGAGCCTTGCAGATGTTGCAGTAAGCAAAAGGTTTACTAACTCGCCCTTTATCTGCTTTTTAGATTCCACCGCGCAGGGAATGATTCTCTGACCGAATTCAGTGCCGCTGCTCTCGCCAGAGTGTATATATTCAGCTGGCCGCTGATCTTGTTTCTATCAACGTGCACAGGTGGTATTGAACAAAAGCCGTGTTCACACAAAGCACTTCCTATTTCAGAATCTCTCATTGTCCCTTTGTGGAATCCGTTCAAATGTGAACATGTGAACGGCACGCTTTGTTTGACCTACTGTCCCGAAATCATATTTAAAGGCTGAGCCCACAAACGCCACTTCCAACATCTTAACTCGAACTCTTCCTCTCCCCAACATCATCCAAATGCCTGTCGCAGATGCACCGATCAAAACTTCCTGGGCGGACGAGCTGGATGAAGCTGGTTTGTTGGCGCTAGCTGTTTTTCTTCCAGAGGTTACTAAGTCCAAGCGTAGAGCGCCCCAAGGACGAGGATTTCGTCGACGAAAACGGTATCCGGACAACAATTCAGTACACGGTGAACGAGGCCGGCAAAAGAGTCAAGGTGGGTCTCCCTCTTTGTTCAATGCCAACGGATACTGAAAAATAGATCTGGTAGATCACACGGCGGACCAGGCGGGTGCTACAAAAGTCTGTCGTGGACCGCAATATAGCGAAGCGCTGCAAGTGGCCGAAGTTTGGTCTGGAGAAGGGTAACCCGAGTGGCCCTGGCCGCACGACGCGCGTTGAAGAAGAGGTTGAGCTGAAGATCAGCGCGGGAAATAAGGTGGGTTGGGGTGCAATGCTACGCCGTGGCGGAGAAGAAACTAACGCTGGTACAGTACGGGAATCAGCCAGAGAAGGAAGAGGAGAGCACAAAGACGAAACTCGCGAAGGCCGGAGCCGGCAAAGTCAGCTGTCGACTTTGTAAGGGCGAACATTTTACGGCCAAGTGCCCGCACAAGAATGCCTTCACTGGACTCGAAGTCGGTCCGTGCAGCCTTTTCTTCTGCCTTCCTTCGTTTGACCGTACTAATGAACTGGTCGACAGACGCGGCGGACGAGGACGCTCCTACAGCCGAGGGAGACGCCGCGCCGACGGCTGGGCTGGGGCCGGGGCTTGGCGTTGGGTCAAGAGACAAGTACGTGCCGCCGTCGATGCGTGGCCCGGCGGGGCATGGCAGGGCCAGCCAGCGGCAGCGGGGGCTCGCGTGACGACCTGCCGACGCTGCGGGTTACGAACATCTCGCAGGACACGGAGGAGGACGACCTACGCGAACTGTTCGGAGTCTTTGGGCGCGTGGCACGGGTGTACGTCGGACGAGATCGCGAGACAGGCGTGGCCAAGGGTTTTGCATATGTGAGCTTTGAGGAGCGCGCGGTCGCGCAGAAGGCGATGGAGAAGGTGAACGGCAAGGGGTACGATAATCTCATTTTGAGTGTACACTGGAGTCGTGAGTTTCTTTTTGTTCCTTTTCTGTGAATGTTTTTGTTGACGGGAATTTTCAGAACCGAGATCGGATAGGAGATGATATGTTTTTCTTTCATAGACTGTACATGCCCTTTCTGTGACTTGCTTCTATCTGCTACTGGATCTCACGCCTACTTGGAACATTGGAAGACAATAAGTCCACTTCGTCCCTCTGCACATAGATCTTCATGCTCAAATTTATTGTCTCGAAGGAGACGGCGATTTCTGTGGCAAGAGGATGCAAAGAGACGCCTGTCCCGCGACAGCTGGCAAGTCTGCGTGGGCTCACTGAAACCAATACTAGTACATACTTGTTCGTCACTAGGATACCGGTTCTGTCACAGAGACTAACTGAAACCACCTATGCAAACAGCTAGTACAACCCCTTCAATGCAGCCGCAAGCCGCAAGATTGAGTTAACACTGGCGACAATCTATGTCCTCAGAGGCTGGGCGCTCGTGAGAGCGGTGTTGTGTTTTTATATTGTGACAGCATTGGTGGTACGCTTGTTTTCCTCCTATACGACTTTGTTGTGGCGTTCAAAATTCGTAGGCAACAAAAACCACCGATCTTCCTTTCACGTTTCTTTTATATTTTTTGACTTTTTTGAGCCACCATTTCCGAGCGTCACCTCGTATGCCCGAGGCAAATTCAACCGTAAATAATACCCAATGACATTAGATGGCCCAGGGAACAACAGTCAAAGGGATGGGTTTTACTGAACTTCGGAGGTCCGGCCCGATCATGATGGACCGTGAATGTAACGCTTACCATTGCACCCTATATTCCGGTGAGTCTCGGCCTCGGGGTAGCTTTAGAAATTTAAAGGAACAAAGTGAGGCCGGCACCTCACAAATGCGAGCTTCCACTGGATGACTTAGTGGACTTAGTGAGCTGGTCCTATTGGTAAGCTACAGCAGTGAGCACGCAAGAACCGGCAACAAATGACGCGAGCCGAAGCCTTTATAGCCTGAGCGAATGTGTTCGGTAAATAAACTTGGAAAATGTCCTCCTCTTCCACCACAACCAGCACCCTTGACTTCTTCGTACCTCCCGCAGATGGTGGTCGAGCATACCAGAGCGTAAACGCCAAAACAGAGACGGGAATACGGGACAGAAACTTCACCCTCGAGAAGCATGAAGTCCAGATTCACGACCTCCGTGGAAACGAGTCTGGCGCGACTCTCGACACGACTGGATTCCAGCTCTTCAACCATCCTGCAAAGCACACGACCTTTGCGAATGATGCCGAGATCGAGGAGCAATATTACCCGGAGAGTATCGAGCTTATCAAAAAGCTCACGGGTGCGAGCCGGGTTGTTCTCTTTGACCACAGTACGTCGCGCAGTTTCCAATGAACGTCGAGCTCAACGTTGACTTCCCTAGCCGTTCGACGCCGCCGTCCCGGTCAAATTGATTCGTCCCCTGATAAGCGCCAGCCTGTTTCTCAGACCCACATCGACCAGACGCCCAAGTCGGCTGTGGCTCGAGTCCACCGCCATCTTCCCGCTGAAGATGTCCCCGAGCTGCTAAAGCATCGGTTCCAAATCATTAATTTGTGGCGCCCGATTTCCCACCCAGCGGACGACTGGCCCTTGACACTGTGCGACTTCCGCAGTGTAAACCCCAACACAGACGTCCTCCCGGTTGCGTTGGTGTATCCCGACCGTGAAGGCGAAACATATGGGGTGAAATACAACCCGAACCAGAAGTGGACGTACTTCTCAGGTGTAAAACCGGAGGAGTTAATTCTGATTAAATGGTGGGTGTTTCGTATGGCTATGACTTACTTGTCTAACTCAAGTGTTTTGTAGTTATGACTCTACTCAAGACGGCAGGTAAGCAGAGAAACCCGTTTGGAATTCACCAAGTTGATTGATTTCCGCTCCAGTGTTGCTCTCTTCACTCCGCATACCGCGTTCAGTGACCCTAAAACCCCGGAAGGCGCCCCACTCCGCCAGTCAATAGAGCTTCGCGCGCTCGTCTTCTATGATTGAAATGCTTTCTGTACCAACGTCCTTTAGTTCTTAGCTTGTAATACCGAAATTAATTTTTGATCCTCTATGTGTTCGCGACAAGATTTGACAAGATTGTCAGGTGGCGCAGAAGGACTTCAAGGAGAAATCGAGGAACGAAACAAAAGATCCTCCTGTTTTTCTTCTTACCACCATGAACCGGAAGAACAGCTCGCTCCCCATCGACCATATCTTGCTGGGATCCATCGGTGCTAATATTCCGCCTTCTGAGACACGAGATCATGCTATTCGCTTTCTTGGCACTTGGTCTGGCACCGAGTGAGTTCCACGTCAATGCCTGCTGTTTAGGATGCTAAGGAGCACTCAGCAAGCTCTTGATGGTAAAGCAAGCTGCATCGGATTGAATTACGCTTAGTCAGTCTAGACCTCGCAATACGCTTGCAAACTTGTCGCTCCGTTCCTCCTCTACCGCGCGCAGCTGCAATTCAGAGCCGGTAAACGAGCGCGGCCAGTCTCTCTGACAAGCGATGGACTACATCAGTTTGCGGGTTCGGTGAGCGCGGCGCGTCGCATCATGGGGTTTCCCGGTATGTTCTCTGCAACTGCTGAAAAATAGACTCGCTCATACATCTCAAGGGATTCTGGGTGTTATAAAAAGCCTTTCGGCTCTCGAACGCTCCCCGCCAGCGTCTAGACTCGTTCTCAACCTCGGCCGCCTTCAAGGCCTCTCCATGATTGTGTTCTTCCCGCTGGAATACATCTCGTTCTTCTCCGCCCCTGCTGGCGGTAAAATTCTGCGCATCTCCCCTGCCGCGGCGATGGCGGCCCAATTGTGGAGTGTTCGCTCGTGGGGAGTGTACGTGGCGCTGAAGATCGTCGAATTGTACTATGAATGGGTGGGCCTCGTCCGAAAAGAACACGGCGCGACGGAGGATACGCATAAGGCCATCAAGGAACGGAAGCGCGCCATTCTGTATCAACTGGTCGCTAACATCTCGAGGCTCCCCGTTATCATGCATTGGTGGGCAATTCCATTTTTTCCGATTGCGAGACGACCCTCACTTTCGCAGGTCTGTTATTGGAGGAATCTATGGAAACGAGGTGAGTTACTACAAATTTAGACCTGAAGAGAACCTCACCCCTTCACCGTAGCTCTGGACGAGTGGACTGTCTCTTCTCTCCGCGTTATCCGCATTTAGGGGAGGCTGGGAATCCGTTCCTGGGCCCACGAAGTAGTTTTGAGGGACCAGACCTGTCTTTCTGTGAAATTCCGTGGTCTGGTACGAAGCGGCCAAGCAAATTCTATTTCTAACCTTGATGCAACCGTGGCCTAATGACCGTCAGTCTTCTCTCATGAGGTGGTGGTGTATTTAGAGCCTTGATAATCGCAGGACAAGTTACAACGAACTTTGTGTCGGTTTTTATGATGCTCGGGCTAGCGCTTCTTCATCACCAACTGCACATTCTGATCTTCTAGGCATCTCGGGCTCCTCCAATCGGTTTCTGCTCATTCGTTTCGCTCCCTGCAGCCGTCGTTGCTGATCCGCAGCACCGCCACCATTATCACTGACTTATCCTTCCAACAGCTCCCTCATCTCATTTGACATTTCGGATGTGAAGCGAAGTGGTTACCGTCAAGTCTGAACGCGTCAGGGGTAAATGTCTGCTTGTCGTCCGCCTCCACATGGACGCTCTTGTCTCTCCTCGTACTCGGGTTCAGCGTGGTTCCCAAGCATTGTCACCCGTAGCCGTCCATGAACCTCAATCGAGTCAATGCTTTTGTTACTCGACTTGGGCTACGGGCAACTAATATGGAAATATGGGTCGCGCGCCAATGAAACCGGATTTTCTCTGATGGCTTGATTGACATCCAAGTTCTATGTGGGATTGACACCGCCTTCATGGTATTTATCTAGGCAACATTGCGATCGGTAAATCCCCCGCCCCCACTTGACGGTTTCGGGGTACACGCTCTTTTTACCACTTTCTCTTTCTCTCGGCACTACCGGTGTTGCTGGCAGCCTTTTCCATTCACAAAAGATGCAGGTCACTTCATTGTTCGCGACATTCTTTACGTGCGTGCCTGGCGTCTATCCATCCTTGTACGCCTGCTCATACGCATACGCGCTTCCTCTGGGTTTTGTGCAGGTTTCTTACTCTTGTAGCTCCTCTGACTACACTCGCCATGCAAATCTCCATACCCAACAACATCACCACCGGATCGAATGCTACCATTATATGCACCGACGCCGATGATACAAGCGGACCATTGACGTTTTTCCTCGTGCGGAATGGCACGCGGGACACGATAGCAGAGAACGCGCTTGCGGACGTCGGCACCCTAACGGGGACCATACCCGCAAATGCCACAGGGTGTGTCTCCCTCTCAGCTCACACGACCATGTACTTACCGTCCGTAGCGATGGGTGGACCATTCAAGCCACCTCGTTCGATGGGTGAGTGGCGCGTGCCTACGGTCTTGCCCATTTTGTGACGCCTCTGCAGCAAACAAGTCGGCGTCTCGTCCGCCTTCTCAATCCTCGCCTCATCCGAGACTGGCAAGAAAAGCATGGCGGTTCCCATAATTGGAGCCGTCTTCGCTGCCGTGGTCGTCTTCTCTCTCCTAGTCCTCGCACTGTTCTTTTACATGCGCCGCCGCCGCCAGATGCGCGCCATCCCAGAATTTAACCTTGAGGCGAACTTCCCCCCGCAAAACCAGACCCACCAAATCTCGCGGTCCTTCTCGTCTACGAGCACTGTACTCCCGGATAACAACGTCGAGTCCAAGTCGCTCGAGATGGATAAGGTCGACTGGGAGACGCAACTCGAGGAGCAGTTTGCCCGCGCGCGCGCGGCGACGCCGGATATTCGCGGCGCAACACCTGCGCCCCGCATGACGACCCCCGCGCCGCTCGTGCGTTCAACGAGGCCCCATGCGCAACCCGAGCTATTAGTCTCGACTTGGTCTCAATGTGACTGAATGTCTGCGGATTCTCCGCCTACGGATTGTGACGATGGACAATGACGAGCTTTCCTTTCGATGAGTATAAGATATCGCGAACAATTTTGCTAATCTACGCTACACTTTTACGTTCTGTATCCCGCATACTAATCAATCTTTTGGGCGTGGCCTCGACACGAAAGTATGAATCCTGCTGCTCCTCTGGACGTCTGTCTCACTTACGATATCATTTGGATGCACCACATTTTGGCCTCTGTTGTGGATATCGTTTTGATCATGTAAGTCTGGTTTCTCTCCACAATGAACAGGCCGCCGGTGGACACGATGACCTTGTTGTTGGCCACGGTCGCCTCTACAGCGCCCCCCACAACAGAAAAGACCTGCACCAGCACACATCAACCCATCATGTGAATGATGTTGAGACGAGGAACATACGAAGGTGTTGTCGTTCGAGTTCTTCTTGATGCGCTTGTGATGTCCCGGCGGGATCACCAGTGCCACGACGGCCATAGTACCTTCGTCTACGAACGTACTTTTGACAAAGAATACCGCACGGGGGTCCTTCGACTTGGCAGGGACCGCAGGGTTCAGGTTTTGAAACTCGGACAGATTGCACACGAGCTGTCGGTCCACGAGTGCGTCCGTGCCATCGTTCACAACAGCGGCCCCGACATCCTCCCTATTGTTGCCGTCGGGCTCCATAATGGCCTCAATGGCCTGTGCCAGGTCTTTCAAATCTGCTACGCCTTCGTGTGCAAACGACGAGCAACCGGGCATAGCACTTGGATTGATTGTGGTGGGCGTTGCAGTAAATCTGGTTTTTTTTTCTGGAAAAAAAAAAACTCTTTATAAAATATTTCGTTTTGTTCTTTCCTTTTTGGGAGGACTGGCTAAGCTTGTATTTCTTTCCATTATCACACTTGCGTTGCCGTGCACCTGGGATTTTAGGTATCGTTGTGCGCCGGTGCAAGCCCAGCCATTGCTAAGAACGGCGCTCGGCTTCTCCGGGAGTACAGACATCTTGGTCTTGTGCCGGGTGTGCGACGCGTCTTCGGCACCCGAGGCAAACACATAAAAGCGACCACTCCCTCTTCAGCGCATCATCAGCTTAGCTGCTTGAGCGCATCGCAGCTATTTTCTCCGACCATGAACTCCCTTGCTCGCCGTTCAGTTCTCAGGACTGTCTCTAGAACACGGGTGCCGAGTGCGGTTGTTCCTAGGCGAACTTTCATAACAATCATCGAACAAGGAAAAGAGGGTTGGCGACTGAGGTACCGAATGAATCTCTAAATATCATTCCCTGAACCTCGGTGGCGTCAGTCTGGGTCGCTCTCCCGTCCGTCTATCTCCAGGACTCAACCTCAATATACCATTCTACCACTCTGTTCAGAAAATTGATCTCCGTGAATCGTCGATATCGATCCCAAATGTACGTCTTTCGTGCAAATTTTGGAGGTAAGGGCTGACGAGAGGCGACGTAGCTCACAGGGTACACCGCTGATAACGTCCCCGTAACGTGCTCGGGTTCGTTATTCTTCCGTATCGTTGACGGGCAAGTCACTGGCCGTTTACCTCCACGGTCACTTCACTCATTAATTATGCTCAGGTACAAAGCCTGTTTCGGTATTAGCGAGGTTCAGAACAACATTCGCAACACTGGGACGTCGGCAATGCGTTCTGTCATCGGTCACTTCACCTATGATCAAGTATGTAAGACATTCCATCCCTCATCATCTGTGTAACATCTGAATAGGTCATCGGGGACCGGAATGAGCTAAACAAGCGGTTAAATACGGTCATAGGAAATTCTATCACGGTGCGCCGCTCTGAAATAGCATTCGAGGAACTAACACGGAGGGGGTCGCAGAATTGGGGTGTCGAATGTACGCGTTTCGAAATCCAGTCCTTCCAACCAGCCAATCGCGAGGTCGAGGTAAACAAGCCAAATCTTACCTTTTCTGCATCAACAAAATCTCATGCTTCTTTCCCCCAGCGCCAACTAGAGCTCCAGATGGAGGCGGAACGCAATCGGCGCAAGCAGCTCCTCGACACCCAAGCGCAGATCAACGTCGCCGAGGGCCAAAAGCAGCGCGTAATCCTCGAGTCTGAGGGCCACGTACGTTTTTTCTCTCCCCCCATTCTTTCTTCCCCGTATCTCACCCCCACACAGCTCGCCGCCAAATCCAACGAAGCCGACGCCGCCTTCAAGACCGTCGTTCGCGAGGCCGAAGCGCGCAAGCAGCAGGCCCTCATGGAGGCCTCCGCGCTTGCCTCGCAAATCGACGCTGTTGCCGAGGCCGTCGCCGCACCCGGGACCGCGCCCGGCCCCGCGGAGCGCAAGCAGGCGTTGGACGCGCTTATACAACTGCGCCGCCTCAAGCAGCTGGGCGCGATTGCGAAGGGGACGGGCAACGCGACGTACTTCTTTGGCGACCGCGCGGCGCTGGGGATTTCCGGTGCGGCGGGGGATGCGTTTAATGTGGACTATGCGGAGCAGGTGAAGGGGGGCCTGGCGAAAGGGAAGGGGAGGTTGGATGTAGGAGGTCCTTCGACGATATAAAAGTCCACGGTATCTGTGGTTCTCGAGGAGCACGCACTATGTATCACTAACCACCCCCACTCCTGTGTATTACTAGCCGGAAGCATTGCCCATATTCTGAGTGAAAGGACGCGTCTGCGAGCCCGTCCAAACTTAGATTTGGAGCTGTAACGAGAGCGAGAGAGCCTACACAAGGATAAGTGATCAGTAGGAGAATTTCCTTTTTCAGGTGGCGATTGCAGACTCTTGCGAGAGAAAAAGTCGGGTCTGTCTTGCATAGCCTAGGCTAGCGCTGGACATTGTTCAACGATTGGTAAAATACAAGCGAATTACATTGAATCTAGCTGTACATGTATAAAGCAGCTACAGTGCATAAACAATGCTGCCACGGCAGTGAGGGCAATTATACCTCTGCCAAGCGCTGAAGTGGACTCCACAAGAAGATCGAAGTATTCCTCGACCACAAGAAGATCAATCCATCGAGAAAGGCACCGTAGAACGGTGGGTGGGGCGCGAAGGAGACGAGCACAAGCCGAAGTGCAAATCGCAAACCAAGAGACAACGTAGCTGAAGTCGGATATCATAGCTAGTCGGGAAGCGGTGGATTGATCAAGACATTCACGAATCCCATGAACAGTAGTGCACAACCGCTAGAGGTCAAGTGGGGTTGAGAAACAAATTGCGGAAAACCCAAGAGAAACTCACGAAGCGAGGGCCACGCCGCCGTACCAAGGGGCATTAAGGGCGTCTACGTCGGCGGGACCGACATCGATAACATTGTACGCTTTCTTCGGTCCAAGATAAAAGACTGAGCTATCGCACCAGCTAGTTCGAGGGTTAGATAAAGGCCGCATGTCGAGAACAAGATACCTCACCAGCGATCGAAAAACGAGCTGAACTGGAACAAACAGGCCAGGACGACCCAGACGGCGTTTATGGACGCCAAAACCTTGCGAAGGTAGTGAGTAGCGAAGTCGAGGCGAGATATGCGGTGACGAAAAAAAACTAACCTTGCCGAGCCTGCGCAGGATGATTGAGAGCACGCCGGCGAAGCGAGTCGCTCTCGTGTGCATGTACCGACCCTTGACGGCGACGGTGAACGTGGAGTAATGGGCCAGCACGCTGGAGGTGACCAGCAGTATCCAGACAAGTGTGGAGTTGATGCCGTATATCAGATAGCTTCCTGAACGGCAAGCGAGTCCTAGATGGAAGGGTAAGCTCCAGCTGCTACAAAGGACTAGAGAGGTAACATTCCTTTCGTCGGTGTGAAGAAAGCAACAATAATCGCAGCCCCTAAAAGTATTTTGAGTGAGTTCATCCAAGGCACAAATAATAAGAGCGAAAGCACTAACCGGTCGTGCCCCAGGTCAAACATAGTGCAGCCACAGCGGCCAACAAAAATCTGGACACCACTCCAGATCCCCAGCGGCTTCGGGGCCGAGGGAATATCTCTGCAGGCTCAAGTTTGACATACGCTGTAACTTGTGCTTGCGATCCTCGACGATTCATGTGATGTATCCTGGTGTTTTTATCTCCCTTCTCCCAGCTGATGTCCGAATTCACGGGTTGGTGACTGTTGGATCTCTCGGACGCCTCGCGGAAGGCATAATAAACATGCTCCACCGCTAACGTCCAGGGTAGGAAACGCGCATAATTGTAAATAGGGGGTGTGCTCTGTTCATCGCGATGGATTTCTCCTGCGCCCTTTCGAAGATAGATCGCGCGTTTGTTCGATTTGTCGGATGCGAGAGTGGGTTCGCCCTCCAACGTCGCGACGTAGGCAATTTTATTCGCTTTGTCCATGGCTTGGTGCACACGGTCGGCGTCGCATTTAGGGCTAATCTGCAACCATCCTGATAACTTGTGAATTTCAAGCTCATGCGGAAAGAAAAACTATGGGTTATTTACCAACGACGATGGGAAGAAGCCACAGAAAAATCGACCCGACAGCTTGTCCATTGGCATTGAGCGTTGAGAAGCTGACGACCCCTTGAAAAGCTTACAGTGAATGGAGACTCATTTCAAAAGATTTCTACGGACCTGTGAACGAATCTACCACGGTGAAAACATAGGCGATAATTACCCACAAAATCGACGCAACCGCGGATATCGACCTGCATCAAAATTATAAATCCAACGATAGTAGATATCTAGGTAGAAACGAACCATGTGTGCACATAATTCAGCCACTCAGTCAGCTCCTCCCAGAATTCATCATTCGCATGAAGCACCACGAGTGAAGCGAGTAGTGAATCTTCAGTGTTCACTTGTAGCGGGGACTGTTGCAGGCTGCTTAGAATTTTGACCGCATTCTTCACGTTGGGATAGCTGATCCCGGAAAATCGTTGTGCGATCCAGTGTCCATTGAGGACGGTCAAGGCCAACGAGTACGCCGCCAACGTAGGTGACCCAACGGTGAGAAGCATAGACACCACGTTGTCGAGCCGAGCTCTGGCCCCGAAAGGCAGCTGCGAAATAAGTGCGAGATATGCTAAAGGATCATTCATTCAGTAGAAATATTTCAGGCAAACAGGAACGCATACGTAAAAGCCAGGCACTGGATCGAGACGTATCAGAGCGGAAGCGAGTACTAGAAAAAAGAAATGACATACCTGAATTGCTGAGAAAATATATTCCACTGAAAAGGACCTTGACCAGACCCGCACGCTACGATACAGAGCTCATAGGTAATGGCGGTCGCCTTAGATATGTCGGCAACGGGACGACCGTGATTGTCTGTGCCGCCGGTCTGTCCCCACTGACCGCTTTGGACTTCTGCGAGGCAAGTTTCAAAATTGACACTGCCCAAAACGACTGGAATAATGAGAGCGAGCCACAGACACACAGAGGTTCCTACGGAGACGTTAGCCATTCGGAATCGAAGCGACATGTAACAGAGGGCGCATACGCATAGTCTTCGCAGCTGGCAGAAGCGGAAGCGACGCAAGTACAAGAGCGGCTGAGCCAACTCAGTACCTTGTCTATATCATTGCTCCACGGCAAATGCAACGGCTACTCGGGTCCATAAGGCTGGTACACTGCCTCGATTTCGAGATCCGACGTCAAGAGCCTTGGCAGGTGGGCGCTTGGTGGGCGCTTGAAGTCGTGTTTACCATGACATGGACCAGGGACTCGCCGTGCGTTTAGAGATTGCCAGTGCGAGTGCGCCGTACTGCTCACACTCTCACAAGTTCGGTTTTTCCGTACTATTACATAGTTGAGGTCTCAACAAGACGAACTCGTTCGTATAATTCTGGCTGTCAGCATGAATCAGCGCACCTGTCACGAATTCGACGATAAGCCGGAAAAGTCAAGACACAAGGCCATTTCGAGCATGTGAATGAATGATAAAGTCAAACCAGTTTCGTACTAGTCTTCGCGGGAAAGAGGGGTGGAAATCATTGAATACCGTTCACAGGGCAGCAATCTTCTCCAGAAGAATTTTCTTTCCCTTCGCCTCCCCAGCTTCAATCTCCTTCACAACCGCAGGCCCGAACCAGCTCTTCAGCGTTTTCCGCCGGTCTTTCCCTTCATCTCCCATCAGAGCTTCACATAATTCCGCAATCACAAAACACCCGTTGCACCCTCCCTTGGTGCACATGGCCACGCAGACCTCCTTCCCGATAGTCTCCATATATTGCTGTGCAAAGGTGCTAGCATCCCAGCCGGGCGCCTTCTCGACTCCACCAGTCCCGCGATTGAAGTGCCCACCCTGTAGGAGAGTTTTATATAGCCGCGAGCTGTGGGGAAGGTCGATGGGGTGTGGGTGACCGTCCTCGCAGGGATAGGCAGCGGAGGCGGTACGCAGGAGGGTTTCGCTGGCCGCGGCTTTGTCTGGAGTGGAAGGAGAAGTAGCATGAGTAGAGGGCACGAGTTGCGTGGATAGGAATACTTACCGCCTTCAGCGAAGAGCATGATCTCGGCAATTACCAAGCTCGCGCCCGTCTCCCGCAAAAGATGCGCACCCTGGTCCTTCACCCACTTGATGAGCGCCTCACTAGCCCCTGTACGGACCTCCGCCTCACGGATCTCCTGTGTTTTCTTGCTGGTCCGCGCGCGGATTTCGTCCGTTTCTGCGAGGGAAGCGATCTGGGCAGGTGTAAAGTGCCTCCTACTTCGCGGAACAATGAGATAGAGTAAGGCACGCCGTCCCTGTGGCGTCTGACACAGAGTGTTCGCCGGCGCCGTCATTTCTGGAACTAGGGTTTTCACCACAAGTTTGGTATCGCTATAACACGTTAGTGTCAACGTTGGGCAAAGTAGCAGGTAACTGAGATAGGGCATACTCGATGACATCTAGTGCGGTGAATAGTACCATCTGCGCGTCATCGTCGAGGCACATGCGCTCGACGTGCGGTTTCAGGGTTTTTAGTATTTGCTTGCGATCCTGGAGGAGTGAGCGCGATGGGGTATGCGCGACGATAAGGAGAGCAAGACTAACCTTGGCGCTTCCTCGCGCAAGGAAATCACGGACAACTCGGCTACCATCCTTAGTATGCACCAGCTCTGCGAGGACGTCCTGACAACTGTAGAAAAATCAGATCGCGGGTTTCGTCAGATCTCGATACGTACACTTCGAATATTTCTCGCAGCTGCTTCTCCCCCTCTTCGTTGGGAGAGTCGTTGACGGCGACAATGTATTCCCAAAGGGCTCTATGCACCACCGCATGGGTTACAGCACCTTTGTCCGAGTTATTGAAGCTAGCAGACAATTAAAAAAGGAATCATCGCTATTGCGACGACTAACATGGAGGTCAAAGCATCCTTCATTGACGACAAGACACGTTTTCTCCGCTCAGGATCTGCGTCTTCCAGTACACCGGACAGTCCCTTCCTTGACCGCTCCTTATCTTCTTCACTGCCGCGAGTGACCGTGAATAAAGCGGTCTCTTTCCCGTAGAAATCCCGAACGAGAAGCGTCCGCTCATATGCATTCGTATAAAGCTCGAAAGCATCCGCAAGCACCGACGTCGCCTCACGGTGGAGGAGTAACCGGAGTACATGGCCCTGGAATTCCATCAGGATGGACTGCCGGTGTGTAGGGCACAGTCGAATCAATTTTGTTACGAGGAACTGGAGAAGAACTCGTCAGAGCGAGAACGAACGCAGACAATAACGGGTGAGTATAGAGACATTACCTTTGAATATTTATTTTGCGCCAATTCCTTGTACTTGCCTTTGAGCTCAGCAGCGATTTCGTCTCTCTCCTTCTGCCGACCATGTTTCACGACGGTCTGCACTATCCGACTTGCATCGTGCTTGAACACGATATCCTTGACCTTGCCCCGAATAACATCCATGAGGTCGTGGATATGCTTTTGCCGGTCAGTTGACGAGACATTTATGGCGTTCGCCAGGCACCACACGCGCTTGGCATCGGCGAGTAGGGTCGAATGCGGCTTTGCAGCCCGCCGTTGCTCTTGAAGCATTTTTTGGGTTTTGTGAGCCTCGCGGCTCGCTGGAAGTAACATTAAGATTTGAACAGCTTGCGATACGGACGACGAACCCGCGGGGTCCTTTGGGGTTTTATTTGCTGGGTTCTCGTCAACCTCCATGGGATACTCGTCCTGACCAATCTCTTCATCCACATCCTCCACATCTTCAAGGTCCTCGTCAGAGTCTGTTGCATCCGAGACGTCTCTGGTTGGCAGTGTCACCGGCCTACTACGCTTTTTGTCCGACGACTTTGCTGCTTTGTCGACATGCACTTTTTTAGGTTTGGGGCCGCCCTGTGAGGCGGCCGGACGTTTCTTCGTCGATGCAGCTGCCATAGATTTTGAGGTCGGGGCTTTGGCAGAAAAGCTACAGTCCTGGAGAGTACAACCAAAAACTTGGTACACGCGTGGTCCGAAGTCAAGGGAGACGAAAAACGGCCTCCCGAGGATGGAGAACTTGAAAATTTAGAATCGGAAAGATGTGACGCGAGATGTAACACCTGTCACGTCTGCCATGTATGACCTTCAATATTGTCTCAGAGCTGGTCTGACCGATTTCCAGGCCTCCAAAGGGCTTTCAGAAGAAGAAAGCGGCCGCATCCGATGGTGCCTCGACGCCGCAATTACCGGTAAAAATTCCGCCAGGTTGCAACGAATTGCGCTGTCTCATAGTGCTTCCAGAGTCTGGCAGAGCAACTATCGTATCTAGACGCGCCGCGACCCTTCAAAAACCCAAACTACGCCAAAAAGACCTTTCGGCGCTCCAAGAACTTGAAAGCCGTTCTCACGCAGGAGCGGGAACGAGAGAAAGCCGAACGGGAACGGCGACGGTTAGAGAGAATTGAGAGTGGTATGGATGTCGATGGGGAGCAAGCAGAGGAGTTTCCCACGTGTGAGCTGCTCACTACCTACGCGCGCGCGCTTTGGCGGTTCGCTCACCCGTGCGACCCAGATACGTCAATCGAGGCGCCGCCGTCGTTGTTACCCCCGAGGCATTACTGCGATATCACTGGCTTGGAGGTCCGTCTCTTCAAACGTATCCATCTCGCCTTTGTAATTCTCTTCTGTTTTTAGGCCCCGTACACGGATCCCGCTACGAAGCTGCGGTATCACGACAAAAGTATCTACGAATTAACCAAAGGATTGGTGAGCCCTACATAAACATTTTTTGTACTCCCCTACTCATCCTGTTTCTACCTAGAGCGCTAGTTCTGTCAAGGAATATCTGGCAGGTTCGTGCATCTTTCGGTGACTTTCGTCGACGATGCTGATAATTTAATTAGCTCGTGGTGTAAACTCCATCGTGAAGTAGTTGCTGTGCTTGTGGAATGTATCATAGTTCGTCTCAATCTGTATTATCTTTGCTTGCCGCTCAAATCACTCGCACAATACGACGTATCTTGGGCGTTTCCAATGCTCAGTAATATGCCCGGAGGGCATAAGCCCGCCCGGGCCGGCGGCTCCCAACGTTCCCCATTGATATCCATTCACTCGGCCATCAATCTTGATCGTGATTCCTTGATGCTCAATGGTCCTGTCTTTCAACCAGCGCAAGCCAACACACTCATCGACAACCACTGACTATCGGTGATTTTCGCAACTTCTGTGGTTTTTTTCTGCCTGATTTCTACCATATTTCCAGAAGAATAATTTCGCTTCTGCCAGCCTGTGTTTCTGTGTAGAGCCAATGAGGACCACCGGCTTCCACCGGTGGCCAGTGGCTTTCAGCCAACTATTATATGCATATAGACAATACTTGATGAAATTCCCATTTGAATCCTTCCATGCTACCTCTCTCGCAAAGGTGGAATTCAACCAGCATTCAGAAATAGTTCTGAGCCACCGTAACTTGAAGAAGGACGGCTAAAGCCGCTGGCCAACACCGGCCACCAGTGATTGAGGAATTTACAATATTTTAAATTTCCAAGACCCGCTGGCGGCCGTTGGCTTTCGCTGAAGATCGGTGGTCACCAGCAACCCAGAATAGGGGTAGTGGACGACATCACAGGGAATTGCCGAGGAACATTACCTAACAATGTTACCCGCTAACCGCCCACGGCCGACGTCGGCCACCACAGGCCACTGGCGGCCGCCGACAAACTTCTTCCATACGGGCATATCACTCGATCTGTCTTCGATATATGGTGCCCCCCACTTAGTCACCGCTATTTTTGTACAAGGGCTTGATCTCGGTCAAAAAAAAACCAAATTTAAATCCCTCTAGTAGAAATGCTTGTATCCATCGTAGCTACATTTCCTCTAGAGGGATTTCTAGTAACTAAAAAATTGAGGGAGTTAGATAATTTTATTGGCCACCACCAAGTAAATCTACCCAAAGGCTCCTGAAAACTCACAAAAGTAGGCATAATGTGTGTTTTTGGCTGCGCTGCACACGCCGTGTGCCCAGAATTTCATGTAAAACAGTGTTCAAATGGGGTCAAAATTGGGGGTTCCCAACCAAAAAATTTCTTGGACCAATTTGGCCACTGTACAAAGGTAGCGGTGACTAAGTGGGGGGCACCATACTTAAACCAAACTACTAACATTTACACGTTAAGCATCCTTCTTCTCCTGGAATTCATCCTCTCGGGGGCGTAAGACATGAGGTGCAAGCACACCGACGGAAACCAACGGCGTCGCCAGCAGCAAGTACGCCGCCGTCAGCAAAGGACGGCTGTCTCGTCCCCGTATTTCGCCTGTCGGATCCAGAACGACCCAAACGACGAACGATACGCTCGTCCATACCACATCCCAGCCAATGGACGACTGCGCTGGGTGCGAATGGAGCGTCCCCCACGCGCTGCTAGCGAATTCGGTGACGGAGAGCGCAGCGTTGATGGTGGCGCGGGTGTGCATTGCGAGCGCGGCGACGAAGACGAGGACGTAGAGCGTCGGGATTCGCAGGGAAAGGAGCGGCTTCTGGGGCGTGTCGGGGACCAGGAGGGGAACGACGATGAGAGAATGCATGAGGAGGAGATTCGGGAGGAAAGTGCGCTCGTCGGTGAACGGGCTTGTCGCGACGGTACCGAGAGACATCAAGACGGGGACCCACAGGGAAAGGGGCGCCCATTGATTGGATGGACGCGCAGCAAGACTCGGACTCGGAGGACCTGCGAGCACAAGGGCGAGGTAAAATAAATTCGAGGCGACTGAAATCGCGACGAGCTGCCCGAGCAGCATATACGCCCAGACAAATTTCACTTGGTGACGGCGTCCTGAAGTTCCACGTTAATAAAAAAAAAAATGGAGCGAAAACTGAGAGATAAATCACCTTCCGTGGCGATAAATATCGTCCACGCGCCGACGGTGTACAAGCATAACTGTTGGCTCCACCACCAATTTACCTTGCCGAAACAGACGCTAGCCCAAGCTTGCTCGAAAAGCGAAGTGTCGAGAAGCCATTTGCTCATCCGTTCAATGAGGTTCCCGGTGTAAGAGGCCGACGTTGACTGCTCGTAATCCGTAAAACTCCACTGTACGAGAGTGAAGGATCAAATGTCAACCGCGACTTGAAAGCGGCGCGGAGAGAATACTTGCAGCCATGAAGCTGAACATATCTGGTATTCCGTTCAAGAGCTGAGCGCACTGGGATAATTTGCGCACTCACAGAACCATGTGTGGGTGAAAGACGCAACGGCCAGCGCAACGAAGACGTACGCGCTGCTTCCGGGACGGGTAGCGGAGCGCGGTAATTTGCGGAAGATGAGTAGGAACAAACTCCCGATGACGGAGAAATAAGAGCAGAAGACGGCCAACGCTCCAAGTTCAGATTTGGAGAATTGCATTCCAGACACGCTGAGTAAGACCGACGTGTTGGAAGCTGGAACTGTTGTGTCGCCTTGAAGATCTATAGAGCACCGGTCTCCCCGTTCGTCGGTCGGATTGGGAGAGTGATGCAGAAGTGGCGAAGTTACAGCCGGTTTGGAAACTACTAGCAGGAACCCGTGCTTCGCTACGGAAATATTTGGTCCAGTAATCAGAAAAAGGTGTCCCCGAGTCAATACATGAAATAATTATCGGCATCATAGTTGTCGTTGAATTTTGAGGACACTCGTCACCAACCTGCGGTTGGTTCCTCGTGTCCCCCGTACCATGTACCAGTAACATTGAAATCATTTAGCAGGGACCCGTGCTTTCGGAAATATTTGGTCCAGTAATCAGAAAAACTAATAATCCGGTGTCTTCCCAACATGAAATAATTATCTGGATCATTGTTGTCGTTGAATCTTAAGAACACTCATCACCAACCTCCGGTTGGTTCCTCGTGTCCCCCGTGTCATGTTAGCAGTAGCATTGAGGTTGTCATGTCTGAGACATGTATCGATAGTTGTAGAAATTTGAGACACTCGTCACCAACCTGCGGTTGGTTCCTCGTGTCCCCCGTACCATGTACCAGTAACATTGAGGTCATTGATTGAATTTGAATCAATACATGCTAAAGTGTCGAAGTGATATGAATTCAAAGGGAACTAAAATGGAATTACACTGGTCTCAATGATAATTGCAATTCCCATACATCCGTTGCATTCTATCCCGATGACTCTCCCTACGATGCCTTGACCAATTGTCGTAATTGTAGTCGAGAACATTTTCAAGAGCCTGGGTTGGGTCTGTACAATGTCTTCAGTATACAGTCCTATATATCAGCAGCTACACATACCACAATCGGGAGCACGCTCCAGTCGTCGTTCTGCAGCTTCGATGCGTCTCCGGAATTTTTGAGCCTTTGATCGCAAGTCCGGATCACATCATTGTCTCTTGGAAGACATGTCCTGTTGGATGGAGGCAGCCAGTTCTCGTTGTCGGCGAGCTTGCTGGGCTACAGAACGACGTGTCTTCGAAGTTTCAGACTCCTTATATCAAATGAGTGCATACAATGTGAAGAAAATTGAGCTATACCACTGGTTTGATATTTTCCTGGGCTTCTCGTTCTCAGCGCCGTTTCTGACCCAATGAGCGCCGACTGGGCACGATAGACTGAGGTTCTGATGTCCAAGAAGCCTGTACACACTCTGAGGATGTCGGTGCCACCATATGATCAGGCAACGGCTACTGGAAATGAGCTGTGTCCCCAATACCATGATGTCATTGACACGTACCTGAGGGAGGAAAACTTGTTGAGTGTCAGTGGCCGGCTTGGGAAGTAGTTGACGCAGCTGAACGCGTTGAGCCATGTCGGAGGACGCGAATAAGGAACACCCGTGCACAGCCCAAAGAAGTTTGATGGATGCCGTGAAGACATCAGCAGCTGACCGTTCAGCAGCCAATCAGGTTATCCCTTTGTTTATGTTGTCTTGTCTACAGGTAACACGTCCGCCGTCTTTTGTATAATAGATAGAGGGGTTTCGTAATTTCTTGATGCTCGATTTTTGCTTACCTCTGTTTGACACCGCATCCATTTGACGTCACTGATCGCCTCGCTTTCCATTTCTTTGCGCTCGACTACGACGATGGTCTACATGTGGCAAGCTAGGACGGAGTTCAGCAGCAGCGGGAGGAGCTAGGACGGTCCATCTGTCCTGTTCCCGAGTCCTCCCGATAAGTAGTGCGAAGAGGTTAAGTTAGGGTGGTTGTGTTCATGCGAGTTGAGGACCTTGAGGTGGGGTTTCTAGCAATCCCATAGCACAGACAATGTGTATCAATGCAGACAATACAGTTTCATACAGTCTACAGACGATGCTGAGCCTAAGTTATGGGTGGAGCGACGATGCGGTGTCAAACAGAGGTAAACTAAAATCGAGCATCAAGAAATTACGAAACCCCTCTATAGTTTCCCATCGTCTCCCCGCCTCTCCTCTCATTCATTTTAATTCAGCTGTACATATTGCACCTACTAATCCACCTGCGTCTTCGGCGCGTATTCCCTTACCTAATTTCACACGTCCTCCTTCCTTTAATTCCTCAGATACTGTGCCATTTCGTTCAATTCGTAAGCCGTTTTGGGGTGTGACACGGCTTACGAATTGTGTCTTTCGTATGAGGCCCTGTGACCCGTGTGACTTACGAAAATTTTCGTATAAAATGCCCCGCAGGGCCGCCCGGAGCGATTTTTTTGGGCTGGACAGGCGGAAACCTTTCGTATGAACCCATTGTGACACTGTGACTTACAAAAATTTTCGTAGATTTTGGGGCGTGTGACCTGTGACTCTACGAATTGAAGGAAATGGAACAGTACTCTATCTGACTATACCCTTGATAATTCTACATTGGACCGTACTCCAACCACCTCTCTAATTAGCTTTAGAAGTTGGAATACAAATGGTCGTTTTATTCTTCTTATGAGCTGCCCGGAAACTAAACAAATTCTCGAAACGTTCGATTTCAACTTCTATTCAGAAACTCACTTACGCCCACAACAGCATGATGTCGTCTCACTTCCTTTAGGTTATTCGATTATATCGCGCACTCGACGGCCAAAATCGGACTTCAGCAAATCCTGGGGCGGTGTGGTATCTATATCAAACTCGGCTCGTGTACCCTCAAAACTGCGTGAAGATCTCTCTGGCCCGGACTTCATGGCTCATCAAATAGGCAACATTATCTCGTACAACGCGTACCTTCTCCCCGAGACTTCTAACTGGGCTGGAGACCTTGACCGTGACCCTTGTCTCGCACTGGCATCTTCTGTGGCTCTGGCATATACTGGAGGCTTTCAAATTCTTCTCATGGGTGACTTGAATGGACGGACGCGCTCTGACACACCATCAGTTCACGATCCGCCTCGAGCATCCCAAGATGAAAAGCCTGTATCGCCCCGCGGCCGTTTCCTCTTCAAATTATGCAACGATTACGATCTTGTGTTTATCAGTGGTGCAACATGCTTTGGCCCGAACAGTGGTGATTTTACATCCTTCCAAGGATCTAGACGCACTGTCATCGACTACGCCATTTGCTCTCGCTCACTGTTTACAAAAGTCCGCTCATTCACTGTTGAACCTCAGATTCCCGGTTTCGATCACGCTGCCATCTCAGTCCAACTTGAGGTTGATTCCAACTTGCTCTTACCCAGCGCATTTTCACGCCCGAAGAAGCGCAAGCGAGAAGATATCAGTCTTCCAAATGAAACAGAGCTGGACAAATTACTCATTCAAACACTCAATGCTGCGAAAGACGAGGAGAACAAGAAGCTCCGTCTTTACGGTCCGGTGTTTATCAATAACTCCCCTGTGAAAGTTACCATCCATGGTGCAGCCAAGAATATGGGTAAACATACAGCAACCGCTGGCGCAGGAATTTACTTCGGACCCAATTCGATGAAAAACACCTCCCACCGTGTTTGGGGCAATCAAACCAATGCGCGCGCGGACCTAATCGCGCTACTCTATGCCATCAAATCAATCCCGCTAACGAAGACACTTGAAATATCAACGAGATCGGAATACGCCATCCGATCCGTTGTTTACTACGCTGCAACAAATGCAACATGTGGTTGGAAATGTTCCAACGGAGACATTCTCAAGATTATATTTAAATGGATTACCTGCAGGGCTGCCCCAATCCACTTCATACACCTCAAAAAAGATTGTAAGAGCGGTCACCTCCAAGATGCCATCAAACTTGCGAATGATGCGTGTAATCTTCCTCGGAGACCCACGCCCGAGGCAATTATACTTGAACCTCAACCTGAGCATTTGAAAGAAAAACAACAGGTTGAATCAATGCCAACAATCCCCGTTCCAAAGGTGTCTGCCAATATTCCCAGTGATGCACTGGATCAGATCGAAGACACAGCAATAAGCCGCCGAACTGATTATCCATCTGCGCATAGGGGGCGGGAAAGATTAAATGAAATCAAAGAACGCAACCGCAAAAGTATAATGGAAGCCCCCTCTGCGGCCGCATTCTGGAAGCAGGTCAAACGCCTCTCGGACCCGGCGCCAATACCCGCTTCAGTGTCTGCGAATGACCTGAAAAATGTATTTGAATCACGATTGAACCCGCCAAAAATTATGCCTCAGTCCTTTGATGCCGCCGAACATACGATGAACAATCTTCTCGCAGACATGATCCCGGATTCAACCGAGGACACAACACCTGAGGGGTTCTTTTCGGCACCTTGGACAGAGGCCCATATGGAAGCAATCAAAGTACATATCAAAACACATTCTCTGGATAGCGGCTCGGGGGAAGACGCGGTTCTCTATGCAGAAATACTCGAAATTCCTAACGAAGACTTGCTCCTCCTCTGCAACGAATGTGTTCGCAAGCAAGACGGGCCGAGCATATGGTTCAGAACAGCTATAATTGGGATACTGAAAAAAGGGAAGCTCGCCTCAATTCCGGACAGCTACAGAATTATTGCATTAGAAAGCTGTGTTCTGAAGGTCTTGATGCTCCTCATCCACCTGCGAATCACCGAATGGGCCGATGCACGAGGACACATACCTAACTACCAAAACGGATTTAGAGCCGGTTACCGGACAAATAACAATCCGTTCATTCTTCGATGTGTCAAAGAATGGGCTCGCGCCAATGGCTTGACAGTTTACGTCGCAGCTGTGGATGCTACTAATGCTTTTCCTTCAACTGATCATCCCACGTTATGGCTTAAGCTGTTACGAATGGGTATGGGCGGCAAAATCTTCGACTGGTTGCGCATGTTGTACCGGCGCATGGAATACTATGTTCGTCACGGAGATGTCAACTCGTCGGAGTTCAAGGCACTTATTGGCCTTCTTACCGGCGACCCAGCTTCTCCCGTTCTCTGGAACTTGTTCATGGCTGATCTAGTCATGATGCCAGACTCAGACGACCCAATTCTCTGCGAGGTTCGAATTGCCATGATGGCTCAGGCAGATGATGTTCTTCTCATCTCGCTTACGGCTGCTGGCCTGCAACGCAAGTTGAATTCACTTTACTTGTGGTGCTCCAAAAACTTCATTGTAATCAACATGATTAAAACAGTGATTATGGTTTTTGGTCCCGTACCTCAGCCGCTCCTTCCTTTCCATCTAGGCAGCACAGTCCTGAACCTTACCACCCACGAGAAATATGTGGGTGTTCACATTCGCACTGACACGCGCAATATATTTGAATCTCATTACAAAGAGAAAGCAAGCACAGCTCGGTACTGCGCGCATCGAATCATGGGACTGGAAGATTCTACCGGCCGCCTGACCCCAAAGGAATACAAGCAACTCTACATGGCCCGCGTCGACTGCCACCTCATCCACGGATGCGAGGTCTCACCTGATAGCGAGGACGTCCATGTTAAAGAGTTATGCGAAGTCCAAATCAATTTTCTCAGGCAAATTCTGAATGTACACTCCCATTCAATGCTCGCACCATTATTCACCGAAACCGGGATTATGCCTCTACGAGTCCGACGCTACTTGGTCTTGCTGGTCTACCTTCAATATCTCCTCGGCCCAAAAGTCCCTGAATTTGCGCGTGCATGCCTCAAAAGTTCAGTTGAACTTGCCCGTCGCAACAAAAAGTCTTGGTTTGGAGATTTATGTACAGCAGCATCCAAGCTACCATTTGAATGCCCACTCCCCGAGATTGAAAACGCCACTCCCAAGAGTATTGAGGCGTACGCTAAATCTGTGGAAAACCTGGCATTACAATGGTTACAGCGAGAAATTGACTCCTCCGACAAACTCTACCTGTTACATGGACGACGTGAACCACAAAAAGATAAACCTCCCGTGGCGATCACTCTCTACCTGCGGCATTATTTGATAATGGTGAAAACCCAGAAGTATAGGGAAGCTCTTACTTCTGTAATGCTCTCAACCCATCAACTTGCCGTTGAAAGACTTCGCTACGTTGATCATGCACACCCGAAAGTGCCTCGTGAAGCGCGAATCTGCCGTTTTTGTTTGAACGCTGTAGAAACCCCGGAACATGCCTTACTTGACTGTATGGGATCACCTGCTGTTCTGAGTATACGCACCATTTTTCTGGATAAGCTTCTAAACACCGTTCCGATACTAAGGCAAAAAATGTTAGAGCTCGATAGCGCATCATTCTTAAAAGCTATCATCTATCAGCGCAGCACAATTGTACTCGTAGCAAGATACGTGCGTGATATTCTCGAGGTTTTCTATTCTGTGCCCATTCACCGCCCGAGGACAAGGGATGAGCCAATTGTTGTGTGACGAGGATTAATTCCGGTGAAGCGGTGTTGTACTAATCGCTTGCAGACGTCGACTGGGTTCTACAACAGGGCATGGGTGGCTGAAAGGTTGCTCGTGGTAACTGTGAGCTCGGCTCGGGAGGTGTCTGGAGGCCCAGGGGCGAAGGTGTAATTTAGCTTGCTTTGTACACTGGGAAAACTCCTGGAACCGGCGTTCGTTGTTCGGACCGTGCCGTGTAATCATACCTACCTACCTACCTACCTACCAAACCGGCTGTAGTACAGATCACTAGGCTCGAACCAAACCAGGTAAGTGGCATATGCCGAATAACGTCCGATCCTTATGCGGACGGATTTGGCCCGAAAAATGGCCCTAGGTCTCATCCTTATGCGGACGGAATCGGCTCAAAAACACCACCATGTCCGATCGCAGTAGGCGCCGGAAACGGGTGGTTGGACCCAAGGTCTCATCCGTATGCGGACGGAACCCGGGACGCTGAGGGTCCTGACGCGAGCCCAGAGGACAGTTCTTAGCTATTCAGTGGGCATTTTGCATTAGTATGGCTACATGGGACATATTTTGAAAGATTATGCTCTTTTCCTCCTATATGATGGACTGCACCTGTACATATGTCTCATCCTGTATGCGGACGGAAATGGCCTGAAAACAGGGCACCCGATCCTTATGCGGACGGGTTTGGCCTAGAAAAAATTGTGCAGAAGTGGCCGAAATCAGGAAATTTGGATCGGACCTCTTTTGGCATATGCCACTTACCTACCAAACCGCTCGCCGATGACCTTTGATGACAGTCGATCACAGGCTGATGGCGAAGCGGCTGGAGGATTTTAACCGGCCGCTAGTACGGTCGGGAGTTGCCGATGTCGGTTTCTTTGACTTAGAAAAATTTCGCTGCATTGAAAAATCAAACACCCCGCGTGAAAATTCTGAATAGACCGTTTTGTTCAAAATATGTTCGCATTAGTGCCTCCATAATCTTTTAGAGGAAAGGGCCCAAAACAAGAGCACTATTCACGATTTACCAGTCGCCGATCACCCCAATTAGGTCGTCTCCTTTCTGCTATGCCGTTCCAGCCACTCGCCGAACTTGACCCCGAAAAACTCGAGCGAGCATCCAGGAACCTCTGTCAAGTCTTTGGTGACTCCGAGACAGCTCGCTGACGGCCGTTGCGAGGAGGGGTGCAAGCAGCGCTAATGGCGGGCTCGAGGGTAGGAAGGCGGCCCACAAGGCTGGTCATCAAGTCGGGTAATGGAGCTATCGGAGCGTCTTCACGCTCTTCGTCGTCTGTACTTGCTGGGCTCTGACTGCGGCCACGGCGCGGAGATGATGGTGCGCTGCTGATAAAAAGTGTCTCATCCTCGACCTGCTGGCGTGCACGTTTGGGAGCTGGGACCTTGTAGTCGGCATCTGAATCTACTTGTTTCTTGCGCTTGGGTGCCATTTTGCAATGGACAAAAATGGTGTCGGGTTAGGAGAGACGGAGATCCTAAGCGAGCGGCTTATTTTGTTTCCGCCGTAGCGTTCTCAATTCTTTCTCTTTTGTATTAGAAACAACTCAGGTCAAGATACGAATGCCTTTGGAATATATCTGTCTCTTCAGAATTTTCACGCGGGGTGTTTGATTTTCCAATGCAGCGAAATTTTTCTAAGTCAAAAGAACCGACATCGGCAACTCCCGACTGTACTAGCGGCCGGTTAAAATCCTCCAGTCGTTTATCCGGCCGCCTGTTGATCGATTGTCATCAATTTCCCGGCCTCATATAAACGACTGGTATCGAGTCTAACAGATCACTGATTTCGAGACGTTCTATTTTGGTTCTATTATTCTAAGTAATTTCATGATTTCATGATTTTGGGGGGTACGGAGGAGAATGATGATATGAGGACGACTAGGATACAATATAGACTCATCTGTAGAATGCGGGTACATTATAGTGCGAGACGAAGCATCCCTGCGCCTCTCACTCAGATCAGCTAGAATTTGAGACGTTTTGTGATTTTTTTGGGTACAGAGAATGCTCAGCCTTCAATGCTGTACATGATATAAGGACGACTACGGAACAAGATAAGAAAAAATAAACATAATCTACATATGTACATATCATACACTTTCACCCGCATTGACGACACCGCCAACCTTCTGCTTCGCCCGGAGGAAGTTGAGTTCCATAACGATGCGGGGATCCCGGGACGGGCGCGCGCCGTCGACAAGAGGAGGAATCACCATTCTGCGTACGCGTCGAGTACCAAACGGCGTAGTCACCAGCTCCGTGACGGCAAAGTCCGCGCCGGGCGGGTTGCAGTCGGTGTTGTCGTCGCTGGGGGTGGTGTCTTCTGTCGAAACGGGGTGTATAGGTGCGTCCCTGGTCGGGGCGGCGTCGTGGTGGCCAATGAAGACGCCATTGACGAAGCCCGTGGACGCGAGTGGTCGGCGAGGCTCTTTCGGGGGTGCGGCGGCCTGTTTGACGTCCAATTTGAAGGAAGAGTTGGCGATGACTTGGCGGCGACGAGCGAGTACCTGTTGTAGCTCGCTTGGCTGGTCCTCTTCGGTATTGGAAGGCTTTTTCACGAAAATGAAGGAGCTGGCGGTGGGGATGGAGGATTTCTTCGTCCATGATAATCTAGTCTTCAGCTCGCCGAGGAACGAATTCATGATGCCCTCGGTCGTGCTGTTGTCTTTTGCCTTCGAGATGGAGCAGTAATCGGCTGGAGCAGAGCGACAAACTTTATCAGGGGTACCGGACCTGCTGATAGGGTGGGCGTGAATCGCATTGCTGTCGGATACAGCCTTGGTCGAGCTAACATCGTCTGGCTGCGGGGAGGGACCGGCGGGAGCTGCGCAACGAACGCGGTCAGCGTTATCGGAATTGCTGCGAGAGCCGGCGGTCGCATCGCTGTCGGAGGGCGTCGGAGTCGAGGTCGGATTCGGAGAGTGGGGATGGGCGAGAGTCGTGCGGCAAACACTGTCGGCGTTTCCAGAACTGCTGACGGGGCTGGCATCGGTCGCATTACTATCAGAAGTTGCCTTGAGGTCCGGTATACTCTCCGTCGAGACTCGCAAAATATTTGAAGAGATTTGCGACCTCGCCGACTTGTCTTGGCTCTGGCTACTGGTTTCCACGCTCTTGATATCCTTCTCGTCCACAATTGAAACCTCGACCGTTCCTACGCACTGGCCGCCAGAAGCCTTGTCAGCATTGGCAGCGGAAACCTTGAGTGCCATTTGACGCGCCCCCACCACCTGGGTTGGAGACGGGCACGGGGTCGGAAGGCCAAAGCTAGTATCGTCCGAGGAACAGGACGAGGGAGGCGACACAGAGGAAGCATACTTGAAGCGCGGGATACGAGAGGACGTAGTCTGAGGGGTTCGAGGAGGCCGAGTAGCGCTGCCAGTGGAGGCGAACACCTTGACTGGCGACGAGCGACCAGTGAAAACCGGAATTTTGGAATGGGCGGAGCGAGCACGAGAAGACAGAGGCGCAGCAGGCGTAAGAGGAACCGGCGAACGACGACGAGAGAAGACTGGGATACGAGAGCGGAACACGGGCTTCTTGGGACTCTTGATCGCCACGTCGGGACGTCGAACGGAAGACGTTTTGCTGGGCCTTGGGATATGCTTGACCGCGGGGATGGCTTGGAGAACGACCTTTGGGTTGGTCTGGGAAACCGGACGGCGGGGAGTCGCACCACGAGTTTGTTGGGATGCAGGGACCCGAGGACGGTGGCCGGAGAAGCGTGACGGGACCACGAAGGGAGCTCGTTTGGGGACTGCCACAGCGCGGCCGGATGGGGCAGCCTTCTTAGGCTTGAGGATCTGAATAATCGTCGGTGCCTCAACGCGTTGGATAACTTGGGCGGCCACAAGTTTGTCTACGAGAAGGAGAGGACGTAGGCCACGAGGGGAGGGCGTAGAATCCGGCGACGACGAGGAGATGGAGGACCGTTTCTTAAAGAGTGACAACATCTGCAAGGTCTGTGAGAAAACAGGACTGCAAGGAGAGCAATGTCAGACGTACGTTGAGGTTTAACGAGAGTGGGGTGGAGTACGAGATGATGGTGGTAGAAGGAGAGAGAGGCAATGAGGCTGACAGGAATCCTTTTGCCTCAACTGTGACAAACTTAAGCCTGCGACATACACCACGCGAGCGCCGTGTCAGCCACTCAGGGCCATACAAGCCACTCATCAGGTGAACCAGCCACTCAAGTGAATGCTGAACCAAACCACTCACTTGAATCCCATTCTGCGCGGTCATCCGTGCTCCTGCGAATAGGCTAGCCTTGGACGCTACAGCTGAGAGTTGCCGGTTGTTACAAATAGAGATGCAGCGCTCAACAAAAGCATTTCGGGAAAACGATATGAATTGAATGCAGTTCTTCGGTTAGTTGGTGGCCTCGCTCGGCCGGCCAGGCCAACGAAAAAAGCTCGAAAGATTCAGCACGCCCAAGTAATACAAAGGTTTGGATTGCTGAGCGAATTTTTCGTGATCCATGTACTGAAGAGCATTTGGAGAGCATCCGAAACATGCCAACCCACTCCTCCAAAACCGCAGGCGGTCTCGCAGTCTCCCAACTTGAATAGTTCTCGTCCGTGCGCAAGGGCCATAGAAGTCGTGAACGAAGAGAATTACACACGGCAGCAGGGAGCAAGTGAGGCGAGCAGAGCTGACGTAATCCTGGCAAACCAACTTCAGTCTTTTGCAACTTCCCGACGCGTTGAGGCTCTATGCTCTATTCCTTTACTAATCCATACACACGTCCCAGTGAGCTTTGACTTCTTACAGCGGTCATTTCCGTGTCGAGATTCATGGTGGCCAGGACGTTGGGTTGCTGGTACACTGCTACTAGTACTTCACGTACTACACTGGGCGCAGCGCGTTTATTAATATGGATCCGCGGCCGCGCCGGGTGCTCGCTGCGCATTCCGAGATGTTTTTTCACTACTTGTGTTTATACAATCATGTTTTCACTCGTGAATCGACGCTGTCCGATTTCAGTCAGTTCAGTTCTGAGTCCAGTCCAACGCTTGTATTGCGCACGTGATCATGGTGGCACAGATGAAATTTGGAGCGATATTCAAACACGACGAGATCTACCTCGTTCAAGGAGTAACTTGACATAAATGTTTATTAACACTCCTGAATGTAGTATTTAAATTCTCGAGGGAATACAGCAAGAAACGGTCGAGTTTTCGAGGGTTCACTGCGAGCCATCAAAATCCTTCGGAGAATTTGTTCGTGTTTTCTGCCCTGCTTCACCCTCTACCTCGCACGTGACTGAAGAATTGCTCGCTGCGCTCGCAATAAACGCACCATCTGGGCGTACGGCTACCCGCTCATGAGGCCCACTTGCAACCGCTGAACTCGAGCTCACTAGCTTTTAAATTTCGCCTCAAAATCTCCTCCAAACGTGCTCGTAATTCCAAGCCTTTTCCCCGTCCACTATCAATTCAAAACCAATCTTCCATTTGGCCTCGTCGGAAGAATCAAACAGAAACTGGCCAAATTTCGATGAGCCCTGTGGCAAATTGAAAATGGTTTCGTCGTGAGAGACATATTCACGAAGAAATGGCTGGTAGAAGAACGATAGCGGTGACGTGGAGAACTCTATCACGGTATGTGATTCTGGATACCCAGGTGGAGGCCGAAATTTAACCGTTGCTGTAGATCGGGTTGAGATGGGAAAAGTTGAGGCGAACAATACCCACCGTGCTCGTGTCGGTCTCCACTTATAATTACGCCGCCTCCAACACGCCAAAGCGCCTGCAAAATGACCTCCCGCTCATCCAGATAGCCGGCCCAGCTATCCATCTCATCCCCGCCTTCACTCCAGTTCTACTTGTGCGGTGGTGAGAGTAATTCGAAGAGAAATCTCCAGAAATATTCACTCTTGTAATAGGAACCCCAGAAACGACAACCTTCCATCCTTTTTCCGTATCAATCCATTCCAAAAGCTCGCCTAACTGCTCTTCGCCCAACATCGTGCGCCCACCCGTCCCCCCATGAGCTTTTGTGGGCGGGGTGGATCGATACGTCCGCGTATCCAGAATGAAGAATGATACGTCTCCACGGCGGAACTGCATGTACTTTTTACGCCCATCATTGTCCGAGCGCGGAGGGTTCGCCGCTCGCTGGTAATGCTCGAATGGGTCCATGGCGCGGTTGTACATGATCTAGGAATTTTCGTCTGCCACAGCGCTGGCTCAAAGACAATCTTCTTACCTCTCCGTCCACCATTGCCGGATGATAGTCGTTAATCACCTCATGGTCATCGAACACATGAATCCACGAGATATCGCGCAAAGTGCGTGTCCAGCTTGGGCTAGCGTATATCTGTCTATAAAGCTGACGATAAAATTTCGTGGTCAGAGACTCAATTTGGACGGGGAGGTCACTGTCTAAGGGAATACGAGCTAGTATTAGTTTATGCGGAGGAAAGAAGCGAGATGTGCTCACAGATGAAGTCCCCCAAGAAGAGGATAAATTCGGGCGGCACCGACTCGGCATGATGAGCCAGATGGCTGAGGCCCGGAATCGCAAGTGAATGGGAAAACGGTGAGTACGGATAGAACGGCTTTTGACATGATGTGCTGATCACGGTAAATTTCTTCAAGGACTCCGCACTCGTCACAAACGATCCCGCATGTGCGCTGGATGTGTTATACAAGTATCGCGTCCCGGGGGTTAAGCCAGTCAACTCTACTGTCGCCGTGGAGTCCGAATCCTCCATTAAGGCCGGTATATCGATGATCTTCGTCTCCCAGTGCGCCGAGTCCGTGTACGTGAGCCGCAACGGGTTCTCCGCCGCAGGTGCTCGAAGCACGATTCTGGCGGTGGTCGAATCCACGTACCCCGTGCGCGAGAAAGTCAGCGACTGCGAAGGGTGGAGGATATGCGCACGGTATATGAAATCGATGCACATAAGGAAAGAAAAAAGGTTCAAGAGCAATCCAATGAAGCTTGCTAAAGGGTTCCTCTCCGAATACGTCCCACATACAATTGGAATCACGCTGCGGAGAGTGCTGTTACTATTGCAAATGTTTGGGCGCGATCGGGCGCTTCGCCGAGAGAGGAGGAACGATGCGAGGGAAATCGTAACTGAGCCTGTTATTCTGGGCATGAATCGGTACCCGAGCGGGAGCTGAGGCTGGTGAGGCTTGCTTCACTGACCACCTGCGTGGAACATACTCACCATCCGGACGAAGAAGAAGGCCGTTGCACGGAGGTAGATTGTAGATATTGCGCCCGTCACCCACAATGCTTGCTCAACAGCCATGGCCAGAAAGTAGGCAGGGGACTCTGAGAAGCTGCAAGCCTCGAGGCACTCCGTTTGACCTTTTATGGTGCGTTTTCATTCACATGTCATTGATAGTGATTGACTTCCTTTTCTTGACAGATAAGGCGTTTTTTGTCTGCCGGCGCTTCGCCACACCGAACTTCAGCTAGTCTCTCGTAGCCAAACGCTCTATACAAACGCTCGCTACAGAGTTTGGGTCTTTTATCCAGCCGTCTAATTCTCACGTCCTAGTGATGCGATACGGGGCGGAATCGGGCTAAGCCAGGCAGGTGCCGAGATGTTTAGGGGCTCACGGTTTAGCTCGAGACTTACCCGAGTAGCCAACGTCGACTACTCCATAAGTTCCATTCTCTACGCCTGATAGCAGAGTTCTCGACCGATGGTTTATGCCCCAGTTCTTACCTTGATTGGAGATCTAGCGTACGTTGTTGGCTTTTGCATAACCTGTCTTATCAAACTGAATAGGTTTTGAGTAACAACAAGAGCTCAACTCTGTATTGTATTAAGACCTTTCCTTGATGTGCCGTTCAATTTTCCACTGACACCTGCATACCCGACGTTGGATTCATGGAAATGAAGATACGATGCTCGGTTTCTGGGACCGAAGTGCCCAATCTTCAGCTGAAGCCTGACCAGTGCGAGGAACCTGGGCGGGCGTGCTGAATGCATTGTCCTGAGTCACGGACCATTCGTTCCTGTGATTCAACCTCACTTCCAAATTGGGAATCAGCTCCTCGAGACTCGTCACCCTCTGGCATCTGTTCGGTTGTAATTTCGGAAGTTGCCGCAGGCATCGCTGCCTCAGTATAAATTGAACGCGATGCTCGGTTCACAGTTGTCATTCTCTCCCGCTCCTCCCCTCCCGCACTAGTACTTCTGCCTTATTGCCGTCCTCACCATCCTTCACAATGTCCTATAACCCAGATTCCAACGAGGATTTCTCGAGATCGGCGAACTCCGATTCCTACGGTTCCAATATGAATGAAGATGTCAACTCTTCCAATGTCGCGAGTCCTTCCCATTTTTCTCCCGTCCTCCCTCATTCCCCTTTGTAGGACTCTCGCAACAATGCTGCCTACGGCGAAAATCGCACCACCAATGACACCGATTCGTATGGCTCAGGAGGATCCTACGGTTCCGTCAGTTGTCTAGTTGTTCTGAATTCTTTCGGCCTCTGCTAATTTGATCTGATCTCTCAGGAACCACGGTCAAGCCAGGACGACAATGATTCCTATGGTGCGAACCGTCACTCGGGTAACACCAACAGCGACTCGTATGGCTCTGTGCGTCTTGATGTAATTGATTTTATAAATTCGCATACTCATTTCTCCCCTGCAGGACAACAACTACGGCACTCAGGAATCGCACAACAACTCGTACAGCGAAGATCGCAGTACCAATGACAGCGATTCATATGGCTCAGGTGGATCTTATAGCTCGGTCTGTGCTCCCTGTCATTTTATCTGGGGTTCCGTCCATTTAATTCTTCTTTCCGGTGACCAGTCTGGCAAGAACAATGATTCTTACGGTGCTAGTGGAAGCCAGTCGGACAAGGGCGACTCGTATGGCTCCGTGGGTCGTCTTACACTAATGCACTTTGATATCATGGTATGCTCATTTTCACCGACTGCAGGGAAACACTTATGGCAGCGAGAAATCGCAAAATGATAATAACAACACAAACAATTCGTATAGCTCCGACCGCGTGGGTTTCCTTGTCATCTGCTTTATTTTATTTATTTCCTTCCCTCCGTCCCAGGACAATGGCTCCAACCGTCAGGAATCTGAAAACACCGATAGCGGGTCCTCTTTGAATAACGAAAGTGGGGGCATCAGTTCCTACATTCAGAAAGGCGTCAGTTTCATCGCCGAAAAGGCCGGGTACAACATTGTTTGTTTTCCTCGATTTTGGTGTGTACCCGGTGATTCATTTCCGCCCCAGGATGAATCCACTGCACATACGATTAGCCAAGGGATTGCCAGCCAGTTTGGGAAGGTCAACAAGGACGAGGACTGACCATTTTGAACTTCAGAACCTAACATTGTTACGTGATAAGTATCAGTACATTGAACGAGTGTCGTAAGAAACGGAAATAGCCAGGTAGGAATGTATTCAAGTGCTGTGCATCAGCATATTTTTTGGAGTCTAATAGGCTTCATCCGCGACTCCAATATCATCCATTGAACATAATAATACAAACAGAACAATATCTCTTGCATTCTCTTTCGCATTCGACTACTTCAACTTGCTCACTTTGGTTCAGCGATCGAACCACAGCTACCGCAGGTTCTGATCTTTTCGTCCGTTTGCCATCTTAAAACAACGTTCATTTAGTTCTAGCCAAAGGAAGACATCTTGAATTACCTTTGGATGACAGGCTTCAGCTGCGTCCCAAGGTCCGTAACATGGAAAGATTCCTCGTAGATGATCGTGGGCTCCGAGTGAGCCTCAGAGCGACAGTACCATCTCAGACGGTCTGCGAAAACGTCGTAAATGGGCCTACAAGAATTCGTACCGCTCACCCATGGACGCTTCCGGGCGAACCCGCTCCATAACGATGCCGATGGTATCAGCGAACCGTACGGGATTGTGCGGGGTGTTGGCTACATCAATTTAGCAACATTGAGCATGGCGTAGGCCTGACCGCGTGCCTGGCAGTAGGAACATTTCGCCCTCCTCGATACGAATGTCCCGGAAAACCCCGTCGTCAACGACACGAAGGAGCATGCCGCCCTTGTGCTGGAAAAACCACTCCTGGAGATTGTGCTATGCTCAGCTAAATTTCCATGCACTTGGTGACCTTCTCACCTCCGTTTCGTTGACGTGATAATCGTTTCTCTCGTTCGGGCCGCCAACAGCCATCACGACAAAGTCTTGGCCTTGATACAGGCAGAAATTGTTTACCGGAGGCTTCAGCAAATGAGAGTTGTCCTTCAGCCACTGAGGGAAGTTGAGTGGAGGCAGGAGAGGCATGGTGAGTAAGGGTGAGTAAGGTGATCAAGGTAAGAGCGAAAGGCGACTCAGCTCGGCTGAACAACCCGGGCCGGGGCTGAATAAGGACAGCCGATCGTGATTGATCAACGTGGCGGTGCTAATTTATTCGACCGCCTTGTCGTTTGCCATTCTGGTCTTGCTTTCTTTCGACCATCTCTTCCTCCTCCTACATTTTTCTGGGATACTTTTCACAACGTCTCCGATAATCTTGTGTCTCAAATTCACATCCAGAAAATTCGAAGGATGGACGCCGGATTTTCTACCTTTGTCACCAAAGAGGCATTAGCCCTCACAGACGCAGACCTTTTGCCCAACGGAAAATTACGATCGTTAGAAAAGGCGAAAGCAAACCATGTACACCCCAAACTCTACTGGCTTCTGTAAAGCGAAGGACTCAATTTTTCTCCTTGTGTAGCTATTAAGGCAGTTGCAGCTGCGTCTCCAATATGCAAGACTCAAGGTCGACCACGGATGGGTATTTTCTACCAGTCACCTGCCCGATACCTATGCTGACCGTATTTTATTTTGTTCCAGCAACAGCAGCGCCTGAACGAGGTAGAAAATTTGTATTTCCGTCAACAAAAGCAGTCGGAGAGTCCTGTCAAGCCCGCCTATCCCACAACGGCACTACTTTCGACGCCTCTCGACCCACAGATTTTGGCTCAATCTCAGCCAGAGAACCCCGGGTCTAACTCTTCTTTGTCTTTCAAGCTTCCAGTCTCATCGGAAGCGCCAGAGGTTCTGGCTGATGCCCCTCCAGACCATACTATGGCTGCCCCGGCATCATACGAGCACGGCAGCGGCGGCTCTCAGTGGCCATTTGATTTCCCGACCCATGAGGCACCTCAAGCGGGCCCGTCTTCTCAGATCCCCCCACATCTGCCCCAGGATTTGAGTTCATGGGTCCACGACGTGCCAGATACTGCCCCTACTGTAGTCCCGCAGGAATTGCCCTCACCTGCACCCTCCGCTCCATTGATGACACCTTCCCGATTTGTCCTTCCACCCCGAAACCAGCAGTCCTCCAGCCAAGGCTCGTCCACGGCTTCCCTGACATACGAATCGTTCTGGTCCTCCTCGACCGCAGTTCCACTCCCCGTGGTTGATGGGCACTGGCAGATGGCACCGGAAGCAGCTCCAGCGGCGGGGTTCGCCCCCGAGCCGATGTTTGTGCCGCGCAATGGCAAGGGAAAGGGCACGGTCGCTGGTGGATTTGTGGTGAAGCGGAAGAGTCCTGTTGTTACCCACTCGGGGTATGTGGTTTGACCTCACGGCCATCGCGATGCGCCACAAGAATGAATTTACTTTACTGCCTGGTCCAAGTATCTGAATCACAATCTGTCGCAATGCTAGCCTCCCTTCTCTCATTTTTTGGCGTCATACAAAGAAAGAGAGCAGCAACCTATATGTAGGGCGGAAACTACGTCCATCCTCTGGCGGCACCTCGCCCCCCTCCATGCCCTCGTTCCTTCTCAATTACAAACATGGAGTCCCGAAGAGTAATCCGCATTCGCTGGTCAACGTCTGGCGGAAGTGGTGGCGGATTTGCAGTCACAGCATTGCTTGGTTTGTACGGGCGCGGCGGCAGCGTCGCACCTGTAGAGTTCGGACGAGGGCCACTGGCTGAGGTCAGCCATGCGTACTTGCCCGTAATCCCCGCAGCGTGATTCGCCGCCGCATTCGTCATCTTTCGTCCCACCTCCTCCGACACCGCCCTCTTTCTCGGTCGCGGCCGCGCGCCGCTATCTACATCCATGGCATCGTTTCCGGGAATTTCGAGACGCGCGTCTTCACCATTCAACGCGGCCGTAACCGCAGTCGTGATAGCGTCGTCCAGACGCTCACGAGCCTCCCGCACCCACGCCTCTTCCTCACGCTCCACCTTCTCCAGTGCCGCCAGCTGCTTCGCGACGTCGCTCCGAACGAGGATGCCCCACGTCGCTGAGCCATCCTCGTACAGTGACGCTGGGCGGTCGAATTGTGCGCTCGTACGATGCCGCGCGGCATCGATCATGCTCGTAACTAGGTCTTGCAGACGCGCACGCAGCGCAAGTGCCAGATAGTTAACGCAATCCTCTGGGACGCCGGTGACTTTGTGCCGCGAGGCAATTGTGCGCATCGTCGACCCTAGGAAGGAGACGTCAAAGTTTGGCCTTGCGGGCTGTTTCCGGGAACGGTCTTCGAATGCACCAAATGACTGAGGTTGTTGGTGTGTCCGTTGAAGGCTCTCTTCCTCCGCCTAATATACATACACACCTTAGTGCCGCATAATAATACCAAGAGAGAGAAAATACATACCCGGAGATCGACGCCTGCGCTGCCAATTGCATCGTTGAGCGTCGCAACGTCCGCTGTGTCAAACGCGCCAGCATTCGCCTGCTGCGAGTTGGCAATCGCCTGCCGGGCCATATTTTGCTGTGGGGGAACATACTGCTGGTACGTCTGATACGAAGGTTGCTGGTAGTGTGAATACCCCTGGTAATGCTGATACGAAGCCGCCGGCCTAGATTCAAAACACAATGTCAAAACAAGAGGCTCCTGGAGGCGAGGATGTCTGTAAGTACGTGGATGTGGTCGTGGTCGTCGGTGCAGTAGTAACAACAGTCGGAGTCGGGTCAGGTTCGACCGCGTCGTTGTCAATAGGGATTACTGGTTATCCATTAGCATTGAGCGAACCCTCAGGGCGCATGCGACACACGAGAATCCCATAATTCAGCAGAGATTGCAGGTATGCCACTGGGGGGAACGCTCATTGTGAAACTTGGCGCGTTATTTATGTATTGGTTCAGTACATTGGGTATGTTGCACAGTCGCAGGGGACTGTACTCGCTTCGCAAATGGGGAAGACAGAAATGCCTCAGCTTGTTCATATTTTGTTCCAACGGTGTTGACCTCCCGCCGTCGGCCCAGCGTCGGCCGAGGCCACTGAACAAAAAATAATATGGATCCGCGGCCGCGCCGGGTGCTTGCTTCACATCAAGTACAAATTCGGTTTTTTGTAGGCAAATCCAACAGCAGTTGGTGGCGGTGCCAGTGGCACGAAAAAAGGCCCTAAAATTCGAAAGAATTGAAACACATCTGTTTGACTTCCATTCGAGTTCTCCTTTAGCAAAACCATTTATTTATGCTTTGGTAGTGTGCAGTCAAATTTACGAAGCAAAAGAGCAAGAAATGAACCAGTTCTGAAGGGTTGGCTGCGAGCCATCAATAATCTTCGTAGAATTTGTTCTTGTTTGCGGCCCTGCTTCACCCTCTGACCTCACGTGTTACCGAAGAATTGCTCGCTGCGCTCGCAAAAATGCATTCAGCAATCCTCAATATCGTCGCTTTCTAGCCAGCCCCCTCCTTCCTGTACACCAGAAATCTCCGCCCAGCCAGCTCGACCTCCGTCGTCTTCCGGAATATCCACATTGTCGCTTGGTAAATCCCCTTCGTCCAGCTGATGTAGTCTATTTTCTCCCGACCCCAATGTGAGGCTCGAGAACAATCGATGCGACATCGGAGCTTGTGGCGGAGTCTGTTTTATATCGCGCGCCTTCAGTACGCCTCCCAGGCCCGTAGCCACCTCCGCCCGGCTCCATCCACCCAATCGCCATTCTTCGTTTTCCTAAAAAGCTTCGATCAGTACTGGGCGATAGCAACAGAGGGTCAAGAAAAATAACAAACGTTCAGCGTCGCGTCCTCGACAATCCATCCCCGCACATCCCGCACCGCATCCCATGCATCCTTCTCCTTCGCTAGGTAGTCGAAGAATTCAGGTTTAAACAGCTTCTGGCCACGCCGTGGAACTGGAGTGGGCAATGAATGCAATGTCCCCATGGTGAGTAAGTGGAACCGGTGCGGGTTCGCCTGATACCACTAAAAGTACGAGTACAGTCAGTGTCAAATCAGTCGAGAGTCTAGAGCTGAAGCACGTACCGACTCGCCACCGCTGGAGTCAACCCAGCTCAGCCAGTCGGCGACGCCATCGCATTCCTCGACTTCGCTGCAGAACTGAGTGTAGTTCTGGTGGATATACAAAGAAAACAGGGACGAGTCGATTGGAGAGTCGGCATAAAGCAGCTATATATGTCGTCACCACGCATATTGCAGACAAGAAAATAAAGCCTACGTCGACGTTCACGCGGCTCGTCCGTCGGGCATGATTGGACAAATGGGAAGGCAGTTTCGGGGGATTCTTCAGTGTAGCATCGAGGTCCTTGTCCTTTTGTATGTCCTTGGCTGTGGCACTTGGATTCGGCGGATCGCCCTTGCCTAGCGACCACGAGTTAGTTCATATGAAATGAAAGGCTAGAAGGGCCACCTACGTTTATTGTACAGCACCCTTCCAATCAAGTGGAAGAGGTGCAGACTCTGTTCTCTCCTCGCAACAGCTTCCAGCACTACCTTCGAGCTTGAGCCCGACGACTTCTTGCGTCCTTTGCCCCCGGGCAACTCGACCACGCAGGAAAACTGGAGCGCCATGATAGCGCTCCGAATATCACCATTAGAGGTCTCGATGATAATATCCAGTGTTTCCTTCGACGGGGCCGACCTGCTGGTTTTCGATGACGAGAAATGGGTAGAGATTAGAGCTTGAAGAGCCTTCTTCATGAGCGTCGGTGCGATGGGATTGAATCTGAAGAGGGAATCCTCAATCAGCGGGCAGTGAAGGGGAAAAAAGGCTAGTCAAGACCCAATCTGCGTAACATAAGGGCCATGGAGCAGGTCTTTCGAAAGAACTGTGCGGACGTCGAACACACCGTCACGGTCCTTTCCCCACGACCCATTCGCAAGCCGCTCGTCGCTCATCTCCCCACGCAGCCCCGCGTCGCTCACGATGATCACAATAGGAACAGGATTAAGCGAAGGCGACGTAACGAGTGCTTGCAACACAGCGTGGAATTGTGACTGCGTATTGGCGTGCAGAATATTCGGGAGGTCTTCCAACAAAATAATCTGTCGCTTTCGCACGGCGGGACGAGTCGTCGAAGACGAAGATTGGGAAGACGAAAGCTTGGTGTCCCTCGGTGTGTCAGTAAAAATCGTCTGGCATGTCGATGCACGTGTCAGGAAAGCTTGGAATTTGGAAAATAGACTTTCTTCGCCAGAATTGTAGGATTCGTGTCCGTCAGGCTGTGCATCGCCTAGGATAATCCGCTCAGTACGAGATTCAAGATACTTGTTAGTGCCTTACTGTCGAAAACGTTGGATGTCGACTCTGCCATTGCATTCCGCCACTCAAGAAGTTCGCAGTCTGATTCTCGTGCGAGGACGCGCATTGTAGCTGTTTTGGCTGTCCCAGCAGGACCAGTCAATGCAAGAATTCGCTAAAAAAAATGAGACGTCGTTAGAGGCGGACGGCGAAGATAATATATGAGGCTAACGCGATATTTCCGCAGCTTTCCTGCAGGTCCCCCCACAAGAGCTTCATCAAGCCATCGCCGGACGTCCTGCACTTTCTTGACATGGACAGCTAGTTCAGCCTGAAGTACCAGTTAGTATATGTATCCAGGGACAAAGGATATCCACCTCTGTTGTAGGCTCATAGATGTCTACCCAAAGTCGGTCGTCTGAATCCAATATTCAGACCTCGAGGAACGGATCGCGGAACTATTGCGTACCTTCAGTATCAGCCACAGACTTGAAGGTTTCCTTTTCTCTTTCCCTTTCCTGTTCCTTCCCTTTCCCCTTGCTCTTCTGACTCGGCTGAGACGTCTTCGGGACAGCAGTAAGACTCAAAGGTGTGTTAGCAAACTAGCCGTCCGTTCTGAGCCATTTATCGGATTTCCGTGGATTCTCGAAGCTCACTGCAGTCAGCGGATTAATTCGTGGCGAATTCGAAGGAGCAGCATCGAGTTTGATGGTGGTGACTTTGCTCGCGGGCGCCTTGGACTTTTTTGGAGGTTTTGCCTTGGAGCTCGTCGCCTGAGAAGGTTTCGGTGGCATAAAGGCAAAGTGGCGAATCTATTCGTTAAAATGAGGACGAGGGTCTAAGGTAAGATGAGTGGAGAACTTGAAAGTCAATTGAAAGTAGAGAAACAAGTTTCGATGAGCGTGACAACGCGTCGGTCACGGGGCATAGAGCCGCGACGTTTCAAGACGCGTCGTAATTCCCACAAAATTCAGAAAAAAAAAATGTACACATACGCATATTAGGGACCTCGTAATTTACAGTCTGGTGACGAGTGTGCAGAGAAATAATTAGAGAAGGAAGTACCACCAACACAAAAAATAATAAACAATCCATCTCAGTCAATCTCAATCACATCATCTTCGAGCTTATCGTCCTTCGTCTCCATCAGAATCAGCCCATCCTCGTCCAGCTTGCGCTTCTTGCTTGGACTCTTAATAACCTCGTCGGCCCCCGTCTTGAGTCGGGGGCGCTTGGGTGTCGGCTCGAGGTCGATGATCTCGTCGCCGCCATCGTCATCCGGTGCCCCACGTTTCAACGAGAGGCGCACGGGGGTTACAGGCATCGGCGGCGGTACCTTGACCTTGCGCGGTGGCCGCGGCAGAGAATCAGGGAGGATGAAGGGGGGCGCGTTCGCGGGATGGTCGGCACTGACAGTGATGTTAGAACGGCGGGCGGGACAAGAATGCAAAATGAAACAAAAAAAAAACTCACGGCAAGACCCCCAGGCCCACCGAAATCGTTCCCCACTCATCCTCCTCGTCCACGATGGTGAGGAACATCCCCCTTGAGACATTGAGACTCTCTAGCGTCCGCATGTAGTTGTCATCCCAATCGGGATCGCTGAGCACGCGCTTATCCTCATACACGCTGACCTCGCGCTCGTCGTCACCCAGCACACCCCTCACGACCTCCCCAAGCAGTGCGCGACTCGGATCGCATCGCACCATGGTGTACGTGTCGCGGCACACGCCGCACGCCGGGTTCGGCGGGCACATGTTGATAGTGCTCAACGGCACGGCAGGCTTGACCTGCAGGTGTACATTGCGCATTTTGTCGTATGACTTGCGCAGGATCTGCAGTGCCTGCAGGACGATTAAGCCAGAGACGATCGCGTTGGTGGTCGCAATGGCAGGGATGATGTTGCCGGCCATTTCTAGAGAGCAAGTGAGCGTAAGTGGAAACTGTGGTGCAATGGCTGTACCTTTCACTTCCCAGCGCGTCTTTCCCCCTATACCGTACGCAGCAGAGCGCAGATTCGACGTGGCCGTGACGAAGTCCAGCGCATCGTCGTCATCCTTGTCGAAGGAAATGGTCTGCTCTCCGGCCTGTAAACGCGCCGCTAAACGCTCTGTGCTAATGCCGTTCTGGTCAGGAAGTCGGAGTAGGGTGTCAAATACCGCTTACCTGGAAACGAAAAGCAAGACGTTGTCCTTCAATGAAAGCTGTTTCTGGTCCTTCAAGACAGACCCTGCAGCTGGCTCGCTAGTGCCTGCGGCAGCGCCGTTAGCTGCCGTCTTAGATTTGCTCCCACTCGCGACCGCATTTTTTGCGGGTTTCGAGACTCCGTTGGTCTTGCCGTTACTTGGAGCAGTGGCGGCAGCGGGAGGCTCTTCTGGGCGTAACACGAACGAGCCGTCCAAGATCCTGTCAAAGTCGAGAGGCACAGGCGGAGCGCGCGCGCGCCACATATCGGACATGATGAGTAGATTGCGAATGTCGGCGTTGAATACCTACTGGCGTATAAGGGGAAACAGAAAGGAAACTGGGATTCGGACAAGACCTTTTGGAAGACGAGCTTGGCGGCGTCAGAAGAAGTAGAGGAGCGTAGAGCTTGGCGGACGGCATGGAATGCTTGGGCCTCTCGGCGAAGAGTCTCTATTTCTTGGGCTTGTGGCGAAGAGCGTGAGGAACGATAAGTAGGAGAAAAAAGAAGATATACCATTCTCGCCCTGCTTCTCGGCTTCGTCGAGCTCGCCAACGGCGTCTTCGTCCTCTCCAAATAATTGCCTGTGAGCGCGTTAAAGTGTGATTTCGCGGACAGCCAGAAACACACACACCCCATGAGGTAACTCTTGCTCCATACAATGCAATGTATCGGCTGGCTCGGCGTCGAGCGGATGGTGCATACGGGAAACGTTTTTGGTGTGGGCTTCGGTACACAATCAAAGCATTCCGTTTTATCCTATTGAAAGTTGGAGAATAATCGAGACGTGACAGAGAAACAAGAAGCACCTTGATGAGCGGCTGAACTTGCCCTAGGTACCCTGCAGTGCCGCTCTCCACGAGCGGAATCTGAGTCGCCATGCACATCTTGTTGACATGTCGCCGAGCATCTGCATCGAGTCAGCCCACTGGAGCTTGAGCGACGAGACGACCGACCTAAATTATCCAGGGCATTGAGGACGATGTCGAATTGCTGGAACCATTCAAGGTCGTATTGAGGCTCCTTGATATTGCCATATATTGGAGTGATTTGGACGTTCGGGTTAAACGGCGCGGCAGTTTGTGCGGCAATCTGAGTGGCGGTCAGAAACGGGTGGAAAGGACAGAGGATGACAAGTGGGTTCCATTGAGGATGATTAGAGAAGTTCCCCGCAGCGCTATGCCTAACACAGAACGAGTAGCAGACCTACCAAAGCTTTACTCTGCTTGACATCTTTTTTGCGGAACAAAAATTGGCGGTTGAGATTCGAAAGGTCAATCGTGTCCAGATCCAACAGAGTAATTTTCCCAAAGCCGGTTAGGACAATGTTTTTCACTGCACCGAAAGACGCGCGAACGCAATGACAATAAGCATCGAATACTGAAACATAAATTCGCGATACTCACGTAGCTCACAGCCTATTCCACCGGCACCGACTAGGAGAACCTTGGTTTCTGCTAGACGCTGGTGTAGTTCTGGACCGAGGATAGCCTTCGCGTGAGCCGTCCGCGCTTTAGCCGTCGACATGCTGGGTTATAAATATTTTGTGGGGCCCAGATCCAGTCACAGTGAGGTTCCAAAGAAAAGCAAGGATGCTTCGGAAAGTATGTGTTCGTTCAGCTTATTGAAGGTAAGACTCCGAGAGTCAGGACTACTACTAGGACCGAGACCAAGACGCGAAAAGTCACGCCAAGACGTGAGGTCACGGTGGCATGATGCGATCAATACCGTTCGTTGAGGACTTTTGCTCAGCGCTTTCTCTATGTAAGGTTTTACCGCCGGTTTCTCCCTGTTTTTCTTGTCAATTCCTCTTGGTATCGCTCTAAGTTCACAACTTCTTCGTTGACCCTGGAATTCCTCGCCGGTTAGCTCGGACTCCGAGTCAGCACTTATCTTGATCAAACCCATCGACATACCCTGGACGGCCTCACGTACATGCAGCTTTTATGAGCATCTACTATCTTTTCTCTTCGTTGTTTTGTCATACTGCTCGGTATCGAAGGCTCTCCGGCGCTGCTATATCGTCTGCGGATTCGACCGTGGAACACGCTGCTAAATTGTAATCCTGGGACGAAGCGACACCTGAACGGCCAGACCTTCTTAAAACTACCGTCGTGCGACTTCCGGCACAGTTTCTGTCTGTCTAGAAGATGAAATGCGACCGTATACTCAGCGCCAGTAGGACTGTACTTCGTGAAACTCCGATATATCTTCGACATCGCTTTCCCAATGCTTTCGTAACAATCTTCTTGCTGGACGTTGCACCAATATCATCGACGCGACCATTTTTTATACATGACTGCAGAAGCTTTGTATCCAGTGATATCAGACAGCTGCTTATGTTTGTCGATCCCCGATACGAAACCAAGTGGCTGACACGGCTCATTAGTGCGCCTCATCGTCTCTCTCCTTCTACCACCATCATCTCCTTCTCCACCCACTCTCGTTAAACCTCAACGTACGTCTGATACTGTTCTCCTTGCAGTCCTGTTATCTCACAAACCTTGCAGATGTTGTCACTCTTCAAGAAACGGTCCTCCATTCCCTCGTCGTCGCCGGACTCTACGTCCTCCCCTCGTGGTCTACGTCCTCTCCTTCTCGTAGACAAACTTCTGGCTGCCCAAGTTATCTATCGCATGGAGGCACCGACGACTGTTCAGATCCTCAAGCCTAAGAAGGCTGCCCCATCCGGCCGCGCTGTGGCAGTCCCCAAACGAGCTCCCTTCGTGGTCCCGTCGCGCTTCTCCGGCCACCGTCCTCGGGCCCCTGCATCCCAACAAACTCGTGGTGCGACTCCCCGCCGTTCGGTCCCTCAGACCAACCCAAAGGCCGTTCTCCAAGCCATCCCCGCGGTCAAGCACACCCCAAGGCCCAGCAAAGCGTCTTCCGTTCGACGTCCCGACGTGGTGATCAAGAGTCCCAAGAAGCCCGTGTTCCGCTCTCGTATCCCAGTCTTCTCTCGTCGTCGTTCGCCGGTTCCTCTTACGCCTGTTGCGCCTCTGTCTTCTCGTGCTCGCTCCACCCATTCCAAAATTCCGGTTTTCACTGGTCGCTCGTCGTCAGTCAAGGTGTTCGCCTCCACTGGCAGCGCTGCTCGGCCTCCTCGCACCCCTCAGACTACGCCCTCTCGTATCCCGCGCTTCAAGTATGCTACCTCTGTGTCGCCTCCCTCGTCCTTTTCCTCGGACGATACCAGCTTTGGCCTTCCGACCCCGTGCCCGTCTCCAACCCAGGTGGTGGGGGCGCGTCAAATGGCACTCAAGGTCTCCGCTGCCAATGCTGACAAGGCTTCTGGCGGCCAGTGCGTAGGAACGATCGAGGTTTCAATTGTTGACGAGAAGGAGAGCAAGAGCGTGGAAACCAGTAGCCAGAGCCAACACAAGTCGGCGAGGTCGCAAACCCCTTCAAATATTTTGCGAGTCTCGACGGAGAGTATACTGGACCTCAAGGCAGCTTTCGATAGTAACGCGACCGACGCCAGCCCCGTCAGCAGTTCTGGAAACGCCGACAGCGTTGGTCGCACAACTCTCGCCCATCCTTACTCCCCGAATCCGATCTCGAATCCGACGCCCTCCGACGGCGATGCAACCGCCGGCTCTCGCAGCAATTCCGATAACGCTGACGGCGTTCGCTGCGCAGCTCCTGCCGGTCCCTCCCCGCAGCCAGATGATGTTAGCTCAACCACCGCAGTATCCGACAGCATTGCGATCCACGCCCACCCTATCAGCAGGTCCGGTACCCCTGATAAAGTTTGTCGCTCTGCTCCAGCCGATTCCAGCTCCATCTCGAAGGCAAAAGACAACAGCGCGACCGAGGGCATCATGAATTCGTTCCTCGGCGAACTGAAGACTAGATTATCATGGACGAAGAAATCCTCCCTCCCCCCCGCCGGCTCGTTCATTTTCGTGAAGAAGCCTTCCAATACCGAAGAGGACCAGCCAAGCGAGCTACAACAGGTACTCGCCCGTCGCCGCCAAGTCATCGCCAACTCTTCCTTCAAATTGGACGTCAAACAGGCCGCACCCCCGAAAGAGCCTCGCCGACCACTCGCGTCCACGGGCTTCGTCAATGGCGTCTTCATTGGCCACCACGACGCGGCCCCGGCGAAGGGCGCACCTGTACATCCCGTTCCGACAGAGGACACTGCCCCCAGCGACGACAACACCGAATGCAACCCGCCCGGCGCGGACTTCGCGGTCACGGAGTTGGTGACTACGCCGTTTGGTACTCGACGCGTGCGCAGAATGGTAATCCCTCCTCTTCTCGACGGCGCGCGCCCGTCCCGGGATCCCCGCATCGTGATGGAACTCAACTTCCTCCGGGCGAAGCAGAAGGTTGGCGGTGTCGTCAAGGCGGATGAAAGTGTATGATAGATTATGTTTCTTTTTATATCTTGTTTCGTAGTCGTCCTTTTATCATGTACAGCATTGAAGGCTGAGCATTCTCTGTACACAAAACGTCTCAAAGTCCAAATTTGAGTGAGAGGCGCAGGGATGATTTATCTCGCACTATAATGTACGCACATTCTACAGGCGAGTGGGAATTTCGACCTATCCATCCGATGGCCAAGTTCCATCTTCTGTTGTATCTCCCTACCGATCCATTTACATGCGTGTGGTCTTGTCAAGTAGTTGTGGTAGCTACGGACAAAGTTCGCGGACTTCTTAGGTCCAATGCCATTCCACGTCCTTCACCGCCGCGCAGCACACTTTGTGTCTACTCCAGTCCGTGCGTTGGCAATCGACGCTGGGAACCGAGGTTTCAGCAAATCATTGCCAATTCTGAATCCCCGGATCTGTACTGACCTGCAGTACCGGGTAAGCTCGCATTTTGAGCACTGTTTGAGGCTCTTGCGCGATTTCTCGGTCTCGTTGTGGCAGACAGCGCAGGAAGACGACAAGGGAAACTTCTCTCCAGGCAAGTTTGGACGGGGAGGGGTGCTCGGTGGGACCCCGCTCAGTCTCGCCATTTCGGCACTGGTCTGCTGCACCTGCTCTGCACAAGGGCCCGCACCAGCGTCACAAACGTTATGAACCTGATCTGCTTGATGACAAGAACAGGAGACGTGGAAAATGCATACGTACGTAAGAGTTTGCTCTGGGAGGAGTTAAATGCATCCAAGAGGCATTCATCCACACCGTCTCTCGCGCGCGATTCTCTACGAATTCCGAAAAGATAACGGCCACAGGACATTGGATTTGACGATAAACTCACTGCAGAATTCGCACCGCCAGTTGCGGTTGTGTTTCATATCTGGACCAATTTTGCGGAGGAAGGCCTCGAGCCACTGATGTTTTTTTTGTATCGTCGTCGCGCTTGCAGGTATAGTAGGGTTTAGGGTAATTTGTACCCGCCGCTGCTCCGACCCAAATCTATCGTCGTTTTCGGGATCGCGCGCGCAGGATCCATAGACAATAACGAGAATTTCAGCGGTTGCCATGACTGTAAGTGGCCTGAATCCAGTGAATGCTTCCTGGATAGGAAGCAAGGATATTATTTATTTGCACATGTTGTTGGCTCGGGCCGCTTGATCCGGCGGTTCTCTCACTCGCTCAACCTCGACTCTGAGCTCACATTATTGCGTCCTATAACTGGCTGGTCTAGATACCGGCACCTGGCGGTTTCTCCGTATTTCTCTCTCTTGATGGACTTCCAAGTTCCTCCCAGCGGTGGCGCAAGCATAACTTTTTTTGTAATTGCTTAGGGTGACCTCGGCGAAGTTGTGGTTCAATCCACACGACTTGCTAGCAGTTTCCATTATAACAAGAGTTACAAGACGACTCAGTGGCGGACAAGGGCCTAGTGCAGACCTCAATTTCCTCAAGGACAAGTGACAATCTTTAGTGTCCTTAACTCGAAGAATTCGAACTAATATTGCCCCCCAATGGCCGTGGATCCAGGAACGCTCCACATGACCCACTTAACTGCTTTACAAGCTTTTCCTGGGAATAGAGCACTGCCCGCGGTGGGTCCTTCCTTACTAGCTCTCTATCCGCCTCGACGTCCAGCATATGTGCGCATGGATCCTATTGCCCATGGATTAGGGTCTGACCTTTAGTCGTATAGACCCCCAGTCCAATGGATGCACGGAACGCAGAGCCGACTGCTTCTAAGCCTAGGCACCGTTTCAGGAGGAAATCTCTCAAAAAAGCCCCGCCCACGAATAATCCTGATCGGGTCGCCAATGATCCTGACAAAAGGTCAATCGCCGTCGGACATATTACGACTGTGTCTGATCTATCCTCCGCCAGCGATCCACTAGTTTTCTTTGGCCAGGTTCCAGTACACCCTGCGCCCATCAACTTTTCCAGAGACAGGAAGAGTTCCATCGGAGCAGTAAATGCGAACAGAAAATTTCGGGGTCCTGCTTTACAGGCGGCGATGAAATCGTCTACATCTCTTGTTGAAAATAACGAATCACATTCTACTGCGAAACCTGCGGAATCGTCTTCGTCTTCGATCGGGGATCCGCCTCGAAGGTCTGGGCCGGGGATTCTTTCAAGATACAGGAAACGATCTCGCGGCTCTGGAGGACAGGATATCACTACCGAATCCTCTTCATCCTTCGTGGGTAACCAACCCGAGGGCTCTAGAGGGGCTTTCTCGTTTCCGAGAAACAGGAAAGGCTCCAGTGGCGCTAGTGCCCGAGCTGTTCCTGCTGTTTCCTCCTCATCCTCTGGGGGAAACCCACCGGAGGGCTCCAGCAATGTTTTGCCGGTTGCAAGAAATAGGAAACATTCAATGGTGGACGGGAACGGGACAGTCGCCAGTAACACGTCCGAGCCAGGCTCCAGACGTATTTTTCCAAGAGCCAGGAAGATTTCAACTGCTCCTGGGAATGGAATCAAGAATGACTCGCCCACGACTGGCGGCCTCTCGGTCATGCAATCCGCCTCCACCCTTGATCAGACGGATCCGACAAGGTCCAGAAAAGCCTCATTCATTCAGCATTTCAACAATCGGAGCCGATCAACCAAGGGCACAGAAAATACTGGTCAACAATTAATTTCGGGCGCAGTGCCCATAGGTTCCTCTCCATTTCTCGCACAAAATACTCCAAAAGGAGCTTCGAGCTTCGTCAATTTCTTCAGGAGCCCCACAGCAGGAAACGGTCCCGCACCGTCGACCCGCGTTGGAATCGATACCACCCAGGCCAGCACCGATAAATCGAAAACAGTCGATGAAACTGGGCTCATTCCTGATCGACGTCATTCGTCTAGTTTGCAACAGCTAAAATTCGAGGCGGATACGAATCCACTCTCCGGGAACGTGGCGTTCGTGTTCCATTTACCCCGTTGTAGTCAACAGACACTAATCTTGGGCTCAGGAACTCTCATACGTCGTCGAAGGAGCCGATGATACGGAAACAATCTTTTCGTCTTCCTAGAATCAAACAAAAATCTGGTGACACAGTGATCCCCAGTGAGCCATTGGTGCCATCTTCTTCCATAGCGCTCAACGTGAAAGCACCTGAGTTCATTCCTCGGGGCCCAGCTGTCGGAAACGTCACGAAGAATAATACTGGAGGCAACGGAGTGTCTGCTGCGATGTCCGTGGTGCGGGATGACACCTGCCTGGATGAAAGCTTTGCCCAGGAATTGAGAATCGACACGACGAATGATGGAACGCCCACTCCCAAAGCCCCTGTAACATGCCAGAATATTTTGCACGCCTCAAGCATAGATTGGTCGGAGGAACCAGAAGTCGATCAGAAACCCGTCTATATTCCTCCGCATCGTCGCACAGAGTCTTCCGGAACTGGAATCTTTCTCAAGTCAATCAGTTCAACTATACCGTTCCCAACGGGTACGAATCTCGAACCGGAAATTGAAATAGAAACTGCTGTGGAGGAAGAGCCGTTCAAGTTGAGGCCGGATAGCAAATATTGGGTATGTTGTCAATCTGGTTTGGATCTTTTCCATTTATGTAACCGTTTGGTTCAGATCTACGAGGTAACCTTTTTTGGGTCCCATACGATAGATCTGATACTCACGTCGACCAGAATCTTTTCGTTGTCCTTTGGACCGAAACGAAGTTGCAAAATAATCTACGGTAAGAGGAGCAGCGTAGCTGGGTTCGCTTGCTTGGCTGAACGTCTCCGCCCTCAGCATTCGACGGGAACTGCTTGAGTGCTCTGCATCCCGGAACATGTTAGGGTTCCCACCCGACCTTGCTTTTTTGGCCTCAGCCTTAGATTGTCAGCGGCATTTATTGGAGGTGAGGTAGAACACAATCGACTCATTACGCCACTGATCATAGTTGTACTCGTGCAGATTGCCTCAGGACTGTCTTTGCATGGAGATACCAAGATTTCCGAAGCACTGTCTAAGGACAGACAAAATATCAAAGCCCGTATAATTTCATTCCAGGACACGATCTTAGCCGCTGCGCAACATATTCATAACCTCCTCGATCTCGTTCAAGATGTCCTCCCTGCATTTTTCTTGAATATATGGACCAAGCTGACTGCATGATTAGGTTCTTGACGGTGTTCTTGAAGAGAGCAATGACACCACATTGCATAGGCTCATCGTGAAGCTCTCCTTTTCTTGTAGGAAACTCCCATCGTCACTTTCTATACAAGGCGTAGAACAAAGAAGTCAACATCCCGTTGCCGGGGGCGGATTTGGGGACATCTATAAGGCTGTATATCAGTCCAAATCTGTGGCGCTTAAACAGTTGCGATTCTTCCAAATCGATACGGACCAGAAGAGACAAAAACAACTAGAAGTAAGCGTAGCGATCAAGTGCCTATCCGGAAAACTGAACTTCGACAACCCAGAGATTATGTCAAGAAGCGTTACTGTGGAAAAATCTCAAACACTCATTCATCATGCCATTTATTGGATTGTATTCCGACGGAAGCTTGAGCGAATTGCATCAGGGAGATTTGGGGATGTTCTCAGTCGCTATGGTGTGCCCATGGATGCCGAATGGTACTATCCTGAAGTACCTGCAGGCCAGCAAACCGGCTGGAACGATCGACGTTTTCGTGCGTTTCTGTATGTCAACTTGATGCAATCGAACTCATACTTGGCAAGCTTCTCGAAATTGCGCATGGTTTGCGCTATCTCCACTCTCAATCCGTGGTTCACGGCGATCTTCGCGGGGGTAAGCAATTAACAGCTATGAATCCCCAGCTGAGCAGTGAAATAGACAACATACTGGTCGACGAAGAGGGACATGCACGTTTGGCAGACTTTGGCCTTGCATCTTGGGTCGACGCTACGACGAACAGTTCCACGCGCGCAGGCAGTACGCGGTGGATGGCTCCGGAGCTGCTGCAACCAGAGTCCCTACAACTCCCTAAATTCCGACGGACATTAGCCACAGACGTCTATGCGTTCGGCTGTGTCTGCTATGAGGTGTGCAGTTTTCCATGTAGCAACACTGCCTACTAATTTAAATCTAGCTGTATCATGAAGAACCCCCCTTCTCTGAGTTACAGCTTGGTGCCGTTGTATTGGCTGTGACTCGTGGAGAGCGGCCTACCCGTTTGAACTTGATCCCTTCGGAGATGCGGCTCGTGATTCAGGCGTCCTGGGCCCAAGATCCAGAAAAACGACTTCGCACCGCTGAAATTGTGGAGCAGTTGGAGATGGTCCGAACGGCACGGTTAGCGGATGGAAACAGCAGCGCCTCTCCAGCGGAGTCACCAGGAGTGTATAAACTTCCGCGGGCCCTTGGGATCTCTCAGACAAAGAATTCAGGCTCGACATCATCACTGGCTCGACCTGCCTCCCTGATCATAAATATGTCGTCGCCGGTATGTCATATTTAATCCAGCATACTTCGCTTATATCACACGTAGACTCAGGATCGGCCAACCCTACGGCGCCGGAACTCTTCCTTCTTGGAGTTGTTCTCCAGCCCGTCGCGAACAGCAGACCAGATGTACCAATCGAACTGGCGGCAGCGTACAAGAGCAGTGTCCGAGTTCGTCCAGAAGAGGATACTGCGCCATTAGCGGAGATGGGTACGTCGGAAGCAGCGACGACCCCGAATACTCTTCAGCTTGCTTCCATGGTCAACGAGGTGGAATTGAAATTTGTTTCCCATCGATTGTATTTGACGTTTGGACCCTGTGGGATGGAATCACTAGTTGTGTCCTTTGCCTACGGTATGTTTTGTTGCGACTTCAAATTATTGATGTCGGAGAGGAGGGGCCCTCGACTCGGAGCATCGGCAGATTTCGACCCAACCTCACATTGTCTCGTGGGCTCCCCACACAGACCATACTGTACTATTTCGACCGAGTGTTCATGTAACGCGTAACACGGACCTCCGAACTGAACACTTGGGACACCTGTAACGGTAACATCGAGATTTTCCAGCTGAAATAGGCTAAAAAACGTCAAAATTTCCGTCCGGCATCCGCCGGATTACCATTTATGGTAATTTTCCCGTGATTGCCGAGAAATGAACACCTGAGTAAGTGAACACTTGGTGTAACATGTAACATGGGCCGAACACTTGGTCGAAATAGTACAGTACTCATGGAGAACCGAAGTTCAGCAAATAGAAATGCGTGCCCCACGGCCAGAGTCCTGACGAAATGAGTGAAGGAGTCTCGCATTTTAGTGGGGTCCCTATAGACTCGGAAAAAAAAAAAAAAGAAAAAAAGAAAAAAAAAAAAAAAAAAAAGAGAGCAACCCGCTGTGACTGTGACTTTGATAACGATCAGCTGTCACAGACCTCTCCATCTCACTCTATGTAAGCCTCCAATCTTGACAATCTCCAAGCCCGGGCCCACACGAGCACCGAACGGGATGTTTCAGTTCACCAACCGCGTGAAGCATCTCCCTAGGCTTCCACGCTTGCGTCTGGAGCTAAGCACCATGTACTCACTTATTCAGTATAGATTCCCGATGTGTATGACAGTCCTGTCCCCGGACCTCTGACTTTGAGATTATCGGTTGTGGGACGTCGAGCGGGTGATCTACTGGACAGTGTGAGTGATTGACATTTGACAAGCCCAAAAAAATTCCGTGGAATTTATCCAATCAATTCACAACCTGGAAAACTGGTTCACAAAGCCAACAAAGGTACCGAACGGCCCCTGCGCCAAAAAGTCAAGATTCATATCATGTCCGCTTCCCGGCTCCACCATAACCTCAAAACTCTGTGCTGCTGGCCACAAAATGTGCTCTGCCGCAGTCAACGCCGCGATATCTACACACCGGCCAGCCCCGCAAAGTATCTGGTCCTCCGAGCCCACAATTTTCACGACGGGCCCGGTATACTGCGTCGTCAACGTTGTGATGGGGGTCTGCTCAAACGTAGCCACAGTCCCCACGTCTTTCGTGAAGTCGTCGAATTCGAACATGCGGGGCGAGAACGCGGCGGGGTCGGCTGGGTAGAAGACGGTGCGGTTGCTTGTTGTAACATACACAGGGTCGAGGGAACCCCAGCGGAGGGGGGTGTCGTCGCGCGCGCTGGTGAGGATTGAAAGCGGGGGCAGCGTTTCGGGCCCGAGGCTAAGGGAGCCCGTGAGGGGATCGCGGGCCTTCGACGATGGCACCGAAGTTCAGTAGGCCCGACCCAGCGCTGTGGCCGATCCCGATAACCGTTTTAAAAGGTGGAACTCCAGGAAGGATGGACGCGGTCTTGAGGTGGCAGGCTACTTGCGAGAGAGCCGCAGCACCGGTGGGGTACTGCACGTCCGACGCGTTTGTGGGTCGCGAACTCAACCCGACGCCGAGCCAATCGACGGCGAGGGATGCTATCCCGCGTTCACATGAGAAGGCTGCATAGGAGTAGTTGCGGAATTCTTCCACCGGAGGCGACCAGTATTGGCTTGTGTATGTGATTCCGTGCACAAGAAGCTGTACGACACCTGAAAACCAGATTTAAATCACCGTCAGACATGAAATAGTTGCAGTGACCCACCTCCACCCTTTGGAGACACTGTATCCGGCCTGCAGAAAACACCATAGATGTCGTATGTGTGGTCAACACGGCGCAGACTGCTTGCATTGCTTTTGAGTCCGGCGAATGGGTCGGTGGGATCCTTCGGCACGAGGACGTCGACATGAACAGGAATAGAAAGCGACGAACAGTCGCAGGATGATGCTCCGGACGCGGTGTAGAAGCTCAAGAGATGAAATAGCAAAAGGGCACGCAGTAGCATAATTGGATGAAGCTCCCTTCCTTCAAGTTGGCTGAGTATTTATACTGGATGCATGGAATCCACTTGAAAGAACGTGTGATTCGTGTTGCCAATTTGGTTTCACAGGAACAAAAAGACTTCCTCGAAGAAGGGTCAGATGGTCGGTGAGTAATGCCAAGTGGTACGAAGAGGAAGGCTTCTTCATAGGGCTATAGACACCTGAGCATCGGGCTCGAACATCGCCCCGTTGTGTATGTCTACGTGTTTTGCCTTATACATAGATCATCGTCACAGTTCAACTTGCATTACAACCGTGGGAACTTATCGGTACCGCCCGAGTAAGTATGCCGTTCAGCCAAAAAGCCAAGCTCTACATGACATTGTGAATTTCCTGATAATACCTGCAACTTTCCAAACAGCCTGACCAAGCCTGGAAGGTTTGCCACGATGGTGACAGAGGGTGACACCAGTGACGGCTGAAAACCAAATGTGGTCTTGAACATGCCGTCGGAACCGGGGCAATGAGTCGCCTGATGCGATCTTTCTTTTTTCGTCCTTAAAAGCTCCATAGTCGCACATCCTCTGAATCCATCATGGCTCTTTCAGAAAATACGCCGCTCCTCTCCTTTCAAAAGCCCACCCCTCTACCAAAATTCCAGCTATTCATACTGCTCTGGGTCCAGCTGGCCGAACCACTGACATCACAGGTCATTTATCCGTTCATCAACAAGGTCCTTTCAAGTTTTCGCGTTGGAAATTATTTCGCGCTCAACTTTCTTTTCTGTATCAGTTGGTTGGCGAACTCCCAATCACCGGAGGCGACGAGGAAAAGATCGGCTATTATGCCGGTCTCATCGTAGGTCAATTCCCTGCGTCGAGGGCCGAGGCACGTTGACGATCCTTCGCTCAGGAATCTTTGTTTTTCGTAACAGAGGCCTTGACTGTGTTACAGTGGAGTAGCCTGTCTGATCGCGTGGGACGAAAACCCATCTTGCTCATGGGTCTCTTCGGTCTCTCGCTTTCGATGATCTCCTTTGGCGTATCAAGATCATACGGAGCGCTCGTCGTGTCGAGATGCCTCGCCGGGCTCTTAAATGGAAACGTCGGGGTAATCAAGAGCATGATGGGTGAACTGACGGATTCAACCAACATTGCCCAGGGCATGGCCCTAATGCCCATTGTCTGGTCCACGGGTGCAACAGTTGCGTATGTATATATGCTGGTTATTTATTCGCAAATCTCACCTGACGGCTTGGAAGACCCATCATCGGTGGGCTACTTGCCAACCCTTACGAGCAATTTCCAAACACCTTCGGGCGGTTTGAATTCTGGAAAACGTATCCATATGCGCTTCCATGCTTTGTGATAGCTTTCTACTGCATTACTTCATTTCTGCTCGCCCTTTTTTGTCTCAAAGAAGTGTGTCTTCAACGGGAGTGTTGATGAGCAGAAGACTAATATGCGAACTCAGACCGTAGAGCCTCGTCGCCTTGATCGCAGCGGCCCTGGCCCGGCCATAGAAATCCCGCGTCTTTCTCTTCGTCAAGTACTGACGCCCCACGTCATCACTGCGGTGTCCAACTACTCGCTACTTGCGCTTCTCGATATTGTTTTACGGGCACTGCAGCCTCTCTTTTACACCATGCATATCCGTCACGGTGGGCTTGGATTCTCCCCGCCGCTTGTCGGTCTATGCCTCGGTGCATTCGGCCTCTTCAGCGGACTCTATCAAGCCACTGTCTTCGCGCCTGTCTATAATCGGTTCGGAACGAAACGCATTTTCATCACTTCCATGATGACATTCATCCCCATGTTTGCGCTCTTCCCACTTATGAATCTCTCCGCTCGGCACAACGGCGTCAACGGAGTCACTTTCGCGGAGCTGACGCTACAAATGGTCCTGTATGTTATCATGGACATGGGTTTCAGTTCGTATTTTCGTACCATTAGCGGACCTTCCCTTTCTGACCACAGGGTCCAGGCTGCGCACTCATTTATGTACGATCCGCCGCTCCCAGCAAGTATTCTCTCGGGGCCACGAACGGCATCGCGCAGACCTGCATTTCGATCGTTCGCGCGATTGGGCCAGTGGCTTCGACGTCGCTGTTCTCCTTCTCTCTCGAAAGAAACATTCTCGGAGGTTGGTTGGTATACGTGGTCATGGTGTTGATATCCGCTCTGACACTGCTCGGGACGACTTCCCTGCCTACAAAAGTGTGGGAGGTCCCCGAAGAAGCGGAGGAGTAGAATTGTCCTCGTAAGGCAATTTTCTGACATGTTGCTCACGGCTAAAAATGCACTAGTTCAGAAAATCCCGTTTGCTTGAACGCTGCTTCCACCTTTCATTCTCGAGACATGGCCAGAGGAGACGCGTATATTGGATTTCTTCAGACAGCACGAGCTGATGTAAAACCAACGTCCACAACTTCGGAGTGCAAATAATAGATAAATGTATTGCCCGATCTGAAAACTAAGTTTGAGTGATGTTCATCCAACAAACCTAAAACATACATCGCAGTCATGATACTCCAAAGAGCCCGACCGCCAGCATGCCCCGACCCCAAAGAATAGGAAAAGCCTCGCTGAGATCCCGCTCGCAATTGTAAATGTTGAAATCCAACTCGAAACTGCCGAGATTGACAGTCAACCGGCGAAGCGAGGACATGGCGGGCGCGACGAGGAAGCGCTCGATCTCTTTCAGCCGGAAGAGGTAGGAGATATCTCGTTCCTCGACGTTGACGTTGAGGATGACGTGCTGGATGGGGCTGGGGTCGCGCGAGGTGGCGAGGATATTCCACGTCCAGCGGACTGGGTCGAAGTCGTCCGGTGCGGTGGAGAACTCGAAGAAGAGGGTGATCTCTAATGTCCGGAGACAGCTTAGATTCTGGAGATTGATGATGGAGGTGTCGGCTTCGAGTCGTCAGTGATGAGAAAAGAAGCAAAGAGGAAATGTGAACCTACTATTGTGGTGATGAAGTTGGAGATGGCAATGCGCCAGATTCTCAGTCGCGTCTAGGAGGCGTTGAATTTCGGCTTCTAGTGCGGGTCTGGAGACGGTGGTGTGTAGGTACTCTAGACTCCGCACATCAAAAGTGCTTGTCACCGAATGGATGATAGGGACGAGAGAAGGATCCATTGTCAACGACGACAAACCCAACCGTGTATCCAGGACGCCAGGATCGCTGATCCCGGAAGTTTTGAAAGCAAGCCGGGAGAAAACCAAGGAATGTACATTTCTGCAGCACTGGAGGAATGAAACTAACTCCGCGCTCCGGTTGAAGCGCAGATTATGAAGGCTGATGGAGGTGAGCGACGGTAAGGCGATTGTGGCCTGTAGGGCCGCTATCAAGGCGGGTGGGAAGGTATCCCAGTCAATAATTAAGTCGGATCCAATGGAGATTGCTGTCAAATTGACAAGCCTAGAGAGGAGTGGGGGGAAAGCGTCCTTCCGCATCCACTTTGCAGATCCGAGCCCCGTTCCTTCGACGAGCGTGAGGGAACGAACGTCAAGAGCTAGATGGGGGGAGTTTGAAAGAATCTGAGAAAATCGTTTGAAAGTCAAGGCTTTGGACTTTGACCAGTATCGGGAGGATGGCGCAAGTATGACATTCGCGAAAATGTGCTTCTGGCTTGTGTACCGGAATGAACGGGCCACGCGAGCGCAGGCTATGAGGCTCTTTTCATCCGTCCGATCGAGGATGAAGTCAATCAACTCTTGTGGTAACGTCGGTCGGCCTGCTACGATGTTGTACCTATCGAAAATTGCAGCAAATAAAACATCTATCGAGACCAAGCCGTACCGCTCGGTCCTTTTGGTCATTGATTTGAAACCAAGGGAAGACTCAGAAGAGCTGTAATGAGAGAGGCTTGAGTAGAGGTTGTCAAGGTTGGAGGAGATGGTGGCGGCACAGCTCTGTGATAGTTGATGCTCGGCTTGTTCCGGCGCGCGTGTAAGGCTCTTGATCAATTGATCAAGAACACCAAGCAAAGCACAATACCCCTATTTCTTGACTTGAACCACCATCCACAATGCCTGCCTTTCGTCAGGTAACCATCGCCTCCGCCTCAATCGCCTCTCTCAGACTAACTCAGGCTCTTCACAGTCTCGCCTCTCCCAACGCTACGACCCCACCAAGCATCCGACTTCAACTTTCAACGACGCCTTGAGCAGAGTCGGTTTCCCTCCCATCACCTGCGCGCAAATCCACGAGATGCTCGATAACCAGGGTCTCCCCCGCGACGGTGATCGCGACAAAATGGTCGAAGCCTTTATAGTGAATATGGACGAGACGGGGGTTGTTATCATTGGGGTCAGTGTGTCTCGTCTCGCTGCGGCGCGTCGACGCGTTGCTGACCGCAGCCCAGGGAAAGCCCGAATCAGCCCCCCAACGCGAGACCGACATATTCATCATCCCAATCCCAGACGATCCCCTCTGCATACGCCTCTTCCCAGGCGGGACCCGCCCCGAGGCGCGCACTGGCATGTTCTTCTTCGACTTCTACGACGCCCGACGAAAAGTGGCGGTCAACGCCCCGCGGGGGTACGCAGTCTCGATCGTGTCCCCCCGCGCGCTTGCGGGCGCTCTGAAGTCTGTGGAAGCTGTGTGCGGGGTGACGCCCGAGGAGGGGTTGGAAAAGTTCGCTGTAATAGAGAAAGTTCGATGTTGTCTTGTGCGGCCTCGACAGGAACCCTATCTCTTTGACGTCCCGGCCAGGAGTCGCCCAGTAGTGGCGGGGGTTGGGCAGGCTATTCGTATCCAGTAGTCATCAGTGTCCAATTATCTTAATTTGAAGTTTGCTGTTTGTCTCTGGACAGGACCAACCACGACATCTGAAAAAGAAATCCACGCAAACCATAATTTATTCTATCCATCTATCCATCCATCGTCTAGTTAGATATAAGTTATATCCAGTAATAAGTAAGTCTCCGTCCGTTGTGCACATCGTCCACCTGCATCGCGACTCGTACTCGCGCGAGGGCTTACGCACGTACGTCGTCCGGCACATTGACAATGTCCCGCCCTTCGCATACCCATGTGACGGGGGCCGGACCAGCACCGTCTCGTCGTGCGTCATGTCGTGTCGCGCCTCGTCGCTTCTCGTGGCTCATTGTGTCTCGTCGTCTCGTCGTATGTGTCATGGTATGCGTCGTCCTCGTCATCCAAGTCATCCAACAACCACATTTTTTCGTGCGCCCTCCCGCGCCTCACCACCAACCCCATCTAACTCGTTCAACCCCAAGTACCCAGCCTACCTCACACCACAGGCTTAACCCTCCACACCACCGCCGCGGCCGCCACGCCCAGCACGAGCACCCCGATCGCGGTTTGTGCGTCCATCGCGCGTCGGCGCGTGTCTATCTGGTTTTGGTGCGTGTGGAAGGCCTGTGCATTCGACCCCGACACCGACACGGCGGATTTTGACCTTGATATCGAGCGCGGGCGCCGCCGCCGCAAATCCCCAAGCTCGAGCCTCTCGAGGCGGAGCGAGTCGTCCATCCCCTCCTCCTCCTCTTCGTCCATCCCCTCTTCCTCGACCGCCTCCCCTCCTCCTCCTCCTCGGCTCCCCCTACGTGCACATGCCCGTTCCCCACCACCGCCTCCTTCCGCCCCACCGCAGTAACCCACGCCTCCCGCCGCCCCCTTTCGTGCGCGAGCTCGGCGCGCATGGCGGTTAGCTGGGTCTGGATCGCTGCGAGGTCGGGGTGTGTGTGTGGAGTCGCGGCAGGGGGTACAGCTGCTTCCACCGATACACCCACCGCTGGGGTTGGGGGCGGGGGCAGATTCGCTGTTGGTATCGGTATAGCTTCAGCAGCACCCGTCCGAAACGCGTCCCCAGGAACGGAAGCACACCCAACCGCAGCCTCCAACCCGCAATACGCGCCTGCGCCTCTTCGAGCTGGGCCGTCAGGAGCGCGAGGCGCGCGGCGAGCTCGGTCGGGGCGGGGGGCGGTTTCGGCGCAGCTGTCTCGTTGTCTTTTGATACCGATACGGGTGGGGAGGTAGATACGGGTGGGGAGGTCGATACGGACGGCGGGGTAGCTGCGGACTCGGGCACAGAAGAAGGAAGCCCCCCCTCCTCCTCCGCAGCGGCGAGATGCATACTCGGCAACCGCGGCGGCGAATCCAAGGAAGGCTCCGGCGTCTGCGCGCGCGCGCGGCGTAAAAATTAAATAAGTGCTAAATGTAGCAGCATGTTTTCTTCGAATTCGCGCTCTTCCTCTTGCAGCGCGTCGTCGTCGCTCTCTTGCAGCGCGTCGCGCTCGTCGTCCTGCAGCGTGTCGTCCTGCGCCGACCCGAGCGCGACGTCCTGCAGCGCGACGTCCTCGAATTGGTCTTCCTCGAGCTCCTCCTCCGGGACGGCGTCCAGCTCGTGCGGCGTCGCGGTCATGATGCTGTGCGTGTCTGAGTCGTCGTCCTCTTCTCCCTCCTCGACTGCTTCCTCGTCTAGCTCCCGCGTATCTGAATCGTCGTCTGCATCCGCGCCCTCATCATGGCGCCGCTGCCCCTCCTCACCCCGCACCACCGCCCTTAACGCCCTCACCTCCGCCCTCATCGCCTCCTGCTCCGCGAGGACGCCCTCGAGCGAGAGCGCGAGCGCGCGCAGGCCGTCGACGTGTGCGCGCAGTGCGTCCTGCTGGGCTTGGAGGTCTGCGAGGGCGTCTGTCTGGGGCGTTGGTGGGGGACTGGTCCTTGTTGGGACTGGCACGGGCGGCGGGATGGGGACGGGAATAATAGGGAGCGCGGGGACGGGAACAGGGAGCGCGGGGAGCACGGGGACGGACATGGCGCGCTGCGGGGGTGGGGGGCGGACCGCGGGGAGGACGTCGGGGAAGGGGAACGTCGGGGGCTTTTAAACTTCCATTAGCACCACACATAACTTACCACAAATGAAGACCCACCAAGACCCCGCCCAGCGTCTCCTCGACGCCCGCCAACGCGCCGGTGAGGACCTGGAGGTCGCGGCCCGTCTCGCGGCTCTTTGCGAGCTCCGCCTGGAGGCGGCTGAAGATGTGGTCGAGCGTGAGGCCGCGCCCCGGTGCGCGCGCGCCTGCGCCCATGCTGCCCAGCCCCGCGAGGCCCTGGTGGATGATGGGCCGCCGGAGGATGCCGTTGAACGTCGCGGACGACTGGGACAGGGCGGCGAATTGGTCGTGCGGCAGCGGCGGGGATTTTGAGGTCGCTGGAAAGAGGCACGCGACACGGGCGACGACTTTGCGATGTAAAACGGTTTTGTTGTCTTCTGCGACGATGTCGACGCCGAATTCCTATCATTACAATAAATAAATGTGGGTTAGAAAGAAAGAATGGGTGGCAGACCAGGATATCGTCGCTCTTGAGCTCGCTGGGGTCGGACTCGCGGCCCTCGAGACTCAGCCGCTCGCCGTTGATGAACGTCCCGTTCGAGCTCTTCACGTCCTTGATGAAGATGCGCCCGCCCTCCTCCCACACCTCCGCGTGCTGGCGGCTCAGTACTCGAGAGTCAAAGTACCCGTTCCGCTCGCCGGGCTGCGTCTTGGTGTTCGGCGGGCGGGCGATCTTGACGCGCACGCCGCCGCCGAGGGCGATGCGCTTGGGGACGAAGGAGTCGTCGAGCGGGTACAGGTGCAGCGCCGCGTTCTGCGGCGGGTACCCGTTGGAGGTCATAACAGGAAATAAAAAAAGTTTCGTAACTCCGCTTCTGTTCTTCCACCAAGTAACTCCGTGTATCCTCCTTGCTCTCAGCGTTTGCTTACTTACATCGGACACCTACCCACTTTCACGACGCACAAAGCGCACCGAACGGGATGTTTCAGTTCACCGAACACTTGGCGTCTCCCTAGGCTTCCCCGCCTGAAAAATCTACATCTGGAGTTTACTTCTTTCGTCCAGTTCAGTCAAGGGGTCAACTGGGCGATGCCCGTCGACCACGGGGTTGACAATGAAATATCAGTAGCTTCTTTCTGCGTCGAAATAATTCAGTATACGTTCTCGATATCTATGGCAGTCCCCGGACCTCTGGGATTATTGGTTCGAGTCCAGGAAATATACTTGGAATTTATTCACTCAATTCACAACCCAGAAAACTGCTTCACAAAGCCAACAAAAGTACCAAACGGCCCCAGTGCCTTAAATCAAGATTCATATCATGTCCGCTTCCCTGCTCCACCACAACCTCAAAACTCCTTGCCTTTGGCCACAAAGCCCGCTCTGCCTCAGTCAACGCCTTGACATCCACACACCGGCCCGCCGCACAAAGCACCTGGTCCTCCGAGCCCACAATCTTCACAACAGGCCCGGTATACCCCGTCACGGTCAGCGTCGTAATCGGCGTCTGCTCAAACGTGCCCACGCTCCCCACGTCCTTCGCGAAGCCGTCGAATTCGAGCATGCGCGGCGAGAACGCCGCGGGGTCGGCGGGGTAAAAAATGGTGCGGTTGCTTGTCGTGACATACCCCGGGTCGAGCGCGCCCCAGCGGAGGGGCGTGTCGTCGCGCGCGCTGGTGAGGATCGAAATGGGGGGCACCGTCTCGGGGCCGGCGCTGAGCAGCCCCGTCAGTATGAGCCCGTCGAACGGGGACCGCGGGCCTTCGACGAGAGCGTCGAAGTTCAGCAGGCCCGAGCCGGCGCTGTGCCCGATGCCGATAACTTTCTTAAAGGGGAGAACTCCGGGGAGGATGGGGGCGGTCTTGAGGCGGCGCGCGAGTTGCGCGAGCGCGGCGGCGGCGGTGGGGAACTGCACGTCCGATGCGTTTGGGGGTCGCGAGCTCAGGCCGACGCCGAGCCAGTCGACGGCGAGGGAGGCGAGCCCGCGGGCGCATGAGAAGGCTGCGTAGGAGTAGTTGCGGAATTCTTCCACTGGGGGCGACCAGTATTGGCTTGTGTAGGTGATTCCGTGCACAAGGAGTTGTACGACGCCTGAAAAAAAAAAGATTTGAATCACCGTCAGGCGTAAAGACTTGGAGGTGGTCCCCCACCTGCACCCGTTGGAGACATCGTGGCCGGCCTGCAGAAAACACCATAGATATCGTATGTGTTGTCCACAAGGCGCAGACTGCTTGCATTGCTTTTGAGGCCTGCGAATGGGTCGGTGGGGTCCTTCGGCACGAGGACGTCGACGTGAACAGGAATAGAAAGCGCTGAACAGTCGCAGGATGCGCCGGACGCGGTATAGAACCCCGAGAGATAAAACCCCACCAAAAGGGCACGCAGTAGCATAGTTGGATGAGGCTCTCTTCCTTGAAGTTGGCTCAGTATTTATACTGATATGAGACTGGATTCACGGAACCCACTTGAAAGAGCGTGTGCTTGGTGTTGCCAATTTGGTTCCGCGGAAACAAAAAGACTTCCTCGAAGATGGGTCAGATGGTCGGTGAGTAATGCCAAACGCTGCGAAGAAGACGGGTTATTCGTGGTGTTAAAGACGCCTGAGTATCGGCCTATGGGCGAAGTTATGGCTGCGTACTGTATATTGCGCTGCAATAGATCATCATTACAGTTCAACTTGGGATTGCAACCGTGGGAACTTATCGGCACCACCCGAATATGCCTACAGTCAGTAAAAAAAGCTAAGCCTCTACATGACAGCGTTTTCCTGATAAGATCTGACGCGACTTTCCAAACAGCCAAGCCTAGAAAATTTGCCACGATGGTGACGGAGGGTGACACCGGAAACGGGAATGCCAAATGCAGCCTCGAACATGCCGTCGGAGCCGGGGGCATGAGTCGCCTGATGCGATCTGTCTTTTTTCGACCTGAAAAGCTCCATAGTCGCACTTCCTCTGAATCCATCATGGCTCTTTCAGAAAATACACCGCTTCTCGCCTTTCAAAAGCCCACCCCTCTACCAAAATTCCAGCTATTCATTCTGCTCTGGGTTCAGCTGGCCGAACCACTGACATCGCAGGTCATTTACCCGTTCATCAACAAGGTCTCTCAAGTTTCCGCTTCGGTAATTATTTCGCTCAATTTTCTTTCTTGTATTAGTTGGTTGGCGAACTCCCAATCACCGGAGGTGACGAGGAAAAGATCGGCTACTATGCCGGTCTCATCGTAGGTCAATTCCCTGCGTCGAGGCCCGAGGCACGTTGACGATCCGTCGCTCAGGAATCTCTGTTTTTCGTAACAGAGGCCTTGACTGTGTTACAGTGGAGTAGCCTGTCTGATCGCGTGGGACGGAAACCCATCTTGCTCATGGGTCTCTTCGGTCTATCGCTTTCGATGATCTCCTTTGGCGTATCGAGATCATACGGAGCCCTCGTCGTGTCGAGATGCCTCGCTGGGCTCTTGAACGGAAACGTCGGGGTAATCAAGAGCATGATGGGTGAACTGACGGATTCAACCAACATTGCACAGGGCATGGCCCTAATGCCCATTGTCTGGTCCACGGGTGCAACAGTTGGGTATGTATATGCTGGTTATAATTTATTCGCAAATCTCACCTGACGGCTTGGAAGACCCATCATCGGCGGGCTACTTGCCAACCCTTACGACCAATTTCCGAACACCTTCGGGCGATTCGAATTCTGGAAAACGTATCCATACGCACTTCCATGCTTTGTGATAGCTTTCTACTGCATCACTTCATTTCTGCTCGCCCTGGTTTGTCTCAAAGAGGTATGTGTTGAACGGGAATGTCGCTGAGCAGGAGACTTACATATATGCGACCTTAGACCGTAGAACCTCGTCGCCTTGACCGCAGCGGTCCTGGCCCAGCCACAGAAATTCGGCATTTGTCTCTCCGTCAAGTGCTGACGCCCCGCGTCTTCACCGCGGTGTCCAACTACTCGCTACTCGCGCTCCTCGACATTGCGCTGCGAGCACTCCAACCTCTATTTTACACCCTGCACATCCGCCACGGTGGGCTCGGATTCTCCCCGCCGCTTGTCGGTCTGTGCCTCGGTGCATTCGGCCTCTTCAGCGGACTCTACCAAGCCACTCTCTTCGCGCCGGTCTACAATCGATTCGGCACAAAACGTATCTTCATCACCTCCATGATGACATTCATCCCCATGTTCGCACTCTTCCCACTCATGAATCTCTCCGCTCGGCACAACGGCGTCGACGGCGTCACTTTCGTGGAGCTGACGCTGCAAATGGTCCTTTATGTTATCATGGACATGGGTTTCAGTTCGTATTTTCGTACCATTAGCGGACCTTCCTTTTCTGACCACAGGATCCAGGCTGCGCATTCATTTATGTGCGATCCGCGGCTCCGAGCAAGCATTCTCTCGGGGCCACAAACGGCATCGCGCAGACCTGCATTTCGATTGTACGCGCGATTGGGCCAGTGGCTTCGACGTCGCTGTTCTCCTTCTCCCTTGCAAGAAACCTGCTGGGAGGTTGGTTGGTATACGTGGTCATGGTGTTGATATCCGCTCTGGCACTGCTCGGGACGACTTCCCTGCCTGAAAAAGTGTGGGAGGTCCCAGACGAGGGGGAGGAGTAGTTTTAACATGTTGCTCACGGCTAGAAATGCACGAGTTCAAAATTCTTCTTTGCTTAAACCTTGCTTCCACCTTTCATTCTCGACACACTACAGATTAGTCAATATGATATGCTATTAGTGGAGTGTTTTTCGAACCAAGTCGCCCAGAAACACTGAATCGTAAAATGCATTCCCAATTTCCCAACCTCGATGCAGGCGCACCTCATCAAATGCCAGACAAAACGGCCCAACCGCTGGCTCCACGTCCATGGCAATGAGATCCATGCTATTCGCATTGGGTGATTCGCCGACTCGAGAACTGCTGAGAAAGCCCATGTTCAAGTTGCTCTGTGCTACGCGTCATAGAACCCGTCGAAGGTGGCTATTGAACCGAGTGCTGGCGCGGATCGAGGACACCATCGTCTTGAGATTCGATACGGTTAGGCTCGGACAAGACCGAGGAAGTCTGATGCAGGAGAATTTCCAAAATCCGTATTTGGGAAGAGAACGAGGCAATAGCTTTCGAGATGTAGGACGACAGCCGAAATGCAGACCCGTGCTGAAGGCGCATTGGCCAGTGGCCAGCGCAACCCTTCTTGCAAGAAGGTTTTGAACGCTCCTTGCTCTTGAATGCTGGCATTCAACGATGTAGGATCGGACACGACAGTCTTCGACAAACGTTCCTTCATTATTTAAAGCAGGTGTGCTGGCGCCTTGCGTCATCTTCCAATCCGCGGACGGTTCGACCGGTCGTTCGTTACCCCCGCCTGAGGACGCCTGAGGAATGCTACATGGAAATTTTGGCATTCTGTGGATCAGGTCGACGAAGGACGCCGTAAGTTGCGTTGAGCTTGTACGGAGCAGAACCAGCTTCGCGGCACAAGGTATTGGACCCATTGGAAAGTTCGCAGCTTCAGCGAGCGCTCAGTTGACCATGACCGCATCCGTTCTTCACACGAAGTCCTTCCGTCGCCAGCTCGTTGCGAGAGTTTTCATAGCGGAAGAAGGATGCCACAGCGGTAAGCCTATTATATGCGCTCACTCTGCTAACGCAACTCACCTTTCTATACGTCCTTGAGAACGACTATCTCCATCGCCGGGTTTGAGTAACGGGACTGACATCCTCCTACGTAGACGGATAAATTCTGCGAGAGCCCATGCATCGGGCTAGATCGGGCTGCGAGTGGCCCGACATCGGAGATTCCGGAGGGGCCCATTGAACGCATGGTGCTGTAACATATGGACTGTCTTTCTGTCCGTTGACGATAAAGCTCTTAGCTGGCCCGATAAGAGGAAGAATTTATCCGAAATCGTCCTGAAATCGTTTTGCGAGAGAGAGAAAAGGGAGTAGACAAAAAGCTTTATCCTTTGAACCAAACATACGCCATCTACGTCTCTTGCTTCCGCCCTCGATCCTCCTCAACGTTAACAGTGTTCTCTTGGCTTCAAAGACTCATAAGTTTCATCCACCGGTTCGCCATCTGGAAAAAAACACCCGTCCCACTCTTAGATCCGAAGCTGTATCCTCCACAACAGTGTCAACGATGCTTATGATCTGCGCTTATGTACGCTTGTGAATTTTAAACTGGTCGTGCTGTGTACAAAACCTTATACCCTCACCCTCCGCCTCAACTGCGCTGCTTTCTCCCACGTCGTGGTCTTTGGTGTCTTGAGATGGCAACAATCCCGCATATCGATCAGCAGGTCTTGGTCGTCCCGTCGTTCACGTTGGAATGTGGGACGGAGCTGAAGGAGGCGCCCGTGGCATACAAGACATGGGGGCGGCTCAACGAGGCTCGGGACAATGTCATGATCATCTGCCATGCACTTACCGGTAGCGCCGACGTCGAGGACTGGTATGCTGGCCTATTTTGCCAGGTTTGAGGACGATTTTTAACACATGTTGGAGAATAGGTGGGGACCGCTCATGGGACGCAACAAGGCCTTTGATCCTTCACGCTTCTTCATCTTCTGTGGCAACACCCTTGGATCGCCGTACGGCTCCGCGTCGCCCGTTACTATCAACCCCGACACCGGACGCCCCTACGGTCCCGCGTTTCCCCCTACCTCCATCCGCGACGACGTGCGCATCCACCTGCACGTCCTGCAGACACATCTCAAGGTGCGCTCTGTCGCGGTCGTAATCGGAGGCTCCATGGGCGGCATGACCGCGCTCGAGTGGCCTCTGTGTACGCCGCCCGGGTTTGTGCGCCGCATCGTCGCCCTGGCGACGAGCGCGCGTCACTCGGCGTGGTGTATCGCATGGGGCGAGAGTCAGCGCCAGAGCGTCTACAGCGACCCAGCATACCAGGGCGGGCACTACGACCCCGCGGAGCAGCCGAAGAGTGGGCTAGCGGCGGCACGGATGTGTGCCCTTCTGACGTATCGCAGCCGCGACTCGTTTGAGCGTCGGTTTGGGCGGAAGGTCCAGGGCGCCCCAAAATCGAAGGTCGTTGTACCGGGGCTGATGACGCCCCCCGCCTCACCGGCGCTTGAGGCGGTGGATCTTCACAATGACGGGAACCGCAGCCGGCGGAGTCCGTCCATCAGCAGCCTCGACGGTCCCGCGGCGCTTGCGCCTCCTCCCCCACGACCGCCCATTTTCTCCGCTCAATCGTACTTGCGCTATCAAGGCGACAAATTTATATCGCGCTTCGACGCAAACTGCTACATCCACATCACACGGAAGCTTGACACGCACGATATCGCGCGGGGGCGCTCTACGCCCAACGACGACGACGATGAAGACGAAGATGTCGCCCTCGCACGTGTACTGGCAGGTCTTCCACCACGCGCACTCGTCATCTCGATCCAGTCTGATGGACTTTTCACGCCGCCGGAACAAACCTTTCTCGCGACACATATTCCCGACTCGGAGCTCGTGGTGATCCCGAGCGGGGAGGGCCACGACGGGTTCTTGGTCGAGTTTGAGGAGATCAATCGGTGGGTGCTATCACTCGCGCTGTGCGCTGCAGATTTCCTAATGTGTTTTTCGTTTCAGGCGGGTATTGGGGTACCTGCGGCAGGAGTTTCCAGAGCTGTACGAGGAGAGGATTGAGGAGGTCGAGGGCGAGCACGATTTCGAGGTAAAGAAGGAGAGTGTGTTTGGGGAGGCGGAGGTGGATTTGGCGCAGTGGTAGTAGTAATGAGGCCTGCATGTTCTCTAGCAGACAGCGGTGGTGAGGAGCGGGCGGAACGGCATTTGTGTTACATATATTTCCGTCGTGTAAGTATAGAGCTCGTATAAACTAAGTAATCCATGTATCCACTTCCTGCTTTGACCACGCGTAGTCACGGTAACTCTCACGTGTTGTGACTTGTTCGTTCCTCCTTTTCCAAAAAATCTCAGCCAGCAGCGATTCGAAGGACGAAGTTCTCGACCAAGGCTCAAATTTTTTTTTTTGTCTTGGACTGGTAGCCACGGGTTATCCAGGATAATATCAACGTACTACCGCTGTACATCCCGCTCAGAGGTGCGTGCGCTTTTGTAGGCTTTTGTATGTTCTTAGTGCGCGGAAGTTAACCATTCTTCCCTTTGAAAGACGCGCGCACCAAATGCCATACACCTACGCCCTCTGACGATAAAGGTCTTTTCCTTCAACTGATCACATCTCTTGCACCGCAACGATTGTTTCTTTGTCTTTTGTCTGGAGGTGTCACACGCTCAACCTCGAGTATAAAAGAAAGCCAAACCATGGACCTCGACTACGATGTGGATATGGACGCACTCGCCATGCGCGATACTCTTCCCCAAAGCCAGAGCGACAATGGCGCCGACAGCGACAACGACGCGCGCGAGGACCTGGAGGTACAGTGGAAGAGCTCGCAGACGAGTAACCGCGCTCTTGACTCGCTCATGCTCGAGGCGGCGCAGAATACAGCGAGACACGCTAGTGGTGAGTGGGAGCCACTGCCTGAATTCTCTTGCTTCTACCGCTGCTGCTGCTACTGCTGTAATGCTAATATAATTTTTGGTTCAGGCCATCGTAGTGACTGGAGCTGGAGCGTCGAATTGCCTTCCCTTGGCGGCGCGTCTGCTGCATCCACTTCGCGCGTCAAGTCCCTACCGACCCTCTCATTTGAGCAGCCACAGCAACCATCGTTCGCATCCACGTCCGGCACAGCGGCCATGGTCCGACGCCGCAGCCGCGGGTCCGTCTCGAACGCGCAAACACCTAGCCTCAGCGTGGGCAGGAGCGTGATATCTGCAACGCCAGACCCGGCACAGTTCCTCAAGTTCGCGAAGGGCGTGTCAAAGCAGGCAGACGAGAACGCGGAGATGCGAACGCGCGCGGCGAGCGCGGTGTGGGGGGATCCGACGCGCGTCGGGAGTGCCGCTGGTGGGCGAGCTTCAAGTTCAAGGCAGGGCGTCAAGCAGAGCTCGAAGAACGTACGCCACGCGTCTGGGTCGGGGACAAAGGGGAAGGAACGCGAGCGTGACCGCGATCGGGTTCGGGTGCCAGTATCGCGCGGCTCATCCACCGCATCGACCGTCTCTGTTTCGCCGTCCGTCGCATCGTCGATCTCGCCTTCGCTTGTATCCTCGCCCGCCTCAAACTACTCGTTCTTGTCTACGGATGCAGACACGTCCATGACGAGTCCTGAGCCCGACGAGTGGGACCACGCGCGGGACCGAGGCTTGGGTTCCGGAACGAAGACCTGGATGGGAGTGGGGACAACGGTGACGACACAAGAGCTGATGCCGCCGCCGCCTGTTCCACCGAAGCAAAAACAAAATCCCCTCCCCGCGTTAGACGTATGTATCACGGCGGGTCGGACGACCAAGTCCCCGCCAGATCTGCAGGCACGGCCCGATGGTATTGCCCCAGCCCCAGTCAAAATGGAACAGTCTCCGTCACCAGCTCGGGAGGCCCCGGAGCCGCGCATGCACCCGATCCTGCAGCAGCAAAAACCTACATCGCAGCACGCAAACGGACATACATCTGCAAACGCGGCCCCACCCCCAGCGGCACGCACATATACACCTACATATACATATGCACACCCCCAGTCGCAGCCCCAGCAGCGGCGCCCCCCCGTTCTCGGCATGCGGCGCACGAACACCGCCCCTCCCCTCAATGGCGCTGCTTCTACCGCGGGCCCGTCGTCGTCGTCCCAGACAGCGACGCGCAAGTTTCGCCCGCCACTGCTTAATCCAGAGGCGGCGGTGGCATCGGTCGTTGCGGGTGCGGGTGCCGGTGGGGTCACGGCGAGGGTGGAGGTGAAGAGCGAGAAAACCGACAGACGCGTACCGGTCAACATTCCGAAACCGGGGCCACCGCCGGCGGTGCGGATGAATCCTCGCGTCGCGGAGCCTCTGAAGCCCGTCAAGACCGAGCCTGCCGCACCGGTGATGTCTACACCCCAGCGTAAAACGACACAGCCCGCGTCCGCGTCGTCGCCCTGGTCGGACAACAGCTTTGACGAGCATAATACGAGTTTCGATTTGGATGAGTTGGAGAGGGTTATGCAGGAGTATGATTGATTTTGCTTCATTGCATGTATGAAAGGTGGGGTGGGGGTATCGATATAATATGGGATGTCTACTAGGTGAGAGGTATGTAGTTATGTAGTTGCACGCTGTATATTATCATTGTCGATTTAAAGATCTCATGTTTTTCTTCGCCGCTAGGCGCACTCAGATCCGTTGGACTTGTCGCGTTCCTTTGTGAATTTTCATCGCTTTTTTCGGTTTGTCGGCGTTGGGAGTGGCAATGTAAATGGTGACCGATCAGAAACAAGTTTGTCTACTTGCCGCGAGAAAAGCTACTGAAACGCTACTCACATCCTCTCACGTCCTCGCCGGGACGGACACAGGCATCAAGGGTGGCTTTGAATTTGCTGTGTGTACTCTGGGTGGCCTAGAGGCGGTGTCTGGCGCCAATCAGACGCCCACCAAAGGCTTCAAAGCTGCTTTCGGTCAAATGATATATCATGGACCTCGCTTTCTTCCAGCTACCACGGTCCAGAAACATTTCCTATCCATTGTTCGCTCTGCCTATATATATGTGAGGCTTGGTGACGCGATCCTTGCCACCACCTTCATTCATTCCGAAATCCGTCCTCATTCCGAGGTCCGAACGACTCAAATTCAAGCCTACACCAACCTGCGCATATAACAAATGTCGACATTGGAGATTGTGTGGGATGCGGCGGGACAGAAGCGGTACAAGCTGTGGTCGTGGACAAACGGGAACGTGCACTACATCGCGCACTTTATCCGCCGGCTCGATGGTCGGGACCACGTCTGCACTGTGCGCATCGGCGAGCGTGGGAGCGCGTCCGCGCCGAAGAACAACCGCGACGAGAACGCGGACGTGGGGGTCGTGAAAATGGCGTTTACGCCAGAGACGTCCGACGCGCTTGAGCGCGAGGCGCAGTGGTATGCACAGATGCAGAGTCTGCAGGGTGTCGCGGTGCCCAGGTGCCGAGGGCACTTCCGCAGCAAGGTGGCAGGTGCGGAGGTGTCCTGCCTGGTACTCGATTATTGCGCGGGGGTCCCTGGCGAGCAGATGCACGATCCACAGTGAGTTGACGAGCGTCTAGATTGGCAGATTTGCCACCCGCCACCCGCGTGGATTTCTAATTATTTTGTTTCTTTTAGCCGCAAAATAATGGAGGCTGCGTACGCGCTGCATGCCCATAACATCCTGCATGGTGATCTGCTGGACGGCAGACACTTTGTGAAAAGCCAGCGGAGGATGTTTATGGTCGACTTCGCCGCGGCTGTTCAGCACAAATGCGTCCACGGCCGACATATTCGCGGACCCGATGGACGTCGAACCATAGGTGTCTGTCCCGAGCTAGCGGCACTGGAAGGCATCCATGGAGTCCACAGATAGACTTGATGCTGGATTTTTTGTCTGGGAAAATGAGAAGATAACTTAAAGGAAGGGGTAATATTTGAATGCCAACCACACTTATATCTCCACGATGTACTATACGTATTCTTCGCTGTAAATTAAGATCGGCAGGTTCCACTGCGCACATTGCAGAGCATGTTACCGAGGCTGAGCCGGGTGGAGTCCAAGAGACAGAACCGAAGAAAAGAAAAGGCGTCGATGGCGCCAGAAACACCTTTTGCTCGCGTCGAGGGCCGCCAGAACGATCTGCAGTGGTAGTCGTAAGTAGAAAGCAAGACTTTGGCCGCCGGCACGCCGAACGATCGTTCAATACCATACATGAACACACAATTCGGCTTGCTTCCAACCATCCTCCATCATCCCGACGAGATTCCTTCTCGAAAGAATCTATGGGCTCTTTGTTCTTCTCCACAATAGAGGTTACACGCCAGGCTTTCTACCGATCTAGCCTATCCTATGCAATCGTGAATCTCAAGCGTAACTCGATCCTGGCAACTTTGCTGAGGGACTGATGTCGACTCTTCGTTCCTAGCTATCGTCCCGGGGCGTCAGTGTCAACTTGATTATGTTCCCGCTGCTGGCCAACGCTTTCATGTCCAGATGTTTTGGTCCTCCCGACGCGTCATGTTCCGCGCCTCGCAGATCTCAGCGGTGTGTATTCCCTACAACGAAACGAGCTAGCCCTCGTCCGCCGCTAATATTCACGAATACACCAGAACCGGAGCTGGCCTCATTAATGCGCGCTGTCCAAAAAGTCGGCTCTGTTATCGAGCGCGTCTATGGCGCTGATGCGCTCACCGTCGCGTGCCAGGTCGGACCAGGTTTCCTAACGACTCTCACAAATTAGTACACTTACTTATAATTATTACCACAGGATGGAAAAGCAGCAGGCCAAAGTGTCCCTCATGTCCACTTCCATCTTTTACCACGAAAGTCCTCAGGCGACAGGTTCTCGGGGAGAGATAACGACAAAGTGTATCCTGCGCTTGAGAAAGCAGAGGCTGAGATAACTCAGCCGTTCAAGGTAGATGCAGATGAGGACCGTGTGCCCCGAACGATGGAAGAGATGGAGAAAGAGGCTAGTTGGTTGAAGGGTTTTTTCTCTGCGGAAGCCGGACAATAAAGTCGTGGTAGGATTTCTCTATCGTCCACGTTCGTCCGTTCGCAGCGTGCTTCACGATTGAGGCGTTGTATGAACACTTTCGTCCTCGATTTATAATGGTGGGTTCAACAATGTCAATTCTAAAGTTGATCCCGCTGTTCCTGTTTAACCGTGTTTTTTGCGGACTAATTCGGCAATCAGTCGGATTGCCGCTGCGGCACTGTCCGATGAGTAAGCACCACAGATTTATACGGCTTGCTCCCCCTCACCAAGGGCTCCCCGTCACCCTATGGATGCGAAGCTGAAAACCCCGACATGCTCTCGATGCAAAATCAGGAAAATCGTGGGTGCATTTGCGCCTCCCGTAGAAGCATCTCATGCTTTATAGCGCTGTGATGGCTCGGAACCCTGCTCTTCGTGTTCCACAGCTGCAGCATCCTGCCAGTATGATGCCCATGCAAAGGAGAGTCGGTTTGGAATTGAACTCAGGAAAGGGCAGGCATGTATAGCGTGTCGGTGAGTGCATCCTTGCCGAAATAGGTTGGCTGATTAAAACACGCATCAGCCGCAAGAAGAAGGTGTGTTACTGGCGTTTTCATTTCAATTACATTGACGTGCGTTGAAGAGATGTGACGGACAATTACCTTGCCGCACATGCTCGTCTGGGAGGAAGAAAATTGCTTGCGAATATCCGGATACGCCGCTGGTTCAAAAGCCGGATGAAGGAGTGACGCCGACGGAAGTGACCTCCGCAAACGACAGTCCTTCGAGCGATGGTCCACGCACATCGTCCCACATTCCTTTCACTGCGCTCTTCAATAACTCCTCTGACACTTTGGTGGCCTCCGGTTCTTCGACCGGGTCACCAACGCACCTTCTCATCGGATCTACTCCGTCGAGCGGTGTTGACGACATGGTCGTCGATATCCTGTCTCCGAGTCCTTTCACGCTTCCTGAGATTGCATCTCCGCCTGCGAATTACCCAACTTTGGTTGACCTCTCTCAAGCGTAGGTCCTCTTCTCCGATCCAGTTACATTTCTTACATGCTCTTCAGACGTGATTCCTTTCTGGATAATACCGGAAAACGTAACCTGGTTCCCCCGGAGATACCTATTGGCGACCCCCAGGCTGATTCTAATCCGTTCCCCTCGAGTCACATCACATTCTTCGAGGTTGAACGCCCGACCCAAAAGCCAGAAACCGATTCAGAGGAACTATCCGGGATGTATGTTCAACGCAGATCTCACCGATATTACTTACCAATTCAAAATATTGGCGATACAGGCGACGGTTATTCCTCGGTCACCGCATCCAGCTAGGCCTGAGCGTACCAGATGCCACTTTGTCTGCGCTAGAAGAAGGAACGCCCGACGATACCGTGCTACACCCTGCGCTACTTTACGCATGCCAGCTATTAGGCTATATGCTTGCGCGTCACTTGCAACAAAACAGGTGTATTTGCTTGCCCGGGGAAAGCGAGCGGGAGAATGAGCAGCTCCGCCTCACTTTCAGCGCTCTGCACAACCACGACGTTTCCCCGAGCCCTGTTGCATATCTGCAGACGGTCACGCTCCTTTCGCTATACTTCTTCAACAAGGGTGATATTGCTCGTGCACGGGAACTGATCCTAACGGGGAACACCCTGGTACGAACGCATGATCTTGATTCGATGGCAAGAAAAGAAGCCGCACCGGCCGCTGAGGCGACACGGACCAGCTTCCAAGTGAAACCCACGACGGAAGAAGGAGAAACGCAGGCTGCCGTGTCGCACCTCGTGTACCTCGACTTGTTATATGCCATCACGCTCAAATTGCCTTGTATCACTCACCCCCTTCTGCGCGAGAATTTCAAGAAGCTCATAGTAAGTGAATACTCGATCCAATAGATAATTCTCACTGAGAGTCCTGGTTCGTGTATAGAGCCGCGCGAATGCCAATTCCGAAATCAATTATATTCGCGCCAAGAGCGCGTTTCTTATGTACGAAACGCAAAGGCTCTCAGCACAGTGGGCACAACAGCCCGGCCTTGGTATGTCCCCGAAATAGCGATTTCTGAAATCCCCTGACGCGCGCGTTGCGTAGGCGAATCCGAAATTGTAGAGTGGCAGCAGACCTACTGGGATGTCATGGAAGCGCTCGACACCCATCGCAGCTTCATCACGCTGGCTCTCACGAAACTTGCGTTCTGCCCAATATTGCGCCCATTGGGGCTTAGTCTGAAAGTGTGCTCAATAATCGTATCGACCGGGACCGCCGCCCTCCTGTCACTCTTCTCCGCCGACCACCCCGAATTGCGGCAGAAGAAGTACGCTGCGATCACGGAAGTTATTAGTATTTCGACGATATTCAGTGATGCGGACTGTGAGCATCTGGACCCTATTCTGTCGGTGCGTGTTGGTTGTTGTCAAAGGGCGATTGGACTCATCTGGACATGTTGCAGTCATGCTGGTCAGCGATTATTTCGACGCTGGATCAGTGCATCGCGTTAGGGCCAGAATCGGTGGCCGAGAGCATGCAAGACCTCCCTGCCATGGCGGGCATGATTCGACAGCGGAATGAGACCCTGCAGCGAGTTCTGCCATTCGCAGTGGAAGTATGATATCTCTATTCCTGTGGTTCGATGTTGGCTCCGCGCGACCGATCGAAAGACCTCCCTGGTTCCCCGTTCTTCTTTCATCCCCGCCCGCCCGATTACATTGGACGAGGGTAGCGCTGTTGTTTATTACATGGTCAGCAGGCGACATGATGACTGGTCCTGCTCACCTTACTGTATTCGGTATCTTTTGCATCCGAATCCTAACAGAAATAGAAACAAGGCCGGTGTTGACCGCCAGTTCCCATAAATTCTCAGATATCTACAGGGACTACGCATCTGCCTCTTATGAATCGCCGTTCAACTTTACCGACTCCGAGTCCGCGTTGTCCAGGTAAGCCTCTACTGTGGCTCGTGCCGTCTCAAGTTCCGCGATTGTCGTATAAGCCAGGGTATACAGGTCGACGGAGTTGACCAGCACAGTAAATCCCTGTCTCAACCTTTCCTCCACCATGGGCGCGCCTATCGCAACACCGACGAGCGATTTTTTATATCTCTTGGACATCGCAGTGACCCGGTTCATTGCCGTAACAAACTCGGGTTCTTCACCAACGAACCCAACAGATAAACCCATGTCTAAGCGCAAGTCTCCGGCTGACGGAGACGATATCAGCTTCCATTGCTCGATCTTCATTGTACTCACCGCCGATCATCACTGCGTCAACTTCCTCCATTTGCATGATCGATTCAATGTTCTTGATTCCTACCCGCGACTCGATTTGGGGGATGATAGCGACGTATTTGTTCGCCAGGCTATATACCGATTCTCCTTCGGGTGTAGCGTCCGTGACGCCTGGGAGCTGTGGCGTAATATATCAATAGCCGTCGGTGCGCCGACGCCGTCAAGATGGAGACTAACGAATGTGAAAGGTGGGTATGAACGGTGTCCTATTGGTCTGTTCAAGAATGATTAGCATTCTTTGCACATCAGTTCCGGTATAATGATGCGCGTACGGGAACCGACAGGCCCCCGCGACAGCCGCTACCTGCTCTGGGGTCTCTATATGTGGAATGATTATCCCTCCAGCCCCGGCGTCCAAGGCCCATGCCTGATTGCGAAGTCAGCTCACAATGAGCTCGATGGCCGACTCCAAAACTGACCATGTGTTCAAATGCGGTCTTGCTGGGAACTCGAACTATTGGAACCTGCCTCCCGCCGCTCTCGTGGATGATAATTTGGATGCATTCCACCAGGAGCTTCTGGGACCAAGCAACATGTTCAGCGTCCTATGCAAACAGCAATGAGTTCCCTGCGCCTCGGCGGTGCCATTCGACGCACTATCCATATCCAATCCGCCCCAGTGACAGCCAGGGTTTTCGCGACTTGTCTGCTTGGATACGACAAGACCTGGCCCAAAAGCACCTTGCCTGATTGGATGAGGCCGCGCATGTTACTAGATTGTTGCCGGGTTGGGGCTCCCCATGAAGCCTGAGTAGACGGGTCAGCGGTGAATTTGAGTGCGCTGGACATTCTGGGGGGCCAGTGGTGGAGGTAGGTAGATAGGTCTAAGACGGCCGTGGCCTTATAAGTAAAACAAGATGGTATCGTCTTTTGTTGCTTTCCCGTCCCCACTTGGAAAAGATCAACACCCATGACTCAACAGCTCTGAATATGGGATAGATCCCGAATGAAAGCCGACATTGCTACGCTGTACCTGGGAACCGGCTTCAAGTGAGTACTTAGTCATGTTGAACTTATGTTGAACTTGAATATTTTGAGTTGCTCATCTAAAATCCTCGGAACGTCAATGTAGAAAGTATGTCTATAATTTAGGTAGAAATAACCAGAGCAGGCTCCGGTATGCAAGTGGCATACAGAATGGTCAAAGAGAATGATTGTGTCACTCATCGGCCTAACCCTGTCCGTCCTCGGCGGGAAACGGAGATGGGTGACTGATGGGGCGTTTTGTCAGCCCGGTAAGTTACCGACTGAAGCTTGCAGGTGGTGCGCGCGCCGCGCGGTGATGCGTTCATTTACGAGGCAAATCACCGGTCCCTTCACCAATCAGCGAAATTTTGCGTCAAGTTTTTCACTCACTTTCAACCCAAGCCTTCGAATTGTAAGTAAAGGAGGATAAGTAATTAATTGTAGTTGCAGCTCAGAATAAATTAAGATATTTCGACGTAGTGGATGAGAGTAAGCCATTCTTCATGCAACCGCCGCCTCGAAAGTTTTAAAAATTTGGACGACACGGGGATGATCGGTCTGCTTCGTGCTTACAATCGGCAGACGAACGCCAGGTACTTACTGTCTTCGCAAAAATTGAAGAGTGCGTTGAGAGCGGTGCTTGTCCTCACGCTGCGCTTCATTTGCTACCACGAAACATGCCACGCCTAGTAAGACGAGAATTAAACTCCAAAGGTGGTCGGGTGCGTCGGTCCGAGTTCCGCCGCCCATCAATTTGATTTGGGATCACAACGTACTTTTGCTCTCCTCTCTGGTATTCTACTACTGACTCTAGCCCAGACTCTGGAACCCGATTCCACTATGCAAGTCGGGTCCCCATTCGTTGGCTAGCAAATACGCTCGAGACAGAAGCACTTACTCATCCAATATGGCCACAGTGATCTGGCGCCATTGTGGTCGTATCTGACGACAGATGACGGCCTTACTTAAGTCGAACTTGAGTAAAGCAGGCGACTTTTCCTTTCTCTGCTTCTCTCTGGACACCATGTTCAGTCGCCGCCTTCTTCTCTCATTATCCTTGGTGCCACTTCTTTCGGGTGCTACACAACATGCCTTCCACACCGAATTAGACGAGCAGGAGGGTTATCAGTTTAAATGGCCGATAAAAAATGTGGCAATTATAGGTGCTGGGGTCAGGTCAGTTCGAGCACTCTGTCGAGTGACAGTTCCATTCATCTTTGCCAGCGGTCTTATTGCGTATCGAGAACTCAGCAAAGCTGGGTTTGCGCGTGTTCGGATATTCGAGCGAGATGATGTCCCCGGTGGAAACTGGCATTATACGGAAGAGACCCCACTAGACGCCCCCATTCCGAATTCCGATCCGTCTGTGGGGGATTTCGTGCCATCTTTACCTCCTCGAGGATCGTCGTTTCCTGTGGAGAAATATTATTCGGATGGCGAGAAACAGTGGAGGGAGCACAGAGGCCCCAAGCCTGTCTGGGAGTCACTGGAGAGTAATGCTCCCGCGGTATGTTAGTCCCTGTCTATTTGACCATAAGCACTGAGGAGCATTATCTAGCCTATACAACAGGTGAGCCAACCATGGATAACTGGTCTATTGCGATCAACTATAAGCCGTGTAGATCACAGAAATCCCTTGGCCACCTGGGACTCCCTGGCGTAAGTCATGGTTTAATAATTTAATTGCTCTGAACGGATGGCCGGGTTAGACTTGCCTCACCAAACCCTTGCCCGCTATCTGCGTGCATTTGCGTCGTTTCATGGCGTAAACAGCAACGACGTGAGCCCAGACATTGCATACAACACACGTGTAGATCGTGTGGAAAAGCGATATGATGAAGCTGGGAAAGAGCATGGTTGGACATTGACGCTGAAGCGATTGGAGAGAATTGCGGCAAATTCAACCAAGGCCACGTGGTGGACCGAGGTCAGTGGAATTGATTCGAAAAGCATCTGCATGTTTATTGGTCGTAATTCTAGGATTTCGACGCCATCATTGTTGCGACTGGGAGATATAATGCCCCTAATATTCCTTCTATATCCGGCCTAGACGATTGGGCACATAAATTTCCCGACAGCATCACTCACTCCCGTCAGTATCGTCACCCACAGCCGTTCACGAACAAGACAGTTTTGGTAGTAGGCGGAGCAGTTAGTTTCATCGTATTAACCTTCACTGTGACGTTATTAATATTGAGCCCTCAGACGAGCGGGGTGGAAATATCCCGAGAAATCAATCTTCACGCCAAGAAAATCTACCAGTCTGTACGGGTATGTGTTGGACTCTTGTATAGTTTTCGAAGCATAAACTTTTGTACTCATCGACAGCCGCCGAACCCTAAACTCCCATACGAGGCTGGTCGCCTTCTGCTTCAGCGCTTGCCGGCAAACATAAGTGTTGTGTCTGAGATACGGCGCTTCCATGCATCTAACTCCAGTATCGAGCTTGTCGATGGAACGGTGCGTCGACACAAATACTTTATCGTTTTGTGGTCCCCACTGATTTGGAGTAGTTATTAGTTGACATCGACCGCGTGATATTTGCCACGGGATTCCGCTATTCGTTCCCCTTCTTACCCCAGTTTCACAACTCATCATCCTCGTCCGCACATCCGATTGTCACCGATGGGACCCATTTGCGTTCACTGCATGAAGATTTCGTGTATATTGAGGAGCCAACGATCGGATTTCTCAGTAGTGCGTGAACATTTACTCATGTTCAACGTCAATTCCGAGTAATTGGTTCCGTTTAGTGAACTGGGGCATGCAGTCTTTCACTTACTCTGAGTATCTGTCCCTCGCGCTCGCGAAAGTGTGGTCGAGAAAGGCATTTCTTCCTAGGACGGCAGAGATGTGGCGGATATATCAGGAACGAGTGAAAGACCGTGGGGGTTATGGGCGACACTTCCAGTTCCTAGGTGGTGAACGTACAGCTGGTAAGTCTTCACTCATTTCGTGAATTTATGCGAGATTCACCCTTCCTGAAGCCAACATCCGCTTCTTTGTGGGATGGCTGAACGATGCGGCTGTCAAATTCGGAGGGAGACAGGTACGTTTCGCTTCTATTTCATGTTCGAACTGAGTCCAGCTCCTTTCAGATTGACGGACAATCCAGAGAGTATGTACCTTCAGTTGTACAGTCGATTGCAACCACTGACTGGCGCACGTGTATCTCACAGTTTGCCTCAGATTACAACCGTCTGGATGCAAGCCCAGTTTGGTGTGGTTTTCGCCCAACAGCCGAATGGAACAGCCAGTGCCTTAGATTGGGTCCACGGAGAGGATTGGTAATTTTTTAGTTCCCTATTGTCGCCCAAATGCTACAATTTTCTTTGCCTCGGAGTATGCTTTGAATATAATAGTCAATCGCCCCGCGAATCATCGTTATGGCAAGCAAGGCGTGATTTGGCGCAATTCACGGAACTTCGATTACTGAGCGGGCTAGTGCGTGCCTAGTATGTGTACGTCGGACGTCGAACCGGCGTTCGAGCGGGACTGCGCCGTGTAATTCTACCTTAGTATATCTACTTACCTTGTAGCGCATAGCGAACGACTACCTTAGGGGCGCGAGCTCGGTGGGTAGGTAGGTTCGGAGTGGCGTTACGACGTACAGATAACGGTAAGCTTGCAGTAAGCGTTGAACTAATCGAAGTCCCTCCAATCATCTGACCCGGATAACAGCAATAGCACAATACACGCACATTATCGCGCGAATGGCGCAAGAAAGTAATACGTGCTATTCGTGGTACTTAGGTATCCTGTGCTCCTATTCCCTGTCTTGGCAGCAATGAGTGCGTCCGCTGGAATCAAGGCGATTGAGACTACCTCAGAAATCCCACATCCCGTCGATGGGGAGGCCCCCAAACCGTCGTGGCTAGGATATCTGTGGGATACCGCAGATGTAGGCGCTCACGAACGCCGGATGCTGTTCAAGGTGGACGCATCCTTATTGCTTTTTGCTTCTGTACGTTTTGCTTTTCTTGATTTCTTGCAATGGAAATTCAACGTCCCTCTCAGCTGGGTTATTTCATCAAGAATCTCGATCAGGTGCGTGTATCTCCCAGCGAAAATCGCAAGTTAACATGTTCTGCGATAGACTAATATTACAAGCGCGGTCGGTTTTCTAGTCCTTGATAGTCTTCCACCTCACGCAGTCCCAGTTTTTCGCCGGAATGAAGGAAGATCTGTGAGACTCTTATTTTACTTCCCCTCATGCTGTTAATAAGTTATTTTTCAGCAACATGTACGGAAACGAACTCGTTTACGCCACTTCATACTGGACTGCCGGGTGAGCCTTTTTGCTTCTCGTTTCACGGCGTCCTCAAGAAACTCCAGATATGTTATTGGCCAAGTGCCATCCAACTTGCTGCTCACCCGGATTTCTCCGCAATATGTTATCCCGACGGTAAGTATCGTCAACATGGCTCCGCATAATGCTCATCCTGGCAGCTTGAGTTGGCTTGGGGGCTGGCGACGCTTGGGACATACTCAGTGAAGAATGTGCAGTCCCTCTATGCGCTCCGGTTTTTTGGTTCGATTTTTTTGCTTAAACTGCATGAACACCGCATCTTAATCGTTACAACAGTGGGACTGTTCGAGTCTGGGTAGGCTAGGATGGCTTGCAGATGCTATCACAATTAACCTCGTACCTCGGTTGTTATAGGTTCTACCCGGGTATGCACTACATTTTAGGCTCATGGTTTGTTGATTCGGAAGGCAAGTTTCCCGCTCTGAACGTCTCTCACAGGTACACGCCGCGTGAGCTGGCAAAGAGGTCCACCATATTCTGGGCATCGGGTTCTCTGGGCACTATGTTTTCTGGATTCTTGCAAACCGCGGCATACAATAATCTCGACGGTTTCCACGGGTTGGCTGGGTGGAGGCATGACACTTCAGCAATTCTCTCTTTTCGTTCAACCTCTCATGGAACCTAGATGGCTGATGATCGTCGATGCAATTGTGTACGTGCGAGGTTTCATCCACAGTCACTGAGAGTTGAAAAAATACTTTCAGTACCATCCCAATCGCCATCCTGGGATTTGCTTTCCTACCTGATCTCCCATGGTCGGCGAAGCCTTCCCTACTTCTCAGCGCCGATGTATGTGACTTGTCCCGGAGATAAACCCTGACCAACTCCTTGTGGTAGGACATCGCCCTTGCGCGTGCTAGAATGAAAGCAATTGGAAGGAAAGAGAGCGAACCATGGAGCAAAGCAAAGGTCTGTGCTTTTCGTCTTGCCTTGTGTTCCAGGCTGACGGTGGATCCAGTTACGACGAATGTTCACAGGCTGGTATATCTACATTCTCCCGATTGAATATGTGCTCTGGAACAACGGCCCGGCCCAGTCCCCGATGCAATACTGGCTCAAGAGCTTCAACATCAAACCATATCCTGTCCCTGGAATTTCTTATACCGTCTCACAGATCCAATTACGTCGGTGCATCTGAAACTAATCCATACTTCGTCAAATAATTCTGCTATTATTCAGTTCCGCTCCCAGCCACAGCTGTTTTCTTCGTCACTGCCTTGACTCTAGCATGGGTCAGCGATGGTCCTGCCAAAGGTGAATAAATTTTGAATGATTACTAGAATAAAAGGAATGCTCATAACTCGTAGGCCGCAGATGGCCCTTCGTGATCGCAGGTTCAATTACCACCTTAATTTTCGACACTATATGGCTATCGATGCCTCTGTATACTAATATCCGTGGTCATTTCGCATATTTCTACCTGATGACACTCGGAGTAAGTCTCGAAGGTTTTCTTGGTAGAATGATTCTCAGAGTTGTTACAGACCACCGCCGGGCCATTGATTCTCAATTGGATCAGTGAAATTACACAGGCAGATGTAAGGAATCCCGTTCATGTATCCCTTCGGTTCAAGTCAAACCTCTCCAGAATGAACTCCGTGCGATTTGTGTGGCTCTTGGCAATGATCTTGCCTACGTGGTTCAAGCGGTTGCGCCCAACTTCGTTTGGAAGACGACTGATTTTCCCCGTGCAACGAAGGGATACCATTGGTCAATCGGTATGTTAGTTCCATTTCATCTGCCCAGGATTAGCTCACCAAAATTACAGTTTTACAATTCTTGCTGAGTGAGCGGCCTGGTTGAACTTCTCGCCGAGTTACTAACCGCGTTTCTTTAGTCACCTGGACGTGTTTAATTCTCTACCTTCTTCGCCGTGATAGAAAGAAGGAGGCTGCGCGAGATGTCGACCAATTTGCTGACGAAACAAATGGGAGTCTGGAGTCTGGCATGATCCATGTACCTGGAGCGGATCTCCCGCCCAAAGTAGACGAAATTATGGCTTGATGAGCGAAATGAAATGATGTTAGGAGAATGGATTTCCAGTGAGCTGAGCGCAATCTGGCTCACAGGTTCGGACCATCGGGCCAGATCCTACTTACTCAGGAAATTGAATTTGTGAGAAGTCGAGAAAATTGCGCTATATATCACGAAATCCTCGACATTATTATTACTTACCCAAGTCATCTGTTCTTATCGCGAGAACGTTATTCCCAAGTCATATTGCGTGCTCCCAAGAACGCTTTGTAACGCCAAAACTGAGACTATTTAGAGGCTCGCGCGCGCATATTCAATGAGCATTCTCACCGAGATTGATATTACACCATGGCTCCAGTTGCGACCGAAGCTAACATCCCCGTCCCTGCGCACCAGGTTATCAAGCCGGGCCCTGTCCAGCCGGTGTATCCGGAGGAGAGCGCGACCTTTAAGCGCCCGCCGGCAAACACGCTTCGTCGTTACGAGAGAGCGGGGATCGACATTTCGCGTGGGTTTGCCAATATCATCTTGAATGGCCTTGAACGGTTGAATGACACGGCGCAATGTAGAGGGGTACCCATACCTCCCGAACAAGCCGGAGTTCGTGCAAGATGTCGAGAAATTGCAGACCAACTTGAGGACCTACGTCGATCCGGGTACGAGGGCAGACCCTGAGAAGAAGGCGCTGTTTGGCGCGGCTAAGGAGGTCAGGGACCTCTCAATCCACATCGGTGTGCGTTTTCTTTGTGTTTTACGCTCTGCCACTTGAAGGAGTCATAACGAATTTAAATCAGACCGAGATCGTCGGACTGCAACTTGCCCAGTTGACCGACCAGCAGCGGGATGAGCTTGCCCTTCTCGTCGCGTACGTCTCATACGTTCCTCTGCCTTTCAATCCAAGTGCTGATCATGAGACTGTATCCCTACAGCGAGCGCTCCGTCGTCTGTGCGTGTCTCCGTTACCTTAGATTTCTCGAGCTGAGAATCACACCAATAGTCTTCCGCGACCAGGATCTCTCCCCGCAGAAACAGAAGGAGCTGGGCCTCTATCTCGGCGACGGCGAGATCGAGATCCACCCCCAGGTTCCTCAGGTTCCCGGCGTTCCGGGGGTGACGCTCATCTGGGAGAAGGCGCGTGAATACCAGACCAAAGTTCCCCGGGGCTTCCGGAACGCATATCCGTCTGGGAGCTATGGATGTGCGTTGCGTTTCTTGATATCTGAAATTGTTATTGAACAAACATCGCACAGGGCACACTGACCTTGTGCATCTTGCGTTCCCCCCGGGTTACACCCACTTGCACCAGGACACGGTCCCCGAAGTCGGCGGCGATACGCTCTGGGTGCGTTCTCACCACAACTAGAACTGAAGCCATCTTGAATTGTTCTTTCCAGGCGACAGGATACTCGGCCTACGACAAGTTCTCGCCCGGCTTCCGCAAGCTCCTTGACGGACTGAAGTAAGTTCAGTCGATATCACTCTGGTGATGTTGAGCTCATTAGCTTTTCCGTTTCTTAGCGGAATCTACCGTTCTGCGCACCAGTACAAAGACGCGAACGACCCGAGTGCTCCGCCGCGCCACGTGAATATCGTACATCCCTTGGTGCGTTCAACGTAATTTCAGAAGGAATAATTAATGGCGGAATTTAGGTGCGCACACACCCTGTAACAGGGTTCAAGACTGTGTTTGCGAACCGCTCGATGATCGTCGGAATCGAAGGACTTGACCAGGCAGAGAGCGACGCGATCTTGAACCACATTCACGAGTGCGTATTATAACAAGGATCTCTTTTTTTTTTGTTGACGCCGCCGCCCTAGCGTGTACGAGAAGTCGACTGATCTCCAGATTCGGTGGAAGTGGACGCCTGGGACATCTGCTATGTGCGTTAGCTGCGTTCATGCTTGAGAAAGCAAAATTTGACGACGGTGCTTGCAATTTGTAGATGGGACAATCGCATCACGATCCACACCGTGTCGTATGACTACGAAGGCAAGGGAGAACGGCATGGAACCCGTGTGAGTTCGCTGGCGGAGAAGCCGTTCTTTGACCCCAAGTCCAAGTCGAGGCGCGAGGCTCTGGGGCTGGATGCCTAGGATGTTGTACACAAGTCCGATGTAAATGTATAAATCGAATTATGCCCCAAGTCTGGAATTGTTTCTCCCAGTTGAGATCCACTAGGTTGGGTCGCCAGATGGGCTGAAAAACACTTCGGAGCCGAAGATCTGGAAAGAGATGCGCCAGAGATGGCGAGACAAAGAAAGAGCCATAAAATCAGCAGGTGTGATAGATCATTGACAGCAGATTCCAGAAAGGCTGCTCTCCGACCAGAAAAGAGGTCAGGAGAATCGAGCTTTGGATATCCTAGTAATTTTGTTGCACTTCAGAAGAGGAAGCGTTACCAGCGCGCCGACCATTTGAGCATGTTGTGGTCAGGGCCAAGAGTGGCAGTGGCGGTGCTGACAAAGCACCTGCCTCTTCCTTTTTTCGTGTCTGCTCCTTCTTGGCTCCTCCTCCTCCTGTTTCTCCCCATGGCTCTTCCCAAGGCAAGTCTATTGCGTTCCCCCGCTCTTACATTTTGCTTGGGACTGACCCAAGTACTCGCCTTTCTTATCGGATTAGCGCATAATCAAGGTGCTCGGTCTGTTAAGCATTATCGAGCCAGCTTTTAAGGCCAGCAACCCAGGAAACCGAGCGCTTAGTGGCAGACCCTGCACCTGGTATCACCGCTGCGCCGCATGACGATAACCTGCGGTATTTCGACGTGACGATTCAAGGGCCTGATGGTAGCCCCTTCCAGCGTAAGTCTCTGGCTCCATTTCCTTCCTTTACATCTCTACAAGTGCCGTCCATTGCCCATGGATTTCATTATGCTCACTCGCCCGGTTCACTCGACGCCCTAGTCGTCCCAAGGCTGACTTAGCTGCTGCTGTAGAGGGCATATTCAAGCTGGAGCTCTTCCTACCAGAAGAGTACCCAATGGCACCTCCAAAGGTCCGGTTTCTTACCAAGATATACCACCCCAACATCGGTGAGCTCGCTTTCCTGGACCCTGCTTCCGGCGTTAAAGCTCGTGTGCACCACTCTCAGACAAACTCGGCCGCATCTGTCTCGATATCCTGAAAGGTGTGTTCGCTCGGTCTGCACTTTCAATCGTCGTGTGCTCACTGGCATGTCATGCCAACAGACAAGTGGTCCCCGGCGCTCCAAATCCGCACAGTCCTGCTCTCCGTGCAGGCGCTTCTTAGCGCGCCGAACCCGGACGACCCTTTGGCGCCGGACGTCGCGAAGCACTACAAGGAGAACGAGAAGGATGCGCAGCGCGTCAGCCGCGAGTGGACGCAGCAGTACGCGAGCGAATGAGGTCGTCGGATGCGGATGTATGTTAGGCATGTCGTGGCTGGGTATCTTGAATGATAATGTACATTGTACACTGGATCGATCTTACTTCTTTCCCTTCTCGTTCATTGAGTCTATCTTCGCTGATACGCTCAGGTGCATTTATCATTGTTATAGATCTGGCTTATTGGCACAGACATGCCTACTGTCGCAAGACTGCTTTAGGGTCCACTCGAATGGCAATTGCGGTCTTCCACCGTTGCACCGTTTCTTCATTCTCTCTCTAACAGGTGATCGTCGACCTTGGCTTTGGGAGTCGTGGGACAGGTATGTCTTAGTAGTGCAATAGTTGTTCGCCGTTGTAACTAACGGTATCTTCCAGGCAGCGGTCGAGTTACCGCAAGGCGTTTCCAGCCGCGGCGGATCGTGAAAGTACCCCGACACGGTTTCCACGGACGTTGATGGAGGCCGCTGAAAACCCCAGGAAACCCCGGGAGACGGCATTCGCTAAGGTAGAACTGCCTCTCGCGCCAGTGATGATACACAAAGCAGAGCGAGTTCACTATTTTCGACATGGCTCTCGGGACCTCAATCCAGACGCGACCGACGACTTCGCTTTTGATCGTTCCTCAACCCAGATATGATACTGACGGTATCGCTTTATTGTATGGCGAATCCTTCCGCGGTGAAGACTGACATTTAAGGACTTAGAATATTCGGTATGTTCACTTCGAGTTAAGTATTGGCCGAACTATTATTAGTGCGTTTTCGTGCCTGGTAGCGACAATCAGATCCTCCGATCAGCTCAGATCCGAGCCTATCCGAGTAAGTATTTACCAAGTTCGAACAAAGTTTGAATCGCCTATATCCTGTTACATGGAACTCCTTAAAGTTAAAGCTAAAACATCATTTGTTTCAGGCCCGAAATCCCTTAAAACCCCAATAACATGGCCGCTCATGGCCGGCCCCTCCTCTTCGTTTGTTCCCTTCCCGTCACTCTTTCTTGTGTTTCTATTGCGAGGACTGGTTCCTTTTCCTTCATTCCACGCCGCCTATATATCCATCACACTCTTTCAAACGCAATGTTCACGGGCAACAGATCCGTCCTGGCTTGTGCCTCCATCTTCCTTGCATTTGCGGCCCAGACGTCAGCTCATGCGATGCCGAGGTGGGTTTGCTCTATCTTGTTATTAACATAATCCCGAGGCGCGCTTTTGTTCAGCATCGCGCTCGGTGTCAAGGGCACACCCCAGCGGAGCGACGTCCAGCGGCCGAGCACCGCCAAGCCATGTGGTAGCATTGCCATCGCGGCCAACCTCGATACCTCGACGGCCATCGCTGCTGCCGCGGATGGTACCGTCACCATGAATGTCCAGAACTGTGCGTCCGCATTATTTCCCAATCAATTCGAACTAATCCAATTATAGTCAATGCGGGTGCGGATGGCTCGACATCCGTCTCGGTCGAAGTTGACGAAACCGGTGTGGGGAACAAGTTCGTTGCCGGAACTGTCAAGACCAACGGAAACGCCGTACGCGGGGATCCGACATTTATGACCCTTTCAAAGGCTCATCTCTGTTTATAGAACCCTACCAAGGTTGAGACCGACAAGGTCGTATTCTCGTGAGTGCTACATCTTCTACCCAAAAATAGTACTCAACCCGATTTTCTTAGCCTCCCCGCTGGGACTAAATGCGCTGGTGGGAAGGCAAAGAATTTGTGCCTCGTCGTATGTTTTCTGTTCTCGCTCGTTGACCGATAATGACGGACACTTGGGACAGTCTGTCAAAACCACCGCTGGGTTTGGAGCTTGCACCGTGGTGTCTCAGGGTCAGGCTGCTGCTGCGCCACCCCCGGCTGCTAAAGCGACGACCACCAAGGCCGCTGCCGCCAAAGCAACCACAACCAAGGCTGCCACGAAAGTAACCACAACCAAGGCTGCCGCCAAAGTAATTACCACAAAGGCCGCCGCCAAAGCGACTGCGACCAAAGCCGCGAAAGTGACGGCCGCCCCAGCTAAGACCACCAAGTCCAAGGCGGACGGGAAGAAGAAGACGCACAAAGGCAAGGGCAAGAAGGGCAAGGGCAAGGGCAAGAAGGCCGCAGCGAACAAGAAAGTCGCTGGTAAGTTTTCCTGAGTGAACCTGTCGTGTGCTGAGCCATTCGTTGACAGTTAAGAACCGCATGATCGAGGAGGAGGTCGAGATCCGCGAGTACGAGGAGGTTGATGCTCGTGAGGTCGAGGAGGTCGAGGCCCGTGAGTTCGAAGAGGTTGAGGCCCGTGAGTTCGAGGACGTCGAAGCCCGCGGCGTTGAGGAGCTCGAACTTCGTGATGTCGAAGAGCTCGAAGCCCGGGACTTCGAGGAGCTCGAAACTCGCGACGAGCCTTCGTTCTTGAAATTCGCCCGCGACGAGTAAAGACGACTGCATACTTGAATGTATATACCTGAACAAGTCGAACGAGTGTGTTCGCATCGAATGCGAAACGGGATTTTCTTGGGAGCTATTTACATGTGCTAAGCATAATTCTAAATTCGGACGGGACTACGCATTATTTTTCAACCTAACTCTCGATTTCTGATCCTCGACCAACATGGTTGAAGAGGGTTGAAGAGATCTTGGAGGCGCAAGTAGTAAGCATTAGATGTACATACTAGATGGATTTGGTTTTGTGCCCAAACTAGATCTATCTGGCTCGTTTTTCGTAGCGATTCTCACTGGGGCTCAAGCGCTCAAGCTTCAAGAAAATTTGTTGGATTCGGGTGGTCGGGCCGCTCTTCCTTCCAATCGGCTGCGAACTCGGGAAATGCCGACTCCGAGCTGATCCGCGACCTGTCCCATGCCACCACCACCAGACGCCGAGGAAAATGCCCCGCTCCTTGAGGCAGGGATTCCAGTAGCTCCCGATGCAAGACGCTCGAAATACTCACCGGTTACGCTCATTATTCCAGTCGCGATGATATGCCGCCTTGCCATCCGACTCCCTTCCACAACAACTTTTCACATTATCGAGCAACTTCTATGTCGAGTCTGGTATTTATCTCATGACCCTGGCAGCATTCCGTCCGATGGAACCATACCCGACTCGATGTGCGCGCTGCCTGACGTGCAGAAAAGATACGCCTCAGCTCTCACAATCATGGCGTTTAGCGACGGAATTGGGTGTACGGCAGCTCTCTCTTCCTGTGTTGTACGCTCATCGATCTTTCGGTTCAGCCATGATTGCTTACGCCGGTTTGAGTTTTCTCGCTTCTAGACTAGGCCGAAAACCCGCAATTCTCTCTGTTGTCGCCGTTGGCCTCGCAGCCAACGTGGTCATCATCTCTTCCAAGCACGTACACACCACTCCTATCGAATTTGCACTCCTGGCACTCTGGATGGTATTCAACTCCTTATCGCAACCACTGATCCTCGTATTTGCAACGAACATGTACCTGGTTGACTTGGTGAACGCCGAGGAAAGGTAACAATTTTACAGACCGTGTATGTAATTACGATTAACGGTGGTCCAATAGAACAGCAACACTAAGCTCTCTCTGGGGTTGGTCCACACTTGGTGCGCAGGTTCCGGCTCATCAAGCTCCAAGTCCTAATCAACTTTTGCCAAATAGGCTCGGCTTTATCATTCACTATTGGTGGTACAATTACCACCGGCTCGGGTCAAGATCTTCCCGTATATTTCGTTGCTGCCAGTATCTGGATCGCGCTTTTCGCTTATATCTACTTGCTTGTTCCTGAGTCCTTTCCGAAACACAAGCGCGACGAGCTGCGGCGCGCACTTGCCTCGACTACTCAAGGACCAGCTAAAATCTGGCTGCGCAGCCTTGTCCAGCCGATCCTCGAGCCGCTCAATCAACTCAAGCCTATTCGCAATCCAGACACGGGAAAGCAAAGCTGGCGGTTGGTCTTATGCGCCATTCACGTTTTACTCGTGGATGTAGGCGGCGCGTATGGTGCGACAGCGTTGATCGTATATCTGACTGCGGTGCAACGATACACGCCGCAAGAGGTTTGTGTTTCACTCCGTCTGGATAAAAGGCTGAATATTTTTCTACCTGTAGACTGGTTATGCATTAACAACCCTGAATGTGGTCGGTGTTGCAATTTTGACTGTTGTTATCCCGTACGCGGTAGGGATCCTCCGCCCCCGCTACACGCGTAGGTATTCTCTGCATGCATCGCAAGCAGAGACGTCGGAGGATGTATTCTTCCTCCGGGCGAGGGATCGTGTTGACGTCCATGTTGTCTTCTTATCGTGGTCCATCGACGCCGCAGCATTCATTATTCTAGGCTCTGCGACCAGTAGGATGGCTCAGTTTGGGGGTAATTATCAATGTGCTCATCGTCACTCCGCACGCCGTGCTGATCAACTCGTGCCAGCTATCGTCTTAATTGGCTGCAGCGCTGGACGTGCACCCGTCTTCCGCAGTCTGGTAGTCTCCTCCGTAGATCCACTGAAACAGGGTAAACCTTCAGCTGATTTGAATTGATCACCGTCAATGAAATTGCTGCACAGGCCAAACCCTCGCAGCGATAGAGATAGCCGCAGGATTCGGGAAGCTGCTGTCCCCGGTTATTATGGGCAGCATCCTTTCCGCGTGCGTCGTCCACCCAATTAGAACACGCTGATTTGAACTGCGCACAGCACGATATCGACCCTGCCGCAACTGGTTTTCTATGTCCAAGCTGTATGTCCCTGATTATTCGGTTCCCTCTGCTTTCCGTTGATATGTACATCTTCAGGCCATCGTGGTTTCCGGGGCTACTGTGCTGTTCTTTGTGAGGATTTAGATACATATTGAAGCCTGGGCGAGAAAGACCTCGGAGACAAAACTACCGCTGCAGTGGTAGGTGAATGTTTTATCTGCTAAACTCCGGAACACTTTTGAACACACCCTCCATTTTAGGCTGAATCCACTCCCCAGCAACGTAGGTGATCTTTATTCGGATTCTGAGGGGATGAGGGAGGGAGATTTATTTGTGGACCCAAGTATCTTACAAAATTCACGCCCCGAAGTCTGCCCACGCCGCCGAAGAGATGCGGATCGGAAACTTGCTGTTTGGCATAAAAGCGGGCTGGACGGGAGTTTCAAAACGGCGAGAATGTCGGAGCTACGGGTGGAAAGGAGATCTTCTTTCCGGAGACTCGTGCTGTGATATCGAAATAAGTGTAGAAATAAGTGTCGACACTGGACAGAAGAGCGAGACACTGAAACGAGGAAGGGCGGATAAGTACAGGCGACGAGGCCAAGAAAAGAAGGTATTGCCTTGCACCGGAAGCGGAGCTAGCAGCGGCCGAGGCGAGTTCGCCGATGAAAGAGCTCATCATGAATAAAAGTTCTCGAGCTCGCGCAGGAGCTTGAAGCGGGCGCACGATACGGCCATGAGCGCGAGGATGAGAGCCACGAGCGTGCCGGAAGACGGCACGATGTCATCGGGTGTCAAAAAGCTCGGCTGGCATGACGCGTAATTCCGGCATTACTTACACGCTCGGCCTTTTGGAGTCCGACGGTTCACGCCAGTCGTCTCTTATAAGGGACAAACGCTCTGTCTCTCATCACAATGCAAACGTTCACTCCTACCACAACGGGCGACGAGGTTGCTGCTGCTTTCGCGCGAGAAATCCAAGAGAAGACTGGTACTGCTCATTCAGAAATTCTCAATTTCTGGATTTTTGACGGTTCATGATGTTTATCTCTAGTGCTCATTACTGGGACGTCTATCAATGGCCTCGGATTCGAAACCGCGCAAACTATCGCAAAATATGCCAGCCTAGTTATCATAACGGGACATAATCCCGAAAGGTATGTGTGGTGGAAGGTGCTCTGTCCTTCAAGTTGCAGGCAGCTAAAACTCGTACAAGGCTCAAGCTCGCAGAAGACGCACTCAAAAAAGAAGTTCCTGGTGCAAATATCCGGCCACTTGTCCTTGACCTGGCCTCTCTGGATGCCGTCCGCAAAGCCGCTGCGGAGGTGAATGCGTACCCTGAGCATATCGATGTGAGGGTCTGGTCTTTGACTCTTTTTTGAAGACTCCGAATTCTGATCTCTCTCTTACTTACTAGATTCTGATCAACAATGCCGCCTCTTCCATCTGCCCATTCAGGCTTACCGTCGATGGATTCGAGCAACAAATAGCAACCGCCCATCTAGGTCCATTCCTCTTCGCCGCTCTTATCCTGCCGAAAATCCTGGCTGCCCACACCGCATCGTATACGCCTCGTGTGGTTTATGTTGCGAGCGGTGCACATGCGTGGTGCTCTGGCGTTAATTTAGCAGAGCTCGAGCATCCCAACGAGTCCACATACAAGGGGATGCAAGCGTATGCGCAGGCCAAGAGTGTAAATATTCTCACCTCGCGGGAACTCACGCGGCGTGCGGGTGGTCGAATTAATGCGTACAGTTTGACTCCCGGTGGTGTGTACTGCACCTGGATTGTCAAGACTCTTCTGAATGCGGTTTTTCCCAGCCGTTCTGACAAACTTCGTCCAAAATGAATCGGCACACGACGAACTACTGGCTCACGGTAGATTTTCTGCCTCGCGTCTCGCCTGATATTGATTTTTCCAAGGCATAATCACGGAAGACGGAAAACCCAATTTGAATACTCCTTTTCCCTGGAAGACGCTCTCGCAGGGAGCCGCAACGTACTTTCTGCTCTTAATGCTGCATTTACCCACTCAATACGCTTCCAGAATTATCGCCGCTGCATTCGATCCCTCTCTCAATGGTTTCTATCTTTACTTCCCCGAATATTGTATATCTTATTGTCTGTGTGCATGCTACAGATAAGCCCGGATGTTATCTCTCCAACTCAGGAGAGAATAATGGAGGTGTCGCACCTCACGGCTCTGATCCTGTATGTCCGAAACAATCTTTCCATGAATCTCATTTGAACCCCAGTTTTTATTACTAGGTTGCGGCTGAGAAGTTGTGGAAGCTTAGCGAGCGGCTGGTTGACGTCAAGTTCCTTTGAACATTACACTGCCCCAGGCTAGGCGACGATCCAAATAATTTACTCCCTAACCGTCCTTTCAATCTAAGTCTGCAACAGAAGCCGAGCTGTTCAATATTATTACCATCCATCAATATTCGGCCAGAGGTTTAGTGGATCTTTTGAACCTGATTGCGAAATGTTCCCTGACAACCTCTGTGCCTGAAGCATCGGCTCCTCAATTGGCATCCACACCTTTGAAGACACTCGTCGTACTGAGACTAAAAACATTCATTATTTCCTTTCTCCAATTCCTTGGCTGTTATATCCCGTGCCGGGAGTAGGGAGAAAAGCGGAGGTGGAAGGAAAGTAGGAGGAATCCGGGGGAACGAGATATCGGAGGTTCGGAAGTCCGGAGATTATGTCACAGGTCAAACGTCAGATGTACCGGATGTTTTACACGGAATATCGAGAACACTATTACCACAGGTAGGTTAAGGGTAAGTGTGGTCTTCTTGGCACGGACGGGACTGGACAAGAAGTGGCGGAGGTCCGGAGGTTAGGACGAAACTTCCGGAGTGCTAAGTTGGAGGCCTAGCGTTGCCGAAGGGAGAGTGACTCGGAGGTCGGAGGATTAGGCACGAAAGAAACATTTATTTACAAACTGAAGAAAGAGAAAGTTACAAGGGGTGTTTTATAGTAATTACGGAGAATCCCAATAAAGGTAAGGAAGTACGGTACAAGACAATAAGAACAATAAGGGAACAATAAGAACAATAGTAAAAGAAGAGAAATGCATAAGGCATAAAACATAGAAGGTGATGCATGAGGCGAACATGAGCCAGCATCGGAGGTTAGGACCGAAAACACGTGTATGTGCTTCGGCCCACGAGGAATTGCCGAATGGCAGGATACGGGATTGGCGGAAAGGAGCGTGATAGCCGGAATGAAGTCGGCGGGAAAATGACGGAGAATAGTGTGGATGGTCGGAGGTTAATTCGGAGGTCGGCGGAGGATGGGATGGAGGATAGATGGTGTGGCAGAAGACATACTGATTGTTTCCAAATCTTCGATGAAGCTCCGAAAGTCGGAGGACGGAGGATCCGGAGGTTCCGGAGATCAGAAGTACGCTTAGCATTCTGCACGGATGTAACAGTATCCCCCTTTTAGGTTCCTTGCCCACAAGGAACCCAAAATAGGAAGCCAATCTTGAATCAATCGGAATTATCCAGAGGTCCACGGAGGTTCGCCGAAATTTTGTCGGAGGAAAAGTTGGGAGAAATTTTCAAAGTCGAAAATTGTGGCCGAAGACCGATGCCCGAAAAATCCGAAGTCGAGATGCCCGAGATCACCGATCAAGGAAATCACCGAGTCACGTGTGTGGGAATTGCCATATAGTTTGGCACGTGCTCGTGTGATCGGAAAATTTTCTTCTTCTTAACCATCACCACCACCTCCGATGTCGACGCCCAACAACAACAGCAACAACCGCGACGACGCCGGCGACAATCCGAAGAAGCGCAAGGCGTCGGAGGTCGAGGGTGCGGAGGATGGCGGGCGGAAGAGGCAGCGCGAGGGAGGTGGCGGAGTGGGTGACGTGGCACCCGCGGGGAGTGGTGCGGTGGCTAGCGGAAGCGGGACGACGGTGGAGGACGCGGAGGCAGCGGATGCCCGGGCGGCGGTGGCCAATGCGGGAGTTACTGGCGAGGGTCTCACCCTCGCCATTAGCCTGCAGAGGATCGCCGAGCTTGTGGCGGCCACGACGCAGCGGAGCGCGTCGACGTTCCTCCGAATCGTCTTCCACCTGGGTTCCCGCATGGGCCCGATCGTTCCCCGACTCCCGAGCGCGAGGAGGGGGACTTTGAGGTTCCCGTGTCGGAGGATCCCAGCGATCCGGATCCGACGGAGGTTGCGCGGAGGAAGGAGGAGCGGAGGAAGAAGGAGGAGCGGAAGTTGGCGGGGAGGAAGGAGAAGATGCGGGAGATGGCGCGGGAGAAAACGCCTGCGGTCCCCCTCCGGAAGATCGTTGTCCGGAGAGCTCAGCCTGTAGCCCCATTATAATGTGCACCGCTTGGGCCAGCGGTGCACATTAGAATGTGCACTTAGCCTTGCCAGGCCTGGTGCACATTATAATGCGCACCCAGGGCGGCTGCAGGCCAGCGCTCACGGCTTCACACGGCATCTTCGGCATTACGCCCTTTCTATTGTACTCTATTTATCTTTATTCCCAATCGGGAACATCCCATATTTTCACCCCGCGTAGCTTTATTTACTACCGCTTTCGGACATTTTATCAATATTAGCTATATATTATAATTTCACACCTGCTTTGGGACATATATGTAGAGCCGGGACACATTTGTACCTGTTTGTTTCACAGGGTATTCTTCCGTTTTCGGCCAATAGGAGAAAATCTGAATAGGAGAAAATGAAAAAATATAATACACAATACCACCGACTTTGCGGTGGTACCCACAACCTGTCTAATCCTCCCCCCCCTCCTCACTCCCCTGGTCCTCCTCCATGTCTGCATCCGCGTCGAGCAGGAGCTCTGCCTCCAGGTCTGCACGTTCCTCCGCTGTCATAGCATCCGCGGGACTCGCATTAAACGGATCACCAAATCCGTTCCCAAATGGGTGATTCTCCGCATCGGGAACGTGGGCCGGTGCAGTTGTGGGTCCAGCTGGGTCCACCGCCACTGTACGCACGGGCTCAGACGGAGTGTCATCCGTGGTGTTGCCTTCAGCTGGCGCCACCGGGCCATCATCGGCATTCACCGTTACGGCCGCGGGGTCGGGCTCCGTGCCTCGTGCGCTGTCATCGAGCGAGTTCGTGAGCACCGTGAGCACTTTTCTATCTTTGTTTGCTTACCCACGGAACAGAGGCTTGGGCCTTGGCCTCACATTCTCCTCAGTTCTCGTCTTCTTCACTGTAGGCTGGTCCTCAGCAGTGTCTTCACCGGCGTCTCGTTTCCTGTTCGCTCATCAGCCCTAATCTTTCTTTGAAGTTCGACGAACCTACCTCTTTGGCTGTGTCCTCGTTTTCTGAGGCTTCTCCCCAACCGCCTTCGTCTGCTTGGGCTTCGAGGCAGCTCCGCGGGTTGCCGACGTCTTCGCTTTGGGAGCTGGTATTTTCTTGGCGCTCTTTTTCCCCTTCTTCACCACTTCCTTCTTCGCCTCCCTACGCTTCTCAGACGCCTTCTTCGCTGCCGCCCTGTCCTCTATCTCCTCTGCTCTGTCCCGTGCCAACCTCTCACTGTCCTCGTCGTCCAACTCCTCCGTCATGGCCTCGAGCACATAGATGACGTCCTCCAGCATAAACTGCCACTCCGCATTTGCCGCCAATGCAGCTTCGCCTGCTCCCAGGCCCTCTCCCGCCGCCGCAGACACAACTGACTGGCCCCACCACGTCAGCGCCTGCACGACCAGGACCATCCCGTTATCACCAGAGGCCGCCATCATCGTCCAAGCACCTGGTGGCTCCTCACCCTTCTTCGGGCGAGGTGGCCACTGCAGATCCTCACCGACGCCTTCCGGGCGAGGTCCAGCTCGGAAGCCGGGCCCAATGGCAAGCCACCAGGCGAGCATCCGCTCCCCAAAGTTCGGCTTCAGCTTCTCGAAATCCCCTGCCTTTCGATGCTCTTTCATCCACGTGGCGATTTCTTCCGGGCGCAGGCTGCTACGAGGCAGATTGCCGTCGTTCCAAAGGCGTGACTCCTCGTATACCACCATTGCTTCTATCAGGTCCTTATAACGGGACCCCCACTGCTTTTGCTGCATCACTTTGTAGAGGTCGCGCTGAGTTTCGGACCACCAGAATTGGTCTCGCTCGACCGGGGCAAGCAGGGGCCAGGGCGAGGGACTCCGGGACACGGGTGGGGAAGGGGATGCAGGAGGGCTCGCGGGACCTGGAGGCGTTGGAGACGAGGCAGGCGACAGAGGCGTGGGGGCCAAGGGAGGGGTGGGAGGCGGCAACGGAGGCAAGGGGAGCAACGGCGGCACAGTAGACCCAGGAATTTCCGGCCCCATTGGAATGAGGCCATCCAGGCCATGGAGGGGCTCTTTATCCAGCGGGGGCCAAGCGCGTTCCCTGCATTGGTCCTTAGCTGCGGTAACCATGGTAAGTCCTCCTTCTCATCCCTCTTTGGATCCACTCACTGAAGAATGCGCGACCATAGCGCGTCAACGAAACCTCCGCCGCCGTGAATGCTGCGCGGTCAAACTCGCCCCATATCTTGGCCGTCTGCCCACCGGACGTGTCCGAAAAGACCCTATGCCTCTGTGAGTAAGGGCGTCACTCTATTTCCATTGGTTACTCACGAACGCAGCCGCACTTCCCCCCTTTGGTCCCCCACCGGTCCCACTGCCAGGATAATGACATGCATCCCAAGACGCTCCGATAACACATCGGCTAGGGGGATCCCAACCTCGTCGAACGTCTCTAGGGCACTGCCCGCTTGTCAGTTCTCCAGCGTCCCAGGTTCCTGGAACGGCTTACTTATGATATTCTTCCGCCGACTGCTCTGGAACACTATTGCGCGCGCGGAACTCCTTCATTGCGGCTTCCTGCAAAGCATCCGCCTCCGCCACGATCTCGGCCCTCACCTCCTCGGTTTCCACCTCCAAGCATGCTCTCACATATTCCTGGCACATCGAGATGCGCGCACCTGGCGCGAGGCCCTCCTTCGCTCCCTCCCACACCGCGTCAAACCCCTCCTTCAACTTTGACGCGTAGTATCTTCCCGAGTAGACCGCAACATTAGTCTTACGGCGGGGACGGGACGCGTTCCCGCTCATCGCGTGCATCCTCTTCAAAATTTTGTCGACGCCCGCACTGTGGAGCCGCTTCCCCATAAATCGGTGCCTGAACCAGTTGCTTAGCTTCTGTGCACATACAGTAAGTTATTGCCTCCCAAAAAAAACGCGTCGCAAGCTCACAGTGCGCAGGTTCTTCCTCACCGCCTCCTGGAAGTCATTCTCCTTGGCAAGAGCTTCCCCACTCAAGCCTTCCTTCCGATTCACGGGCTCCCAATCATCGACGCTCTCCGGCACGTTATCTTCTATGGGCAAGTCATACCCGTACCACGTCAGCCACTGCTTTGTGACGCTGTTATAGAATGACCCCCGCGCCAAGGTACGAAAGTCGTTCTCGAATGTCAGTAACCATTCGAGTTTTTCGCCAGCAAATGCTGACCCGCGGCCCACAGGTTTACCATTTTTTCGGCGTCCCATGTCGTTTTGCTTGGATGGAGCTCGATTTGGAAGTCAAGTCACACAGCCACTGTACTCTACCCTTTCCAATCGCCATGGCCAGAAAACGAAGTGAGTTCCGACGTGTAGGGTGAATCTCCCCAGGGACTCATGACTTGATCCAAGCTCGTCACTCCTACCGGCGTCGCTTCCCCAAGCGCCGCAGCCCCGAGCCCCCCGTCAGCGAAGGTACGCTGTCAATTCTTCCTCTGCAATCACTCACTCACTAAGCCCCAGCTGACGCAGCGGCATGGGCTGCACTCGTGAGCCGCTGGAACACCACCACGCCCACCACTACGCCCACCACCTGCGACGAAACCTGGGGGACGGGAGGGTGGGGGACGGGATGGGGGGAGGAGGGTATGAATTGGGGCGAGAACACCGAAGTTTGGGGCTGGGGCGGGGCTTCATCGCTGGATCACCCTGGGGGAGAGGCGTCGGCGTCCACCACGTAGATAATTGGCATAGCAATCATGTGCATGCAAAAAAAAACACCATTTGGCTCGCTCTTTCCTGACACATCAGCTCAGTGCTTAACCACCATGTTTCCGGGCATTCCTGCCCTTGTAGACCGCATTTTTGGTGAGCTCCTTCCTCCCCCCCCTCCTGTCCTCCCCTCTGCCTTGTTGACTCCAACCCTGGAGTTGGCAAGTTGCCACCCACTGCAACTCATTGACTCCGACCCTGGAGTTGGTGAGCTGTGCGACATTGACTCCGACCCTGGAGTTGACCCAGCACCAATCCCCCTCCACTACGCCCCTTGTCCAAGACGCTAATGATCTCTGTCCCAGGGCGGTCGACTCGCAGCGGCACGGTCTTCTCACCTTATACCGTGGACCCCATCTCTGTTCCTGGCTGCGATAGGGTGTTTGGCCTTGTTTGGCAGGAGCATTCGGGCAGTCAGACGTTTTTGGCGGTACATAGAATCCCATTCTTCTCCGTTCCGCATACCGCGACGGATTCTCTCGCGGCTCCCGACAGCCGATCTGTGACTAGCCCATCTGGTGACAAGAGCGGGATTTGACCTACGTCTACGAGAAACTGGCGCCGAGATCACAACCGAGAACGAGAGACGCGAACGGGAGATTTGCGAGCCCAGCAATACAAGGGAACCCGTTGAGTGAATCTAGCGAAACCATCGACTTCGTCACGCACAGGACACCGTCTCCCAACGCGCCTTCAGAGTCCACACCCACTACACCCTCGTCTTTAAGCGCTAGCCAGTCAAGTAACGACGAGCTTCCATTTTTCGAAAAACCACCGAGTCCGATTCCACGCGTGCTTACCCCACCCACAATTATACTCACCAAACCCACTTCCCCTGACGACGACTCCGATACGATGCCAATGGATGCTTGGGACGGTGACACAGACAAGATGTCTGCACAAGACTTCTCGAGGGCTTTCCACCGGGACGTCAAGGTGACGACAAGCAGCACTGATAAGGCGAAAGCCTTCAAGCATTACCTCGTGGCAGGCAGCGACGTTGACATCTGGTACCGGGCGCTCCCAGCCGCGACGCGCGCGGACATGGATCTCATTGATGCCGCGCTCGAGCTGCAATACCCATCGGAAGCTACGGTGCAACCGTCGGCGGCGGAGTATGGCACGGAGCTCCTGAAGTGCCGGCTGACAATGGAGGAGCTCGGGACAAAGACCAAGGTGGCGGACCGCGACGTCTGGGCACACCATGCGTGGGGCAACAAGATGCTCCGTCTCGCAACGAAAGCCGGGGTCTCCGCAACCGCCACATACATCGAGCAGGTCCGGGTCGAGCTGCCTAAGCCTCTACGCACGAAGATCGGCAAAACGCACGCGGATTGGCCCGCATTTATCAAGGCCATACGGGATGTCGACACAGTAGAGCTCGAGCTCGATATGAAGGAGTGGAAGGAAGAGAAAGAGCAGCGGGACAGCATCGCGAAGATGCTGGAGCAGCGACCGGCACCGCAGGCGTCACCCACAGCGGGCATCCGGGCGCAGCTCAACAACGCGAGGATTGGTGCTCCGGCACAAGGTCCTGCGCGCTGGCCAGCGCCGGCGCTGGTGCCCGGCGCGAACCCATTTCAGGCCGCGCAGGGTGGCGGACGAGGCAATCTTTTTATCGCCCCACGCGCGCCTTATCAAGCGCAAGCACCACGCGCGCCATACCAGCCCCAGGCACGCCAGCCAGCAGAAGTGCAGCAGCCGCTGGTGGGTGAGCAGCGCCGCATCCTCCTGGAGGCGATCGCGCGCATTACCCACCACCCTGACACAGACGCGGGACGACGCGCACACGGCGACCAGCAGCAAGCGTGGTTCGCGGCCCACGGGAACGTTGCAATAAGCGTGAACACGCCGTACCCGCTGCGCCCCGGGCGCGCCCCCGTTAACTCGGGTGAGTGCTTTCGATGCGGGCACCTAGGCCACACGAATTACCAGCGCCGTTGCGAGGCGCCAGTAGAGCAATGCATCAGTATCAGGGAACAGCAATGGAGAAGGATCGCGTCACAGGCCTTGAAAGAGGCACCAATAGCAGTACGCGCAGTCGGGTTCGCGTCATGGGACATGGACGACTACGGGCGCCCGTTTGGAGGTGACGAATCACATTTCGAGGAGGCCGACGACCAGGGAAATGCCTAGGGGCTGTCCAAAGAGATGCTCGGACAGCCCCAGAAGAGCAGAAGAAGGCAGAGCCGGTCCTTGGGTGTGATGAGCCATCGCCCGAGGACGTGTCGCTTGGCCCCCAAGTCCGTAGTAATACGTTGACCCCTATGTACCCTCCTTCCAAATCGCACATCGTTGACCTGTACGCGGTGGGGATTGAGGAGTGTGAGCCGAGGCGTGCAAGCGTGCCGTTCATATGCGGGATCGAGGTGGAAGGACCACAAGGGGAGCTAGAGCGGATAAGGGCATTGGAGGACGATGGAGCATTGGTGAACGCAATGTGCACGGCGCTGTACGAGGTTATAAAACACCGCATAGGGCGCTTACAGCAGTCGGAGAAGACGCTGCGCATGGCAAACGGGGCGCTCGTGCCATCGACGGGGTACTGGGAAGGGTACATCCGGTTTGGTGGCGCGAGGGTGCGAGCAAGCTTTGAGGTCTTTCCTAGCGGTGGCTCGTGGTCATTCCTCTTTGGAAAACCGTTGCTGGAGAGCTTCAGGGCCGTGCACGACTACGCAGCAGACACCATAACGGTACCCGGGGCAGTGGGCACGACAGTGGTGCCGAATCAAATAAGGCGAATGAGCCTGTGGGACGAGGCACGAGGTTGCGTCAACGCCGTGTTCTTGGACCCCAAATCGCGCGCAACGTCAGCAGGAGGAAGTAGCGCACCTCCTGTGAGGCGAGTCTCTTTTCTTGATACCCATGCCTCGAAGAACATTGACCGGCACCTACCCAAGAATCAGTCCATCGTTTCCGGAGTAGAAGAACCTACGACGGCGGTTGCATGGGCCTGGTGGATGGCAAGCATCATCATCTTCTGGGGCATACTCATGCTCGCGGCGCAGTACGGGGGCACGAAGGGTGGAACGAGTACGCGTGGGACACTTAGCGGGGATTCAGATTCCCCGCCGAGGGAAGTAACTGCCTTGGATAGCAATCTCGAGAAGATCATTGTCACTGACATCGCAAGCCCAGTGACATATCTCCAGAGACCCTGGGTGCAACGCCGAAGGTACACGAGGCGTGTGAACGAAGCCCGCATGAAGTTGCGAAGAAAGTGGACACGGAAGAGAAGCACGGAAGAGCCGAGCGTGGAGGAGGAGCTTGACGAGGAGGAGGACCCCAGATGGTGCTATTGGATCCCGCCGTGCACTCTGCAATTTGAGGTGCGGGTACACGGGAAAGTAGTGCGGCCTAAACGGCCAACGCAGAGAAACTCATCGGGGGATGGCGCACAATCCCCCGCGAAGGTCTATACGGTGGAGGAGATGGCCGAGTACCTTAAACAGGCTGCGGAGGACATCCAGATTTGGAATGAGCTGTGTGCGGGCTCTCCAGCAGACTTCGCACAATACCTGGTCCAGGTCACGGCAGATGCGAGCACAAGTGCCACGGTCCCGGGCGCGTTCCCGCAGGACAGCGGAGATGGCTTCGAGCAGCCAGAGATTCGGCTAGGGGAGGACACCTCAATATTCACGCGACTGACAGACCCGTACAATCCCAAGCGGGTCGCTGCGGTGCTAGATGCCACCACCATAGGCCCCGACTTGACCGGCGAGCAGCATGAAGTGGTGCGCGAATTTATTGCTGAGTTCGCGGACTGCTATGCGTTGTCAATGAAGGAAGTGGTACCCATTCCGGGTGCCGAGCACACCATGAATATACCCGCCGACACCACTTTCAATACCAAGATCCACCAGAGGCCAACAACTCCCGCACAGAAACATTGGTATAACGGTGTAATTGACGAGATGCTGGCTGCGGGGATAATTGAGGGCATGGACCCCAAGGACGTCAAGTGTGTGTCGCCTACGACGCTCGCCCAGAAAGCACATCAAAATGGCAAGACGCGTACGATTCTCGAGCTACAGCACCAAATTAACGATCAGTGTATCGCTGCTGGACTACCACCCAGCTTCGATTTACCTGCACGTCCAGAGGCCACGGCGGAGGCAGAGGATCCGAAAAATCCATCTTGGAGAGTCTGCCATGATTACCGCGAGCTGAATGCTAAAACCAAGGTTGCTCCCATGCCGCAGGGTGACATCCAGCGAAAGCAAGGCCTCCTATCAGGTCACCGCTGGGTCTCAGTGTTTGACTTTGCGAAGGGCTTCTATGCCTGCGCAACCTCGGAGGAAATTTGGCCCTATTTGTGCTTCTACGTCGAGGGCCGCGGGTACTTCACCTACTGCAAAATGCCCATGGGCTTGACGGGCGCACCTTCGACGTTCAGCAAGGCAACAGGGAACGCACTCGGCGACATGGTTGGTACTAAAATCCAGCTGTTCGTTGACGACGGTGGAATGGCGGGCGACAATTTTGATGAGAAAATGGCAGACCTTCGGACGGTGTTCTTGCGCATTCGGGAGCACAAGCTCTCACTCTCGGCAGCGAAGATGCAGTTTTTTATGACAGAGGCGACGTTTGCAGGCAATCGGGTCGGGCCGGATGGTATAAAGCCGGACCTGACGAAGCTCACAGCTATTGTGGACTGGCAAACACCCCACGACCTGCTGAATTTGAAGTCATTTTTAGGGCTTTGTGGGCACTTCCGGGGCTTGATAAAAAATTACGCACGGATCGCGCAACCGCTGACCGACCTCGAGCGGTTGGCAAAGGTGGGAGGATCAGGCTCGAAAGGGGAGTGGAGACGCCGTATGCGGGCTGTGGATCTACAGCGGCAGTGGGGCACGAAGGAACAAGTGGCCTTCGTGCAGCTCAAAGCGGCATTAACATCAGAGCCGGTGCTCAAAGGCCCGGTGTTTGACGGCCGAGCCTTCATCGTGACAACAGACGGGTCCAAAGAGGGTTTCGGCGGCATGTTATGCCAGCGATTCGACACGGCCATGCCCGACGGCAGGACGGTGAGTAAGTTACACCCCATAGGTTTTGCGTCGAAGCGAACATCGCTCGCGGAGGAGCGATACAAACCGTACCTTCTCGAATTCGCAGCCCTCAAGTACTCCCTCGATAAATTCGCTGACACCACATATGGCTTCCCGATCGAAATCGAGACAGACTGCCAGGCGCTGCGCGACACGGTGATGAGCAGCAACCTATCCACAACACACGCAAGGTGGTTGGAGGCCGTCATGGGACACGATATCCGCGAGATTCGCCATCTTCCGGGAGCCGTCAACTTTGTCGGAGACGCGTTGAGCCGCAAGTATACAAATGTGCCGCGTACTGACAGCGACGGAAGCAGTTGGTCGGTAGAATGTGACTGGTTTGCAGACAGTGGGCTAGCATTCGACCTGTACACGGTCACGGATGCAGGAAATGTACCGGCACTTAAAATCCGCTTCGCCGGTGTGCCGGTCTTCCTGCAGGCGATTGAGGCCCTCGAAACAATTGCGAAGGGCGAGAACGAAAAGGCGGTGCGACGCGCACAGCACCGCGCGAAGGAGTATATGGTGGAAGGGGAAAAGTTGTGGCACGTGGGTGGAGGCAAGTCGCGCAGAGCGCGCGCACGGGTGGAGTGCCTAACGCCAGCCGAGATGCGGGCTGAGGCAGAGCGAGAGCACCACGAAGGGGGTCATCTGGGCCGTGATTCAATGAAGCTGAAGCTCACTGATAGGTTCAAAACACCAGCAATCGACAAAATCATAATGGACACAATTCAAAACTGCGGGGAATGCTTGAATTTCGGGTCGGCACACCTACACGCTCTACTACAGCCCATCACACGGAGGCATCCGTTCGAGCTCTTGGTCGGCGACTACCTGGCGATGCCGAAAGGCAAAGGCGGGTACAAGGAAATTGGCTTGTACCTGGATACGGCATCACAACGCGTCTTCGGATTCAAGTACAAGACTCACGGGTCGGCGGTGACTACCAAAGCCGCCCTCGGCACCCTATTCAATGCCTACGCGCCATGGGAGACATTCCAGACTGACGGAGGGAGTCATTTCGACAACGAGGAGGTGCGGAAATTTTGCCGCGCCTTCGGCGTGAAGCCGCACGTGGTGGCGAAATATTCGCCGTGGGTGAATGGATTGGTGGAGGGCACCAACCGGATATTGCTGGGGATATTGAAGAGGTTGTGCGCGCCGGACCTGGGAGAGGAAGGTTGGAGGAAGATTGAAAAATGGGAACACCTACCCGCAAACTGGCCAGATCATTTTGACAATGCAATTTTCCTACTAAATAATCGCATTCTCAGGGCGTTAGACCACACACCGAACGAACTGTTCTTCGCGATGGTCATCAACACCACCGAGACCGGGGTGGAGGCCGCTGCGGCCGAGATCTCAATGGACGATGTTGATGTGCAGCTAGCCTATGCGGCCCAGCAGCGTTTCGACGGATACGCGCGCGCGGTCAAACATGGTGCATCTCGGAAGGCAGTGTTCGACCGTCGCGTACTAGGCTCCAAAGCGGGCGAGGTCGTATTCATGCCCGGAGACTTGGTCCAGGTTCTTGATCCCAAGTTCAAGAAGACATTCCTTACCTCCAAGAAAATCTTGCCGGAGTGGTCGGGAGCATTCAGAGTCAAGGAGCGTCTCTTGAATTCATATATCATTGAGACTATTTATGGACAGGAGCTCGAGGGCGAATACAATTCGCGGCGCCTACGACCGCTGAAGGCGCCGAAAGGTTCTTCGCTTGAGGCTTATGAAGCAGCCCGGAAGGCAGGAGCGACCAATGAAGAGGCGCTAGCAGCGGCGGGGCCTGTGGTACTGGAGGAACCAGAGCCAAGTCGTGAAGAGGAGAGCGCAGCGCGCGATGCCGATGCAAGACGGCAGAAAGGGGCAGACGAAGAGGAAGACGGTTGGATTGACGATGAAGAGGCCGATGAAGAGGAGACTTCAATTGGACAGAGGGTGAGGGCAAGGAAGGCGAGGGCGCAGGCAACGAGGACGTTGCCTGGAAGAGGGGGGTAGATGCGATAGGGTGTTTGGCCTTGTTTGGCAGGAGCATTCGGGCAGTCAGACGTTTTTGGCGGTACATAGAATCCCATTCTTCTCCGTTCCGCATACCGCGACGGATTCTCTCGCGGCTCCCGACAGCCGATCTGTGACTAGCCCATGGCCTCGATATCTATGACCTTATTCAGGAGAGACTTGACGAGCAAGAACGGACACGTCAACTCGACGAGGCAGAGGTAGAGCTTGTGCCGCTTTTCTCCGACCCTGGACCCGACCACGAGATAATTTCACCATACTACTGCGACCTTAACCTCGATCTCGAGCTTCCGTTTGATGACACCCCAGCACCTGCACCTCTCAAACCGTCCACCGCCCGCAAACGCCGTGCCACCCCGGCAACTAACTTGTCCAAGATGTCCCCTTCGCGCCGCCCTCCACCCCGTGTGCTTCCCAGCCCAGTTCCCTTCACCCAACGCAAACCCCAGCCCACCGTTACCACCCTGCCATCCCCAGCCACTCAGCCCTCAGTTATTCGCGTCACCACCAATGCCACCACCAATGCCGCCGCGCCTCTGATCCTTCCCATGATCATATGTGCGCGCCCCGCTTCCGTCACAAGGCCCAGCCCCACTGCTCCTCCAGCTCGTGACTCCTCCGTTCTTCCCATGATCATTTGCGCCCCACGATCCACTTCCAAAAACCGCAAATCAAAGTATCACAAGGCGCTTCGGTTGAAGGAGCGCCAAGCGGAACAACTTCGCACCGGCAACCTGCGCAAGAAAGTTGTCGCTCGTCGCCAGCAAGAATCCACCCCCATCTTCACGCGCCTCGACCTCACCGCCGATCTCGACACCACTTGCACTTTCTGGCTTGGGATTCGGGTGGCCAAGCCCGACAATCGTGACTACAGCCTCCCGGAACTTCGCGAAATGCACATGCGTTTCCTCTTCTGGGACGGACAGTACATCTTTCCTCAGTGCGTTGTCAAGCTAGCTGATTTTTGTCCCAGTGCATGTCGAGCTTTGATTGATGTGAAGCGCCGGCTATTCGCCTGTCTCGGAGGTCGGCCCCGTCCAGATGACCATGGACACGACAATTATGCCCGTGCCATCGATGCTGCAACCCAGCTCTTCGCTCGTGAGGCTCCCAACGCGAGTGGAAATGGGCGCTGCGGAGCTTTCGTCGCAGTGACCGCTGGTGTGTCCTATGGCACCGGTCAGCTCGTGCGTTGTCCCTTGACACATTTGGCCCAACTCACCATGTTTTGTAGCGACCAGGGGTGATGCTGAATACGAAACGCAACGCTGCCGTCTGTGCGACAATGGTTGCTCACTGGGCCATCCGCCGCATTGCTGGCTTTTCTACATGTACGTTGTCTTGGACGCGCCAAACACTCGCTGATTCACCCTCCAGCCGTCTTTCAGGCGCACGCTCCGACCCTCTATCAGTTCTACAAGCACCAGATGCGCCTCCTCTTCAGCGCTGCCCCACACATCACTCGCCTGTTCCCCGAGGCCGTCTCAGTCTTCGCCGCTTGCACTTTCAATTTCGGGCCACGCACAGTCACCTTTCCCCATGTTGACGCCGCCAACCTGGCGTGGGGTTGGTGCTGTATCACAGCGCTCGGTCAATTCGACCCAGACCTTGGGGGCCATCTGATTCTGTGGGATTTAAACCTCATCATTCGTTTCCCTCCTGGCTCTACAATCATGATACCCTCCGCGCTGTTACGCCACTCCAACGTCAGCATTCAGCAGAATGAGACGCGGTACTCCTTCACCCAATACACGGCCGGGAGCTTGTTCCGCTGGGTTCATAACGGCAATCGTTCCGACGCGGATTTCTTTTTGGCAGCAGGTCCAGCTGAGTTGGCAAAGCGGGAGACGGAGCGGGCACAGCGCTGGGAGAACGGCTTGAAGATGTTTGAAGTTTGGCCGTAGACTTACATACGCACATTTAATTCATTGGTTTTTGCTGCACGATTCTATCGAGTCCAAAAAAAGCACCAAAAAGAATGAATTACAAAAAGACACAAATTTAGGCAGTCCGTGGCTTGCGACGCTTGACCTTGCCTGCCTCTTCGCCCCACATGAACGCAACCCGATCTTTCCCATACTTGTCGACGAGCGGGAGGTAATGGGTGAAGAACGCCTGCTCCCCAAATGTCTTCATGAATTTCCTAATGTTGGTCAGCCAGCGAGTGAGAGTGCAGGACATCTAGACGTACTGCTGGCGGCGAATCTCCCGATACTCCGCATCTACCTTCTTTCTGTGCTCCGCTGCCTCGCGCCTGGCTTCAACATCCCGGGCGGCACGCAGACTGTGTACCTGGGGTGAGGAATGCGAGGTGCACGATGCAAAGACTCATACTCACCGCTGCATTCTGACCCTCGCCCGCGCCCTAGTTTGCGCCAGATTACTGGAACCCAGTTCAGCGAAATGGCCACGAAAAATAGAGTGAGAGAGTAAATGTAAATGAAATGAATGTACCGTTCGCGGTACCGAGCTTGGGCATCAGCGTGGTTCCGCCGTTTTGCGTCGTATCGATAAACATACAGGCCTGGTTGAGCGGGCGGAACGTTGATGACCTCGGGAGAGATGGATGGGAGCGTGGGGGCAGTGGTGGGTACAACATCCACCGCCGACATGGTGGGTAAGCAAGAAAGTGAAGCGAGTCCAATTAGCGGTTAGCTCACTAGTTCTATAGTGCTAATTAGCCATGTCCAACACATTTTTGAACTCACTGATGAGAACCACCCATTTTTTTTTGCACAAACCACTGCCGCCAACGGTCCCCATACCCCCAAGCCCAAAAAAACTGTGTCCCGAGCGCTGTAGACCGTCCCACCTTGGATATGGTTGGTAAACAAGACGCGGGTTCGTGATATCACTTATCTTTTGCATCCATTTTGGTCAGTTGTGCTAAAGCCAGTGGGTTTCCATACAGAGGACTGAAATCTGGAGGACTCCTCAGCCAAAATTTGTCGAGATGTGGAGAGGTTAAGAGCAGACTTTGAATTTTGGTTGACGCGGGTTCGTGATATCATGACACGGCCCGTGCCGGCCACGTGCGGTCCGTGGCGCCAAACCACTTTACGACATTTTGTACTTAGATTTGGCAAGGACATTATCCCAATCCCTGCCGCCATGCCCGCCGACAAATCTGGGCGCAAAACACCTCGAATCCTGCACTCCCCCTCCTGGTGGGCCGATTTTCACCGCCGCCGGCGCGAACGGGCTAAACGCGCGGAACGGCCAGCAGATCCACTGCCTCTTGGGGACGCTGGTACTGTTTACACCTTCACGCGCCAGAGGGTGGGACCACTTGTCTCAGTGGTCCAAAACAATGGTAGCCTGCGCACCGTGGCCATGGGTCCTTTAGATCCATCTCCTCCGCCCCCGCCTCCGAAACCCATGCCCAAACGCTCTGCTGTCGCTCTCCGCGCCGAAGCCTTGTTAGCGGCACGTCCCAGCGCCGACGAAGTATTGCTGGCACGACTGCGTGGTAGCAGAGACCGTGAGGTGCCTCAAATTCCCCCGACCAAGCGCCCAGCCTCGGTCGCGACTGTCCCACAGGTGAAATCCAAGCGGTACGTCTGTATGCCTTCCTCCCTCCTACGTTGCACACCGGTCTCAACTGCAATCGCAGGTCCCAATCGACTTGAAGCCATTTCAATTGCTGGCTCTTTGCCTTGCGACAACCGTTTGCATAGGTTCATTTTTTGCATAAGTTCATCGTATATTTTCAGTGTTACAATGTACTGCCACTGGGCTCGCAGCGAAGAGATTTTGGGCTCGATGAAACTCGGTAATTGCCATGTACTCTTGTCGGGGAGCTACTGCCGATGTCACTACACGATCCCAGCAATCAGATGAACAGGCGACGACAGATGCGAGCAAGCGTTGCGAGCTCCACCTCGTGAACATCCCTGGGTATGTTGTGCCTCTTCTGACCAGAGCGGGCGAATTTGACTCTGATTATGCAGGGAATCTAGTGAATTCGACGTCCTGCAATTAGGCGCTGGCGTAAGCGCCACCCCAAATCCTCGAGACAAAGCCTCGATAATCCCAATCAGGTGGGTGTAGACGCATGATTTTCGGGCTGATCATCTGGGATACCCGTGGTATCCATGTAGCTCCGACCCGCCTCCTCCTCGCTTACTCCTCTTATGTCTTCTCTGCCTACTTGCACTGTGCCTATCTTCACCGACCCGACTTCTCCGGGCACCGCAGCAAAGCACTATCTGGTTACGGGGGCCCACGTTGCCCAGCCAGGTGCCTACTCTTCTTGGTGAGTGAGATCCATACACGATAAGCCACAACCGAACGCTCGAACGCACAGGCACAGCGCGAATGCGCAGTTCAGCGGGGTCTCCTCGGCTTCCCTCAAGAGTTATACCCGAAACGAGTGGCCCCTCCTCGAAGCAGCTTGGGCCGCGAGTTGTCTTCGCGGCGAGCATAATCATGCTCCAGCAGTACCGGCTACACGGAGCCCGAGTGCTGTAACCGCAACTCCAAGCACGCCATCCCGGTCAGCTGGCCTACGGAGAAATTCACGGAGAAATTCGACCGCGACACCCGCCTCGCTTGCGCTGGACTCCGATGACTCGGATTCCGCTAGCAAACTCCCCACGATTTTCATCGAGAGTCGCAGCCCGTCTCCCACTTTAGCGAGCCCAAGTCCGGCTAGTGTCCCACCGGCAGGTCATTTAGCGTATGCGGTGTGTTCTACCCGTGGCGGCGAGGTTTTTGATGAGTACGGCCCAGCCCGCGACCATTATCACAGCCTACAACATCTCGGCCTTCACCCCATTCTCGCAGTGCGCCAGTCGCTCACAGCCGCTGTCGCCTTCATCGAGGAGACTAGCGGGCATGCCGCCGCCAATCCCGCTGAGCGTGCGCGCTGGATTCGCGAGGAGCTTCGTGTTCGTGTGCAACTATCTTCTTCCTTGAGTTCCTTGGATTTGGGGTCGGATTTGACGGAATCGGACGTTATTATTTAGTAAGTTGGCGCCTTGACTGCTTCATACGCAAGTTCTGACAACATCTTTAGGCGTGTTATTTTGTTTACTTTGTGCCATTGACTTAGTCGCATCAAATATACTCCGTGTGGAAATGTCCAGATGTTCAGGCAAGATTATAACGCGCTTTTGACCACCAGGATGTCATACCGACCTCCGAAAAAACGACGGGTGTATGTGCACGGCCCCAGGGCAGAAGAGGTGTCAACGGCCACGACGGCCACAAATGCACGAGTGCGAGTGGAGGTGAATCGTGCACCTCCACCCTCGCCCGAGAAAGTGCGGGCGTACGATAGATTCGATGAGGCCATGGGATACGATCCTGACGATCAGATTTTCGGGGGACCGAGCACCGCTGAGGGACCGGCAGGTATCAAGATCAAGCAGAAGCGCAAGAAAGCCCCCAGGAACTTGGAATCCGTGAGTCAGCTGGAAGCATATGATTCTGTGGCTGATGTATGTTATGTGCAGGACCGCCCCATCCTCCCCTTCATCCCCATGCGTAATACATTTCTTGACGCGCTGCTCCGTCGAGAAGGGCGCGGGACCTGGTGGTCTAAGGGCTGCATGGGTGACGGTTGCTTAGAGTTGCGGGCAACGTATCAATGTCAAGATTGTTTCGGCGGCCGCTTGTTGTGCAGCAGGTGTGTTGTGCAGCGGCACCGAGACGAGCCTTTGCACATTCTAGAGGTAAGACAATTGCCTGCCGTAGTGTATGTTGCTGATCACAAGATAGTGTAGAAATGGGAGGGCGGATTCTTTCAGCCTTGTCACCTGAGGGAGCTCGACCCGTTTCTGCGTTTTCAGCTGGGGCACCCTCCAGGTGAGGACTGTGACTTTCGCGATGGACCCCACAAGTTTGTTGTGCTGGAGAACAACGGGATACACGAGGTCGTTGTGGACTTTTGCGGTTGCATAGGTGCGGCCTCGACGCTGGACCAGCTAATGAACGTTGGCTGGTTTCCTGCTACGGTTAAAGAACCAGAAACCTGCGCGACGCTGAGTCTGCTGCGACGGTTCCACACCTTAAACCTGCAGGGCCGTGTTCCGGCGTATGACTTCTACAATTCCCTCGAGGTTTTGAGTGAGCGCGCGGGACTGCGGGATGTACCGGTATGTGGCCAACCTGTTTGGGAGGACGAGTACGCTAACCGGAGCTGTAGGATAGACGAGAACAATTCACTCTGATGTGTCGCGAATACCGACATCTCCAGATGTGCAAGCGAGCGGGTCGATGTCACGATGGCATTGCCGTTGTACGTGGAGGCGGCTCGTCCGAGTTGGTGTATGGCGTCGACGCAACGAAACGAGGAGAGCTCGCGGTGCCGTGTCGTGCGTGCCCACATCCAGGCATCAACTTGCCTTCTGGGTGGGAGCTTGTGGGGTCTGACAAAGCGTACGTGGACTGCACAATGGGGTTCGCTAAAGACTGATGCATTCACCATCAGTTGGTTATATCAACTCATGCTGTCGGAGGACGCAAACTTCAAGATGAAAGGCCGCGCCACTTCATCGAGGGAGAACGATCCAACGCTTGGGCCTGGGTGGGCCTACATGGTAGCCAACAATGAATACCTGGCGCATCTTGCCAAGTATGCCCACCAGGATGAGGTGAGCCTTACGCTTAGCAAGTCGGCACGCGGTTTTGCTGACTCTGTTCCCAGATAAGTCACTGCGTGTCATTCGCAGCGCTGTGGCGGGCCAATGACAAGCGTTCCAAGGGATTGCGTGCAACGGGTATCGGGTCCGTGAGCTGCTCCCGACATGAGCTGTTTCGCGCGAACGGGACGGGGGATCTACAAAAGGGGGAACGGTTTGTCATGACATTCTTGGGCTCAGATAAATAACTGATTGGATTATAGTTATGCGAACATGGACTACTTATTTTTTTCGAGCGTCATGGGCCTCACACTCCTTATGATCATCGCGAGTTACGACATCGCATGTCAATGGTACCGGAAATTCTTGGAACGGATGAAGGGGCTGCCGGAGGCAATGAGGCTTCCCCACGGGATGAAGATGCAATTGAAGGTACCCAAGTTCCATCTCCCGCCGCACATTAAGAAATGCCACGCTCCGTTCTCCTTCAACTATACCAAGGGGGTGGGCCGAACGGATGGAGAAGGGGTGGAGAGAAACTGGTCTTGGCTAAATATGATTGCGAGGTCTGTGTCGGTGATGGGTCCCGGGTCTCGGGAGGATACAATCGATGATTTCTGTGGTTACTCAAATTGGAGGAAGACGGTGAAGATGGGTGAGTTTTCCTGATTCTCTGGATGCTGCATCTGACGGAGTCTAGGGAACTCTCTACTACGGAAGATGGTGTTGGCGCTACCGAAGGCGATGCTTCACAATCGGGCCTTGCAGGCGTTTACGGAGGTGTTGAGGGAAGGGCATGAGGACGACCTGGTTGAATGGGAGCGAGATGTGCGGCTATGGGAGCATGTTATATCCGTGCACATCCGGATCCTCCGATTCCGGAACCTCCGCCGGAGGCGGAGGTTTCCTCCGGAACTTCCGGTATTTGATCTCCGCTGCAACGTGGTTGCAGCATGGCGGGTTTTTACGCGATGAAGTATTCTGAGCGTTTCCCGTCTTCTTTGATCTCATGACCCTGCTTCTCTTTTATTGTCCTTATTGTTCTTATTGTCTTTACATTAATTCCTCAACCAAATCGGTCTTCTCCGTAATTTAGTTAAATAGGCTCTACTTTACGTCTTGTACTTCAGTTTGATAATTAACGTGCTTGGCCTTCCGCTTTGCTCCCAAGTCTATCTTTCTTCTCTCTCGACATCCAAGGTAGTACGTACACCCGCGCTCTTCGTGGTGTTGCGTTCCTAATCCTCCGCACCCCGGAACTATCCTCCGATCACCTCCGCAAACTTCCGACTTCCGCTCTGGTCGGAGGTTATATTCGGGCTCGGACTGACACGGGATATAACAGTATTATCAAACTCACCTACCTTGGTTGTTCCACATGTCTTTTTCACATCTCCTTCCTATTCCCGACGATCCTCGTGAACGTCGTCAATCACGCATACACAGCACCATGGTCGCACTATCTCCACCCACTCTCACTACGATCAATACAATCACTGGCGAAATCTCGGCCCCATCTTCTTCCACTAGGCGCGAAACACCATTCGTAACCCCAATTCGTCCTCCGCGTCCCAATTCTCCGATCCCTTGGGCCCCTTCAAGACCGGGTTTTCAGGCAACCGGTCTTGTAGAAACCCCTGTGGATCGCCCCGGACGCCGGTACCAACGGACACCTATGCCTAGCATCTCCCCCCAAATCAGCAATTTTCCCATGCGGGAGTTTCCCCGGCTGTTCGAAGAATCGCAACCGGGGGATATGACCGGAGATTTGGATGAAGAAGAGGAATCTCCGCCGGATGATCCTGGACATGCCCCATTGCATGTTCCCACAAACACTCCCATTGCCGCTCCCCAGCAAATCGGAACTTCCGGTGCGGAAGTTCCACCAATCACCGTCATTGCCAATATTCCAGCTCAACCCTTACCTCCCCTTCCTCCCTCTCGTTCGTCTACCCAGGTCTCCACCCCTGTCGGGGGTGGCGGCGGAGGTGGTGGCGGTGGAGGAGGCGGAGGCGGAGGTGGTAATCCTCCGCTACCCCCAGGTTATGGACCTCCTGCAGGCGGAGGTGGTGGACCTGGAGGAGGACATCCTGGCGGTGGAGGTGGAGGAGGTGGTGGTGGAGGTTTACCAGGCGGAGGTGGTCCACCTTTTCCCCCTGGTGGTGGTGCGGGTGGAGGAGGCGGAGGTGGCGGAGGAGGAGGTCCTCCTCCTAATCCTCCGTTTATGCCCATTCCTGGACCCCCGGGACCTCCGGGACCTCCAGGACCTGCCGCTGTTGATCCTTTTTTCGCCAACAGTATGCGCACCGTTGCGGATGCTCTGCGGATTCTCGCTGAGCGTGCCGCTGCTCCTCCCCGATCCAACCGGTCGAATTTGAAGACCCCGGATGTCTTTGACGGCTCCGACCCCTCCAAATTCGCTTCCTTCATGTCCCAAATTTACCTTCATATTGCGGACCGCGTTCAGGATTTCCCTACCGACGACGAAAAGATTTTTTACGTCCGATCCTACCTCCGCGGCACTGCTCAGAAGTGGTTTGAGCCCTCCCTCTATGTTGGGGCTCCCATTCCGCATTGGGACGGAAATTTTGCCTTGTTTGTTCAAGAACTTCAGACAAACTTCGGCCCGCATGATCCGGTTGGTGATGCGGAAGCGGCAATTAAGGTGCTCACTATGAAACCCAATGACAAGCTCGCCACGTATCAAGTGGAATTTGACGCCTTGGCCGGCGTCATTGGGTGGGACGATAATGCTCTCCGGAGCATCTTTTATTCTGGACTTCCGCGCCGCATCAAGGACGAAATGATGCGTCAGAGCTATACTCCGACTCTCGCCGGCGTCAAGCTCGTTGCCCGCATCATTGATGCCCGTTACTGGCAGCGCGATGCCGAGCGCAAAATAGAACAAGCGCTCGAAAGATCCGGAGGACAATCTTCGTCCAAACCCGCTGGTGAAACTTCCGGAACTCCCGGTGCGGGAGTTTCAGGAAATCAGGGCAAAGGCAAGGGAAAGGCTCCGCAGAATAGGAAAGGTGCCGGAAGATCTCCCGGCAATAACTCTCCCCCCGGCGCTAAGGGAAACGCTGGCCAGGCTGCGCCGCCTGCCAAGAAACCCTACGCGGATAAACTTGATTCTTCCGGACGTCTCAAGCAGGAAGAACGCGAGCGACGGAGGAAGAATAATCTCTGCATGTTCTGCGGATTGCCTGGACATGTCGCTGCTGATTGTCGGAAGCGGCCGGAGAACGCGCAAGGCAGAGCCGGAAGTATCGGTTCTCCCTCGCAACCTCCGCCAACCTCCGAGTCAAAAAAATAATTAGCAGCTCGGAACCCTCAGTACCTCTTCCGAGCTGCGTTGACTCCGAGGTACTTCCGGAGGTTTGTCTTAACGCGTCCACTCTTTCCCCTAATGCCCTTTACGTTGACCTCGATATATCTCTTCTTCTTGCGGACTATACTCCTTCCGGAACGCTTTCCGGTCTCGTTGCGGAGATGGGCTTAACCCCACCTCTCGCATTTCTATTACGAGTTGCCGCGGGATTCAACTCCCGCTTACGGGCGCTCATAGACTCTGGCTCGTCTCATTGTTTTGTGTCGTCCAAAGTTTGTGAAATTAATGCGTTTTCTCCGTATGCGGTAGATCCGGTAAAACTCCGGTATCTCGACGGCTCCTCATCCATCATCAACCGGCAGCTTCAGCTGATTCCCCGGTTTCCGTCTGGCGATGTCCATCTAATGGAATTCTACGTTACCCGTCTTGATTCTCCTTGCGACCTGGTATTGGGATATAACTGGCTTGCCCGCTTCAATCCGTCGATTGACTGGCGCAGCGCCACACTTTCATTCTCCGCCACTCGTATGGAGTCTTCTGTGTCGACACTCCCGGATCCTCCTCCGGTTCCCGTCGCGGTAGTTCCGATTAAGGACGAGGATGAACCTCCGGCATCCCCGGAAGTTGTTCTTCCTACACCGCAAACGTCATCGCCTTATCCGGGTCCCTTCCAGGACAACATCTCGGAGGTCCCAATACCTCGTCCATTCACTACCGCCCCTAATGTGTCGCTGGTAACCGCCGCCGCATACAGCGCAGTCATCCGGAAGAAAAGTACAGTTCAATATACGATGCGGATCATGCCCACAGGTAATGCTCAGGCACGTGGTGTCTCAGCACAACCTCCGGATACCTCCGGTATACCTCCGGAATATCACGATTTCGCCGACGTCTTCTCGGAGGAAGAGGCCTACAATCTTCCTCCGCATCGGGAATTCGATCTAAAGATTGAAACCATTGACGGCGCTGAACCTCCGGTTGGTCATGTGTATTCCCTTTCCCCTGCCGAGCTCGCCGCTCTTCGGGAGTTCATCGACAAGAACTTGAGTGCGGGTTTCATTTACCCGTCAAGTTCTACACATGGCGCTCCAATCCTTTTCGCCAAGAAGAAGGACGGAAGTCTCCGCCTTTGTGTCGATTATCGAGGACTCAATAAAATCACGAAGAAAGATCGTTATCCACTTCCGTTGATTTCCGACCTCCTCGATGCTCCGGGAAAAGCACGCATATATACGAAACTCGACCTCCGACACGCGTACCATCTCCTCCGCATTGCCGCCGGCGATGAATACAAAACCGCTTTTCGTTCCCGCTATGGATCGTATGAGTTCAACGTCGTCCCGGAAGGCCTTACCAATGCTCCTGCGGCCTTCCAGCGTTTCCTCAATACGCTCTTCGCTGATTTGTTGGATGTCTATGTCGTTGTCTATCTCGACGACATCCTCATATATTCGGATAATCTTCCGCAGCATACCGTCCACGTCCGCGAAGTTTTACAACGCCTCCGTGATGCGGGACTCTACTGCAAACTTCCGAAATGCGAATTCAATATCATGACTTGCGAATACCTTGGATACATCCTATCTCCCGACGGTTTCCGGATGTCACCGGAAAAAATCTCCGCAATCACCGATTGGCCGGTCCCACGTAAAGTGAAGGACATTCAGTCCTTCCTTGGGTTCGCAAATTTCTATCGGAGGTTTATTCACGGATATTCCGACATTACAGTGCCGCTCACCCGTTTGACCCGGTCAAACGTTGAGTGGAACTGGACCGAGACTTGTCAAGCGGCCTTCGAGACACTAAAGCGGGCATTTACGGAAGCTCCGGTCCTTCATCACTGGATTCCGGACCGTCAAATTACCATTGAGACGGACGCTTCCGACTACGCCATCGCTTCCATACTTTCAGTGGAAGGCGATGATGGCGACATACATCCGGTCGCCTTCCGATCGCGGAGTTTAACTCCGCCGGAACTCAATTATGACACGCACGATAAGGAATTGCTTGCTATTTTTGATGCCTTTACTCACTGGCGTCATTATCTCGAGGGAGCACCACTTCCGATTGACGTTGTCACGGACCACAAAAACCTGGAATACTTTGCGACGACCAAGACGTTGACTCGTCGTCAAGTCCGGTGGTCTGAATTCCTTTGCCATTTTAATATGGTTATCCGGTTCCGACCCGGAAAACTCGGAGGTAAACCAGATGCATTGACTAGACGATGGGACGTCTACCCAAAAGAGGGGGATAAGGCTTATAGCCAATTAAATCCTCAAAATTTTCGCCCCATTTTCACACAAGATCAACTCTCCGCATCCCTCCGTGCCACCTTGCTCGAGGAAATCGTCCTCCGAGCCACTGTCGTTATGGACGTCGAGGCACTCCACTCTGATATCCAAGCTCATTATAACGATGACCCTGCCGCAGTTGCAGGAATAACCTCCGCAACTTCCGGTAGTTCTCCGCGCTGGACTATCGACACTTCCGGAATCCTCCGGTTGCATAATCGAATATACGTTCCGCAGGTTTCTGGTACGACACCAGACATCCTCCGCATACGTGTCCTACAACATCTCCATGACCATGTTCTCGCCGGTCATTTTGGGCAGAATCGCACACTTGCCCTCGTCCGCCGAGAATATTCCTGGCCAGAGATGCGGACATTCGTTCGCGACTATTGTCGTTCCTGCATCATATGCAAGCGCAACAAACATCCGAGGCATCGTCCGTATGGACTCCTCCGACCACTTCCGGTTCCCCTCCGGCCTTGGGATTCGATCTCAATCGACTTCATCGAAGTACTTCCGCTCTCCGGAGTATACGATGCCATCTGCGTAATTGTTGATCGGGCATCCAAGCAAGTCATCCTAATGGCCTGTGATCGCTTTATCGATTCTCCGGGACTAGCGAAGTTGTTCCTCATCCATGTCTTCTCCAAACACGGAGTCCCTTCCCACGTCACAGCGGACCGCGGAAAGGAATTCGTGTCCTCCTTCTTCCGCTCTTTGGGCGAACTGCTTAATATGAAGATGCATTATACTTCCGGTTATCATCCGTCCGCCGATGGTCAGACGGAGCGGATGAACCAAACGGTCGAACAATACATCCGGATGTACTGCGCATACCAGCAGGACGATTGGCACGAGTTGCTACCTCTTGCGGAGTTTGCACTCAATAATTCTCCGAACGCATCGACCGGAATTTCTCCGTTCTTTGCCAACAAGGGGTATCATCCGGCCATATCGATCAATGCGGACTTCAATGTAGCCAATGTCGACGCTCGGACATATGTCCTAGACCTCCATTCCTTGCATCAGTACCTCCGCGATCAATTGGTTTACGCACAGGCTCGATACAAGGAAACCGCCGATCGGAGGTTATCCCCGGATCCAGTGTTCGAGATCGGAGATCAGGTTTTCATCTCCGCGGAGTTTATCAAGACGACGCGTCCGACTCAGAAGTTCTCCGAGACACATCTTGGACCTTATGAAGTTATAGCGAGACCATCCGCTGCGTCTTATACCATTCGTCTTCCGAAAAGTCTGAAACTGATTCATCCTGTTTTTCATGTATCACAACTCGAACCCCATATTCCGAATCCATTCCCCGGACGTGAAGAACCACCTCCGGCTGCCGTCGAGGTAGTCGAAGGCGAGTCTCACTACGAGCTTAAAGAAATCGTGGACTCGAAAATCGACAAACGATACAACGTCAAGCTGCGCTATCGAGTGGAATGGTTGGGTTACGAGAACACTGATGAACAATACGATTGGGTCGCCGCAAACGACATTGACGCACCGGAACTTGTTGACAATTTCCACCGTCGATATCCGGATAAACCAGGACCGGAATATTAACCTCCGGTTACAAATTCCAACTTCCGGTATCCTCCGTCGCGGCAAAATCCTCGTATCCAAGAAAATCTGTTTCATTCCAAAAAGTTCGTTCCCAAAGAACATCATGCGACTATTTACTGGTTGCAACTTCCTTATCGGCTTCTTCCGGTTCCGCGGGATCTTTACCCGGAACATCCGTCTCATCGTCTTCCAAGATCTCGACGATGTTGTTCGAATCCCGTGCCCACTGAGGTACTGGACCTACAGCAGGAGGCATAGGCGAAGCCTTGGGCTCGGTCTTGACAGCAGTAATCATCTCCGACTTCCGCCCGAGCCTTCCCTTTTCCTCCTCCGACTTCCGCTGCTCTTCCGCTACCGCCTTCATCCGTTCTGGTCTTCGGAAAACTCCTCCCCTCATCCGATGAGCCATCGACCTAACGTTGGGCGTAGTAAAGCTGGTCCCGGCATTCGAGGTTGGCGGGATAGTTGAAACAATTTCCGGTGTTGAATCAACAACTACGTACGGAAGTTCCGGAAGTTCACCGGAACTTTCCATACGTTCTTCAACATCCGGAGAATCCACGTCCATCGGAGCCACAGGATAATCTTCCGACAGCGACTCGTCCGTCTCCTCCGCATCAACGTCCACAACCTCTCGATTCTCCTCCGCAAGGTTTTCTTCGAAAACCGACAAGTCATCATCATCGATGGCTTGTCGATAACCGAAACCATTTCCGAGGTCGAAGTAATTGTGGGCAAGACCATCTTGGACGATTCGAAGGTAGTTCCGATCGAGCGCTTGGCGATCCCGAACCCTTTTCACTTGACCAGTGAGGTTCCGGACGAACATGCGGACCTTTTTGAGCTCCTCGCGCAAGTCGTCAATGCGCGAGTGGACAGCGCTCTCGACCTTCGGTCTAACCTCCGGTTTTTTCATCCGCCCTGTCGGATGTGCATCCGCCTCTGGTTTCCGGTTGTCTTTCGACACACACAGCGAGCAAGGCCCGTGAATCTCCGTGCACGATTTACAAGCACCGTTCAATCGGATCTTCCGTGTATAACACGGAAGACCCAATCGTTTGCATCGCGCACATTCTACGGAAGTCAGTCTTGAAAATGCTTTTCAATGAATCGACTTACGGGATTCGCGGAGTACCCATTCCTCCGTCACCATTTTTCCATGCCGCTCTCGCTTCACCAAAATCTTCTCCGCAGTAGTGGAACTTCCGGAAGCTATCCGCCTTCTCTTCATTCCCACTGGTACATCTTCCGCAAAGTCCTCCGTCGACTTTACCACTTCCGGTTTCGTCGATAACAATTCCCGCTGGACTTCCGCCAGTGCAGATTCCATCTCGTCGGAATCCACATTTTCGGAATTGATGGAAGCTATCAATTGGGCGATACGAGCTTCACGTATCCGGGAGTTCGCAAGATTCCGCTCCTGAACGGTACGCAATTGCACCGCTTCGTCTAGGAGATCTTGTAGTTCCTCCCGACGTTCCTCCGTCGCGGCATCCCTTCTCCTCCGCATCTCCTCCTTTTCCGTCCGCTCTCGCTCCACAGCATCCGCCTCCGACTCCTTGGCTTTCCCTTTGTCACCTGGGATCATCAGGCTGTCTGGAGGCTTGGAATGTTTTGGCAAGAGTGATTGCGGAGTTGGAAATTTTTGGCGAGGTGATGGTGAAAGGAAAGAAGATTTATTATTCTCACGCCACGAGTCAACACTCAATCCACCCAACTTCACGTGGCTCATTTTCCGCACACCTTTGTATCTTCCGTCCCTTGTGGGCAAGGGACCCAAGAGGGGGATACTGTTATATCCGTGCACATCCGGATCCTCCGATTCCGGAACCTCCGCCGGAGGCGGAGGTTTCCTCCGGAACTTCCGGTATTTGATCTCCGCTGCAACGTGGTTGCAGCATGGCGGGTTTTTACGCGATGAAGTATTCTGAGCGTTTCCCGTCTTCTTTGATCTCATGACCCTGCTTCTCTTTTATTGTCCTTATTGTTCTTATTGTCTTTACATTAATTCCTCAACCAAATCGGTCTTCTCCGTAATTTAGTTAAATAGGCTCTACTTTACGTCTTGTACTTCAGTTTGATAATTAACGTGCTTGGCCTTCCGCTTTGCTCCCAAGTCTATCTTTCTTCTCTCTCGACATCCAAGGTAGTACGTACACCCGCGCTCTTCGTGGTGTTGCGTTCCTAATCCTCCGCACCCCGGAACTATCCTCCGATCACCTCCGCAAACTTCCGACTTCCGCTCTGGTCGGAGGTTATATTCGGGCTCGGACTGACACGGGATATAACAGAGCAGAACCACAACGAGAAGTGTCCCTACGATTATCCTGAGGACCAAGGTATGTGGCTTGTGCAATGTTGCCTCCGCGCTGACCCAAGATTGGTCAGAAATCACAATGGAGGACGTTTGTCTGCAGATTGCGGAGGAGGAGCACACAAGGGTGGAGCAGGGCTCATCCAGGACGAATAAGCCGGCGTCCTTCATACTGGCTGGACTGGAGATCGAAGGCCAGCAGTAAGTGGACATTACCGCTAGCACTAATCTTGTACTGACCAGCAACTTTGTCCAGGGATCGCGTAAGGCTGGAAGCGAAGCGCCGGAACCGTACATCCACGCAGGCTGCAGATCTGCAACGCCGGCGCACCCTGTTACTAGGGATGGTGAAACGCCTGCGGGACGAGCAGGCTGACTTCATGCCAGGCCTTGCAGCGCTCCTGGATGGCCAGCCCTCCCAGGAGAATAGCCGCCGCCCGGAAGAGATGCAGCTGCACCTCCCGTCATCTTTTGGGAGGGAAGAGCGGGAGCGAATCTGTGTGGCTGGCTTGCCGGAAGAGGAGGACCGCCTCCGTCTTGCACAAGCCCACGAGGCCCTTCGCGATTTGCGCCGGCAACTTCGCATTCGTACGTTGGCACATCAATTCAAGCGGAGGCATACCAGCGGGCAGGCGGCGTATACAAAAAGCCAGGCTTTGCAAAATGGGATTGAAGAGCGCATTAAGAACGCTGCTGCCCGCTACCGCACCGCTCGAGCTGCCCTATGCCAATTGCGCGGACCTGGCCCTTGGGAGGAGGTGCTACAGGAGTTACGGCAGCAGGATATCTGCGGGATGAACGAGAGGACGCTGAACGAGGAGGAAAAGGAGGATGACCGGAGGGCGAAGGTTTTGGCGGGGCTTACGGCAGATGAGGAAGAGGTGGATGAGTTTGGTGAGGTGGTTGAGCCAACTGTGCTGTTTAATCTGGAGACAGGGGAGGGGAACCGTATCCTGTCTTGGATTTGGTATACTGGTACAGCGTCGGATGCAAGGCCGGGTGGGGAAGTGCACGACGGTGAGTACAATCATCACTTATTGTTTCTGAGCTGACCGGTATTGTGCAGATATTCGGCTGGAGTGGACGAAGGCGCGGGCCCGGGCAGATCGATGGCGGGAGGAACTGATTTTTGTGGAGGAGGAAATGCGGCGTTGATTTGAGTGCTCAGAACCGTGGGTGGAAACGTCCAACTGATATCAACTCCAAATACCAAGGTCAATGTATCAACCTAGAACAGACGAATCCGTTCCAGATCAAGCCAAAGACGAAGATACGAAAGATACAGTGTACGTTCCAGTGGTTTCCGACGAGTGTCAGTCCCAAGATTCAGTGCTTTTGATAAGTTGATTGGGAAAGTTTTATGATTCAAGAAGTTGTCGGGCGAACAGTCGTGCTTGATATGCAAGGAACGAGTGAATCCTGAAAGGACCACTCGATCCGAGCACCAAGAGACGAGATAGTTTGATAATAGATTGAGGGAACCGAAGTTCCAAACGTTCCGAAGAACTAGTGCTGTGGTACCCTGAAGGTACACTCAGACACAAGGCTTGATAGGGTCGTCTTTGGACGGTGTAACACATATCGGACTTGAAACACGATAGGTACACATGAAACACAAAACACAGATGACCTTGAGGGCGACATAGAGCGTATCTTGCACGACGCACTAGCAGAACACGGACAGAACACAGGGAACGGATGCGCACCCCGAAGGTACACTCTGATACTGGACTTGGTTGGTTCGTCTTTGGACGACGTGGCGCGTATCGGACTTGACACACGATAGGAACACACGAAACACACAATGTAGATGGCTTTGAGAGCGACTTGACGTGTATCTTCTTGACACACAATGGGAACACACGAAACACACAATGCGGATGGCTTTTGAGGGCGACTTGACGCGTATCTTCTTGACACGCTACCCGAAACGAACGAAACACAACACACTGATGGCCTTGAGGGCGACTTGACGCGTACCGATCGGAACGACACGCAAACAGACAGTTTATACGTCCCAAGGACGATTTGAGTACAACTGGACCAACCAGTACGAGCCGTTTATACGTCCCAAGGACGATCAAGGTACAACCGGGTTGCCGGTACAATAAGGGTTCATTGGAACAGTGTAGTCTTCATGGGAACATCTTCATATAACCACGCAACATAACCAATGATATTCGAAACCACAAAAACAAAGCTTGTGGACTCCGAAGACCGACAAGAACATCCCCAGGCGCAAGGCCAAGGCCCGCTTGTGGGGGGAATGTTCCGTGTCGTCCTCCGAAACCTGTAGAACTACTTATACAATAAAGGATATGACTATGACAATGCAAGTTTAAGTAAAAAGGTCCTTTTATCCGGCCAAAGTCCGTGTACCCGTCTTGGCAATCGAAATAGAAAACGTCCTATTGGTTGGGAACATCGATGGCGATGTTCCAGGTATATAGCACGCAATCTTGGTGACGTGCTGCACATGATGGACTTGATGTGGGCTTCAAGACATCACCATCATGTGGGTCCTTGATAGAGACTTCGTTGTTCCTGTCGTCCCCCATGCCCAACTATCGTCGGTAAATGTTCCCCTGACTTGTAGTTCCATTTTGATACCCAACTTCGAGGTATGTCCCAGAATGGGTTCTTGAGAAACGAGCCGGCGACTTCCCAATTGGGAAGCGTCGGTTCCCAGATCGACTATCACTTGAATTGATGGACCGGAACAGTGTTCCATTCGGCCGAAACACCCAGAGACCTGCAAGACGCCGAGTACCGGTCGTTCCCGCGTCACCTGAGGTATCGCGAACGCGTTCCCTAGGCAAACATTGTACAACAGACGCGCCAGACACATTGTACCAGCCGTTCCCAGTGTTCCCAGTGTAGGGAACGTTGGAAACCATTGTGCCGTTCCTAATGTTCGATGGGCTACACTATCTCCTACATGTTTCGGAGCGAACCCATGTCAGAGGTGCCCAAGGATACCCAAGGGAACACCATCCCGTAGTTCTAGTGATGCTGGCCGCAGGCCAGCTACTTCGGAACGTGTAGTACTGCCTCTAATAGACGATAAACACTGAATATGACACGCTTGAAAACGAGAAAATAGTATGTTTTCAGAGGTGCACAAATCCACTGCTTATCAGCGTGTGCTTCAGTATTGTGCTTGGAAGGCTGATTGGTGGGATCAGCAGCAGGACGCACGAACTGGGGTTTCCCCGGAGCTGGCTGAGGGGTTGCATGCGTATGCAGCAGAGCAGGCGGCACGGGAGCGCAGCTGGGCAGCAAATTGGGAAGCAAAGTGGGAAGCGGTGCGCGCAAGGGCAAGATTGGCGCTGGACAACGATTTGGTGGATGTGACGGAGGTGGTGGGAGTGGAGGTTGAGCTGGAGGAAGAGGTGGCGTACGGCGAGTATGAGGAGGAGGAGGGGGAGCCGGACGACGACTTACTTGATTAATTGCCTAATGGAGATTCTGTCCTAATTGGGCCATTTGGCGGAGCGGTTCTCAAAAGGGTTGGCTGTCCTTTGTAAATAAAGGTAAATAGTGGTAAAACAATGCTGGGATATCATAAATGGGCTCCCATCAGTATATGGCTTTGCCGAGATGGAAATAAATAGGGTACAACAGAGATAACAGGCTGCCGGGATGCCGTGTGAAGCCGTGAGCGCTGGCCTGCGGCCGCCCTGGGTGCGCATTATAGTGTACACCAGGCCTGGCAAGGCTAAGTGCACATTCTAATGTGCACCGCTGGCCCAAGCGGTGCACATTATAATGTGACCCCCAGCACTGGTGGTCCGGAGGTCTCCGCCGAAGTCGAGCGGCAAGGGAAAGGGCAAGGGGAAAGGAAAAGGGCGCGCGACGGATGATGAGAAGAGAGTTTTGGATCCAGGTGCGTCGCAGTCCGCAGTTTTGCGGAAGTACTAATTCTTGAGTTCTGTTTTTTTTACAGCCTGCGATCTCTGTGCATGGGACAAGGTCCAGTGCACCATCTCCGCGGACGACCACGCCGTTGGCCCCGGGCGTTCTGCGTGCGACTACTGTCGTGCGAAGAAGCTCGGGTGTACTTTCACGGGGCATCCGCCCGCGCGGAAGTTAAAACGGAAGTCGTCCGGCCGGAAGTCGTCGGCGCGAAAGCCCGCTTCGAAACGCAAGGCGCCCGAGTCTGCGGAGGATGCGGAAGCGGCGGAGCTTGCCGAGCTCCGACGCTCGATGGTCCCCGGTCCCCGTACACGTCGCCGCGAAGAGAACACCCGAATCGACGAGCTCGAGGGTCGTGTGCGGAGGTTAACTTCCGACCTCCGCACCACCCGCCGAGAACTCCACGCCGCCCACGAGCTCAATGAGCACCAACGTGAGGACTTCGGCCTGTTGGCCTCGTACCTCAACAGGCTATTGAACACGTACACCGACAACCAGCCTGAGTCCACCGCGGACACGGAGGATGCGTGGATGGCGGATGCGGCGCGGGAGTCGCGGAGGATGATGGAGGATTACCGCCGTCACGAAGGCGGACAAGGTGGATCGGGTCGGACGCAAGAAGAGCGGGAGGAGGATGACCGCCGCGCACATCGTGCGGCGGTGGACGCGATTGCAGACGAGGAAGACGCGGAGCCTCCGGCTTCGGAGGATAAATCCCCCGCGCAAGTTAAGCGGGAGCGCGATTTGTCCCCGGAATGGCCGGAGGACCTCAAGAAAGCACACGGCCTTCCTCCGCCTCCGGGCGTCGAGGTCATCAACATCGACTCGGACGACGAAGCCCCCGTGGTGGGTAAAGGGAAGGGTAAGGCGCGTGTGCGGAAGGTCGCGCCGTCTTCCGACGGAGGTTCGGAGGATGAGCGGAGGATGGATCCCGAGGCGGAGGTGGATTCGGAGGACGACGTTGGTGAGAAGGCGAAGGAGAAGGAACTCTCCGAGCCCCCCATCGTCACCGAGCCCGAACCGGATGACGAGGAAGAGGAGTAAATGGACTCCTGTGCGCGTCGGAAAAAACGAATGTATTATAGAATATTTTCTTGATTTGTATATAGAATGACTTGATTTCTTGGAATTGGCTTGAATTGAAGTGTGAATTGAGATCGAAGTCAGAAGTCGGAAGATGACGGAAGTCATTGGAAATGAATGCCTGGAATGGCACGTGATGGGTGTCCATAGAAAACCTCCGGAGGACCGGAAGTTCAAGGACGGATGTTCCGGAAGGAACCGGAAGTATTGTCCGTATGGATGCAGGCTTGAAGATGAAGGGGATTGAACACCGTTGATGGGTAACCAACCGCCTCTACGGAGGACATTGTCGGAAGTTTCCCTTGATGTACAATGGAATCCCGTTGAGTTGGAGAACAAAAAGATTGCATAAGTAGATGTTTTTGGTGATTTTGTAAACTTAGCGCATAATTTCTTCAAGATGAAGATTGTGAGTCGAAGTACCGGAGGATAATGATGGATGCCGGTAAGCCGATGAATAACGGATTGCATCTGATTTGTCTGGGATGGAATAATTTCCTCGGAAGTTCCAGCGGAGGATCCATAACCGGAGAGTTCTGTGATCAGATACGTGGATGGAATGATGGTGAGTCATGTGAGTCCAATCCGTTCGCCCAAAGATAAGTGGAAGTTTCCTATAGTCCGGGATATCATCCACTCGTCGTGAGAAACACAAGTGAAAACGTTGGAAGATGAAGAATGATTTCTCAGCGTATAAGCGCTTGGCGGAAGCCTTGCTTCTCATGCTGACAGAATCCGGAAATGAGCTCGGAGATTGACCGGAAGTTGTACGGAAGTTGGTTTCGCAGTAAGACTTGGGTCAGAGACTCGGAAGAGTCTTGGAAGAGCTCGATGGATACCCTGCGGAGGTACTAGGAAGGTAACCCAGTAACGACCGAGAGGTAGGCAATCGGAAACTCCAAGGAGTAATACGATGGCCGATGCGCGTGATTGGACTTGATGCGGAAATTGCTCTTGAGCGGAGGTTTGTCTTTTCCTTTAGTCGACCGGAAGTTCTGAGGGTGGATCTCGGAAGTTCGGTGACCCGATCGGAAGTAGAGAGCGTATGGGTGAAGTCCAGCGCGGAAGTTGTCGTCATAAGGAATAGGAACCGGAAGTTAAAGTCGGCTCTGTGGCGACACAAGGAAAACTTGGAGGATTACTCCGCAGTAATTGCTGTCCAGGATTAATCAGCGTAGGTTTTTTGCGGAGAAACTCAGAAGTTATCGGAATTTTTAATAAACGCAGTAACGTATCCCCCTTTTAGGTGGACGTCCCATCGTCTACTATCAATGCCGAAATCCAATTTATTTTCTGGTGTAGACCAGAAAATCCTCGGTTACTTGATGTTAAAGCCTAGTACTGCTGTAGCCACTTTGGTGCAATGGTTATTCTCTTGACTTTTGTCACGTGACATGCCAATAGAATCTTGGGTTCGATTCCCATTGCTGCCAGTAGTGCCTGTACTGCTATTTTTGGTTTGTTTTCAAGAAACCGGGGGTTTGCTTGATGTTGGGCTTGGAAATCCTGTGGACCCTTTGCATCTTTTTGATTTCGGGATTTTCCAAAGTTTTCAAGAAAACCGGAGGATGCTCGATCTGAGCACAGACATCCGATGGATTTTGATATCCATGAATCTCGGGCTACATCGAGACCGGAAGTTAATGCATTGAGTGATCTCTGACACATTAATGCAACGGATTTCATGCTGGTCGTGAACCAAGCGAAGACCGGCGGTTTGATTCGGAGGTTGCCAATCCCCGAATGTAACACAGCCGTAAGGTTCCTTCCAGTTTGAATTGCCCCAGATAAGTCCGCGGAAGTTTGGGCCTCCGACGAAACAACCTCCGAGGATTCAGACGAAAGACCTTTGTCATCGACGCGTGGTATTTGGATGTTCAAAAGAACACGACCATATCGGAAGATCATTCCTCATGAAGAAGGAATGATATGAAGCTAGGTGAATCGCCAGGCTTGATGCCAAGAGAGGGCAGCGATGAACTCCTGCTTCGGATGTGCCAATTGTCGCAGTTGGAATGTTGCACGGAAGAGCAAACACAACATCGGAGAAGGAAAAACTTCCGACGAGGTTCTGGCTCCAGATAGTCTACTGTCGAAGCGCGGAAGGTAACCGCGGAGGACGTAGAACCGTGAACTCCGTAAACGAAAGTTCAGGGAGTTCTGGTTCGTATTGTCGAATCAGCAACTGGACTAAAAGAGCGCAAGAAGTCTTCCGGCAAGAGATCGCGGAAGTTATGAATCTCCGCAATCTCGGTAGTGCACGGAAATTTGATGGTGAATTCCGGAACCGGCAAGGTAGGCGTGATGAACCAAGAAAAGGTAATTGATAGCAGAGACATGAAGGGAGTTCATGTCCGCTGCTGAAAAGTCGAAAACCGACGAATCCAAGGCAAGGTGCTGAAGGAAGTCGGATAATCGTGAAGCGGAAGTGCTTCAGGGTATGGTCCAGGAATGCGGAGCTAGAGGCTACGAAACTGGACGTAGTGCTCAGCGGAGGTTGGCGAACCAGAATTCCCGGTGATGAGCGGAAGTTGCCTCGGAAGACGGCTGGACATTCAATGAAGAATTCCAACGAAGGTGTGAGACGATGCTCCGCGGATGAAAATCCCGGAGACGGAAGTCTCGGAAGTGTTCGTGAGATCGAACGAGTCGCCGATGGGCGATGAGACCTAAGGATCTCTTGTTGAAGGCGACAGAACTGCCGGCAAAGGCGATAAGCTTTCCCGCATGTGGGAAACCGGACAATATCCGACTTTAGAGAGTCGGTCGTGTGCACACTAAAAACTCTGTGGAGTAGCGTGGAAATGGTAGAAGGCTCCCGATCGCCAAGTCAACGGACTTGGTCTGTGATGGTGCTTCAGGTATCCGATAGCTAGTTCCGTGGAGAATCAGAACTCGATGACGCAAGTTTTCCGGAAGATGGAAACTTCAACAAAATGGATGTGGGTGACAAAGAATTGTCGATTAACGGGATGGAGATGCCGGGGATTTAAAGGAATTTTCGAATAAAACTTCCGGTGGGATGAACTTTCGTCCACTTTCGGAGGATCCGGAAGTAGAAATTGAACCTTTCATTGAATATATAAGTACACGTTGCAAAACAAATAAATTGAAAGTTCATATCGGAAGTTGAATTCCGCGGCATTCCAGATGATAGCATATTTGTATACCTCCGAACCTGTCAACAACAGATCGGAAAGTGCGTCGGAAAAGAATGAATGCGTTTTTTGTACGTCCGGGAGTCTACGCAGACGTCCGGACGGGAATGTCTTCATGTCATTCACTGATTCGCGTTCGGATGATTCACGCACGAGGTGACCTGATGTCCAGCACAGAACGTGCATGGATTTGGACTTCTCCGACGCTCCCGCTCACCCTCGGAGGTCCTGTTGGAATTGTGAACAGGGCGACGAGGACGTTGACGTGAGGGTCCACCACGTTGCGGTGTGGTGGCCCGGGCGGCAGCGAATATGGACGGAGAGGTGGTAACACCAGACGGAATGGTGCGGAAGCCTATTGAAAAGGCGCGCGAACTTCCGGCGCGAACTTCCGAAGCGGAAGTCTCGGGAGTTCTGCGGCGCGAAGTGCGAGGTGAACTATGATCGGCGGTGACTCCGGAATTATGTATAGGCCAATCTTGACCTTCCCTCAACGCTAACTCCTGCCCTCGGGGACTTTGCCAAAACTCGGCATCAAGGCGCTGGATAGCAGCCCGAAGTCCATCCATGGTGCCGGGATAGATATCCGGCTCCAATAACTCCGAGGTAATGCGGAGCGGAAGAGCGGAAAAGAGGGCATGACGGAGTGCAGGACCACCCCAGTCAAGCTTTGCGGTGAGTTCGTCAAAACGAACAAGGAAGGGACCAATACGATCGGATGCCTTCATCCGAAGCCTTCGAAGACCATCCTCCGCGTGACCGACCCAGTCATAACGACCGAAAATGTCATGAAGTTCCGCCACGAAGACGGAAAGCTCTCCTCTCCAAGCCAGATGCTGCGGCACCCTGGAGTCATCGGAGGTGTCGAATATCCGAGCTGCTTCACCGCGGAGAAACGAGCGGATGCAAGCGATTTTGTCATCGTCCGTTCGGAAGTCCAGCGGAAAATCCGCAAAGTGCGAGTAGCACTGGACCAGGAAGGGCGAAAGCTCGGACGGATCTGACCCGTCAAAGAATAGAGGTGGCTGGAATTCGGAAGAGGAAGCGGAAGGATGTTCATTGCGACAGGGAAAATCTTCATCAACATCGATGTGGTTACCTCCGGAAGCGTGCGGAGACTGCGGAGATGCAAGTCCCGACTGTGAAGACGCTTGGGGATCCGGAGTAGTGGAAGGGTACCAAACACCGGTTGGGACAGAACGTCCAGGAGTGTCCTCACTACTTCCGGAAGTTCCGAGAATCGGAGTGGAAAATACCGGAAGTGGTCCTAAGACCGGAGAAAACGTAGTGTCGAGCCTGGAAAGTCCTGAACCCCAAAAACCTCCGCGACCAGTGATTTCCAGGTCGGAAGATCGTGGGACTGTGTTGATGGAGACGCAATCGGAGGAAGAATTCGACTCCGATTTGTCGCTAGAAAAGGCCGATGTAGAACCAGGTGTGAAGAGAACAGACAGGCGCTCCTCATCCCCAGACGGAGAGAACGCGATTGTTGGGGAGGCGAGAGGAGTGTTGTCAGACGAAGAAGAAGACATGTTCCAATGCCAGGAAGGTGAGTTTGTAAATACTGTTATATCCCGTGCCGGGAGTAGGGAGAAAAGCGGAGGTGGAAGGAAAGTAGGAGGAATCCGGGGGAACGAGATATCGGAGGTTCGGAAGTCCGGAGATTATGTCACAGGTCAAACGTCAGATGTACCGGATGTTTTACACGGAATATCGAGAACACTATTACCACAGGTAGGTTAAGGGTAAGTGTGGTCTTCTTGGCACGGACGGGACTGGACAAGAAGTGGCAGAGGTCCGGAGGTTAGGACGAAACTTCCGGAGTGTGCTAAGTTGGAGGCCTAGCGTTGCCGAAGGGAGAGTGACTCGGAGGTCGGAGGATTAGGCACGAAAGAAACATTTATTTACAAACTGAAGAAAGAGAAAGTTACAAGGGGTGTTTATAGTAATTACGGAGAATCCCAATAAAGGTAAGGAAGTACGGTACAAGACAATAAGAACAATAAGGGAACAATAAGAACAATAGTAAAAGAAGAGAAATGCATAAGGCATAAAACATAGAAGGTGATGCATGAGGCGAACATGAGCCAGCATCGGAGGTTAGGACCGAAAACACGTGTATGTGCTTCGGCCCACGAGGAATTGCCGAATGGCAGGATACGGGATTGGCGGAAAGGAGCGTGATAGCCGGAATGAAGTCGGCGGGAAAATGACGGAGAATAGTGTGGATGGTCGGAGGTTAATTTGGAGGTCGGCGGAGGATGGGATGGAGGATAGATGGTGTGGCAGAAGACATACTGATTGTTTCCAAATCTCCGATGAAGCTCCGAAAGTCGGAGGACGGAGGATCCGGAGGTTCCGGAGATCCGAAGTACGCTTAGCATTCTGCACGGATGTAACATTGGCGAACCTCAGGTGCTCCTCAGTCTCCATCATCCTTATGAACACTGAGTCTCACTTGAAAGAAATAAAGCGAAAATAAAATACCAAAGGAATATAATGGTTTTGTCACAGCGTGATCATATCATGTCTCTTCCGCGCCATCATGGGCCTTTCGCCCCACTTCCCATGCTCGAAACTATCAAATTTCCTCTTCGACGTCAATATCATATCTGTCGGGTCCTTGCCCGTCGTCATGCTCCAATCCATAGCGAGCGACTTGCCATTTGCCGAGGAAAGGGTCATCCAGTGGGGACCTGGCTTCGTCGTGGCGGAGTTGTTGCTCTGTGCCGTGAGCGCGCGGTACGGGCGCCTACTTCCGTTCACTGAGCCCGCAGCACTCGCCCTCACTGCGATACTCGTACTCCATTAGTCTATCTCATCTCCCCCTCTTTCCTATTCCTTAACATAAGCCTACAGTCCGACCCTCGGAAAGACTCCGGGAAAGTGTAATACACTTGATCGGCTTTACTGTCGCAGCCTCGATCATCGGCATGGCCACTCTAGCTGCGTGGAATGTGATCATGGTCGCGGTCTCCCTTGAGTCTCGAGTATGCGTCGTTGGGGGCCTTGAGGATGTCTGGGCGGCAATCAAGCACTTGACGCATATGAGACTCCGACTCCCTGGTACCGCAAGGACACGGTCGAGCAGGACGCGGTCGAGCAGGACGCAGTCGAGCAGGATGATTCAGCCGAGGAGGTGCGTTTTGCGAATCTTGTAATACACCAAGGTAATCTGTTGGATTTCAGACAAAGATATCCGACGCTGTGGTCGAGCCTGAACCGTAGGGTAGACGGGCCGCATGTGAATGAGCATCACCCAGGCTGGTGGAGCGCTAGCACAGCCGAGACGAGTTTACGTATGTGTGTTATCTCGACGTTATTTCTACTGGATTTGATTTTATGTACCTTCCCCTAGTGCCCGTCCGATTTCCCCGCCCCTGACCGGCGATGCCGTATATTCACTCTTTTCTTTTCTCATCTGAAGGATAATCCCAGATTTTGAGGTGGTACATCAATGCTCAATAATTAACGCCGCCTCAGGAACTACATACATATGCAGCTGATCCAACAAATTTTTGAGAATCTTCGTACTCTCACGACAACATGCTCGCTGTCCATGAGCTCCGAATCTCCCGACTCTCTAGCACTCGATTCGACATGTTCAACGTCCGGGGAACAATTAAACCTCGCGTACCTCGGTTGTTTGAATCCAAGTCACAGAACTGGTTTACACGGTTTATTTACTATTTTCAACCATGCTGTCGAACTGTGGGAAAATCTCACGTAACGTAAAGTTGAAAAGTCAGGGTTCATCCTTGTAAGCCTTGTTTCATTCCAAATGAGATTCCATGCCTTGGACTCATCTGCAGCACAAAAATGGGCACAAAACCCAAATTTTATTGCTACATACACCCCCGTGTCACAACCAACATCCTACGAAACGTAGATAACCCCTCGCGTATCGTATGAGTTTTGTTACAACCCGCCTACATATGGCATTATAGAGTGGATCGCGGATTAAAGAATCCGTTCACCATCTGCCGGGCAGGAATGGGGTGAGAGTGGTTCGATACAAGGATTGTTGTCTGGCATGACTTCAATTCTCCATCGGACAGGAGAATGAGCACGGGCATTTATGGCGTCGAGTTTTCTTTCTAGTTCTGAACCGCAATGTCAGAATACAAAATCTGCCGGGAAAAGAAGGGCAAGCGCACCTCGACGTCATGCACCGTGAAGGCTCAGAGTTCACCAACGCGCACCTGCGGGGCGGAGAACAGAAGTCAAGGGTGCTTCATCGTCAACCGTCCGATGGGGCTTTGAGAACGCCTGGGCTACGTGGCGCTGATTCTTTTGTGTGTTGGCGCGCGTGATGTGCCCCAAGGCGTACTGGGAGTCCGGTAGCCGTGCGCCTTCAGCACATTTGATGTATGCTGGCGGGGGAGGGGTGATGGAGTGAGCAGACGCGTCAATAGCCCTCTGAGAGGCCGACTCTTTGATCTGCGCAAAAAACTCAACACGGTGTTGAGAAGAAAAATAAAGGAAGAGGAAGTACCTGGCTCGTGTATACCGGTGGCGGCGGCGGGGTCGTCGACGTTACCCGGCCGGAGGTAACCTTCAACCTCTTAAATGTCTGAGCCGAGATTTTCTCCTTGGGCTTTATGTTCTGAATGGCAAGCAGTACACTTAATTTGAAAACCAAACAGGGGAGTCGTGACGACATACCAGCTCGCGAACCCGCTCGACCCATACAAGGGAATTCTTCCATAAGAAATAGCACAAGACGAGAATGGCACATAGAACGAGGAGGGCGACAATGTAGGCCACCCATATTGGGACGGACGGGGCCGGCGCAGGAACTGCGCTGGCGCTCGGGGTGTCGACGTCGCGGGTGCTGAAAAGGGTGGTGGTGGGAGCCATGTTATGAGCGTGTATGTGTGTGTGTGAAGGAGGAAAAGTAAAGAAACACGAAGGCAGAACCCGGAATTTATGGCTAACGAGAGAATAGGGGCTGAGACATTTTACTTACGCGGGGGGCATGTCTCGGAGCGGAAGTGCACTGAGACCAAGCCACTTCGGCTCCGAGACCAAGCCTGGACCGTTCCAGAACACGATCTAGCGTGCACTAGATTGTGCGGAAGTTTCATTATGTGCGACAGGAACTTGAGAAACGAGGGAGGACAGAAGTAATTACATTGCTGCACTCACAACAACTTTTGGAATAGGTAACTTGTCACTTGTATCATTAAAGAAAGAAAACCGGAGGATTTACCGACTGAATGGTCGTTGTCCCTCAGGCCCCAGGTCTTTATAGGTTGCACGCCGATGTTGTTTCAACCCGTGGGTTGACTTTCTTTCCGTGAAAAAATACGAGGCAGCGAACTTATACCTTTACATCCTCTTTTATTTGGTCGGATGGAACTGAGAAAAAGTTCTCGCGATGTACTCTAAAGGCTCTCCCTCCTCGTCGAAAAGATATTACTTATTGTCCCGATTTGTGTGGCTGTGCTCGGGAGAGCTTCCAATGATGGCCGAGAGCGGGCTACCGACGGCCTGAAGCAAAGTGTCCCACTGATAGCATGTGGGTATTAACATATATCAACCGAAACACCTGTTGAGCGCTGAGGGGGAGTCTCATTTCCACGACAGTGTACACCTTTCCACAGCTCTATCGACAGCTCTTGCTCACCCCGATTCATCCATCTTGCGCGCGCTGATTCCCTTCCACTACTTATTCTGTTTCGTCCCTGTCCCTGCATAGCTGTTCTTTTTGTATAACCACTGTTATTTTATTGAGACCTCTGCGGTTTTGCAGAGGATCACTGTGCAGTGTCACAGTGTGCATTGGGCCGAATGCCAACATCCCATTTGGGCATTGATCCGCTGAAATGATATCACTTCCTTTCTCTTCCTTTGCATCTTCGGCGAAAACTTCGGGGATTCGTCCGTCATCTTTGACAATGATACGCTCCAACTGTCGAGGCCCTGTGACCTGGCGGAGTTGCGGGGAAGCGTTACGGGAGGCCTGCAGGTATAAAAGCTGCAAAGTTACACGTCAGAAGCAAAACCCTGCAAAATGGTTTTGGCCTCTCTCCTCTATGCGGGTGTTCTCGTAGTCTGCGGTGTATACGGCCGTGGTGTCGGTGTCGGTGTTGGACAGATAAAACATCTCGTCACTTTCGGTGATAGTTATACTGACGTTGTCTCGACCGGTGAGTTCCTTCTGTTTTGTGCTCTATCCAGTACCCAATGGACCGCTGCTTTATTAGGTGATGAGGCTGTCGCCTGGCCTGGTGAGTCGACTCCGGGATAGAAAGCGTCAAAAGACTGACAAACACCGAGTGTATGCGGCGGGCTACGCTCACGTCGCGCTTCATCCCTTTGCGCGTTCCGGCGCCACATGCTCGAACAACCTCACTTTCCGACCGTTTCCACCACTTTTTGAAAGCCAGATCCCCCTGTACTTGACAGAAAAGGGCAATGGGTCGCTCCATCTACCTCCGGACGAGACGATCTACACACTTTGGATTGGAACAAATGACCTGGGCGTGTCAGCCCTCCTGACGGGAAGTGACCCCGGCGTCTCCCTCGTTGAAGTAACACAATGCATGGTCAACTGGGTGAAAGTACTCTACGAGAGTGGGGCGAGGAATTTTATCTTCCAGAACGTGCGTTCGGCTGTTGTCACCCTTCAATTGTTTTAACCGGGGACTGCAGATGATTCCGCTCGAGTTAACAATCCTCTATTCTCCCGACTCGTACCCAAACAAATACTGGGCGTTCGAACGCAATACCACTGAATGGAGCATTATTATGACCGAAATGACGCGGTCGGGGAACCAGCTGACGAAGCTCATGCTGCAAACGCTGGCACCTACCCTTTCCGGAGCGCACATCGGTTCGCGAAGTGATGAACTCTCAATGCAATTCAACTGAACTATGATCGCAGCTCTGTTTGACTCTCATTCGCTGTTTCAGGATATGTTCGACCACCCTGCGCTGTACCTCAATGGCACTGCACCACTGAACGTCACAGGTGAGTACCGCGCCAGCTTCAAATTTGCTCTTCCTTTCGATCTAACAAATGTTCCAATAATCCAGGAGCATGGGACGCCTGTGTCACCACCATTGAAGGTACAACCTTTGACTGCACCATCGCAAATGGTACAGCTCGAGATAGCTTCTTATGGTGCGCCCCCATCGCATTCCTAACGCGGTTACCTGACAGAAATACCAGGGCCGACGAGCTTCATCCGAGCGAACAGGCCGACCGCATTGTTGCGCGGGAAATCGCGCTAACGCTTGAGGGGAAGCAGAGTCGGTGGGCGACGTGGTTGAGCTGAGTTTCTGTTCAACTCTCTTACCAAATTTCGACACTCAAAAGTGCCACGACACAAACGTTGTATTTCTGGCAAAGAAGTGCGGCCCCGGGCCGTTTTTCCCTGGTTCCTTTTTTGAATGTATGTAAATCCAGCCAATACGATCGAGTCATATGTGCCGGCTGTCCAACGCGTGGTTCCAAAATCCCAGGCTTCTGACCTTCGTTCGAAGATATTGGAGGTGGCGGACTTTTCTCGGAACGATGGCGTGTAGGGTATCAAACCAAACTCGTCCTGGCGAGTTTTCAACAGTCTCTGCCATGCTTCTCTCCTCCCAGAATTGCGCTATCGCGTCCACGCTGTGGATGTACTCCCTGGTCAGATCAAATACCTGGTCACCTTTTGGGGCCGACGTACTCGCAACAGGTATTTTGTCCTCGCCGTCTCTTTACTCTATGCCGCCGGCTGCCCCTGTATCTTCCGAATTTGTACCCGAATCGCTTCTGGGCGCGTAACGCCATGGACTGGAGCGTCCTCATTACGGAGACGGTGCTGGCGGGAATATGTTCCCGAAGCTCACGCTGGAGGCAGTAGCCCCATCCCCGGCTCCACATCGCGACATTTACTGTCACTCACTCATCCAGAACATATACAGTCACCCCGCGCTCTATCTGAATCCTGCATCGTCCCGTTCGGCGGGGGAGACCTCGTTTTCACTGTTCAGAAGGACGCTTCCCGGGATTCTTACCTGTGAGTAGTTGAGCTTCATGCCAGCCGAGCAGGCCGACCGTATCGTTGCGCGCGAGATAGCACTAACGAGGAAGAGCAAGTGATCGACGTGGTTGAATTGACGAACGGGTTTTGGCAACACTTGTGGCGACAAAAAAGGATAACAAATAATGTCGCTGATTCTCTGGATCAGTGGCTGAGAATAATTTTTTGCGATGTTCTGCGTAAGGGCCAGAGCAAAGCCCTGAAACACAAAGCGCAATTACGGTGCAATTGGACCTCGATTCATTGCTTCAGGTAAATACTGTAAGTTCAACGAGTATAATTAAGTAATTCTTCGTGTTAGACGCCCAAGTCAACCACAGATCAATCGGATCATTCAGTGCCGATTCGCCAATCAAAATACCGTCATCGCTCGGGTGCACCGCATGGATGCCTTGTCGATTCTCTCCACAGTTCTTTCTACTGCAATCGCTATAAATCGCTGGGTTGCAGATCTCAAGTCCAAGGAGACTGTGATACTCGATCTTAAAAACTCCTTATCGTCAATAACCCTCGTTCTTCACCCGCTGCGACAAAAGGCGGCAAGTGGCGTGTTAGATTCGCAAGTCGGGATACTTGCATGTCTCCAGGATCTCGGTGAATGCCTTAATATCGCTCAAGAGCACCTGCATACATGGCAGGATTCCGAGACCCGCAAAACGGGCCCCCTTGTGCGCAGGATTCTTGCGTTTCTCGATCCGTCTCAAGTTATTGGGATGGTCAGAGAAGATAGTGTCCGCCTCAATCGGACTATCAGTATCTTGACACTAGCGATCCAGCTCGCCTGGACCCCTGGACATCAAAGTAGAACGTCACCACTGGACTTTATCAATAACCCAGAGGCCAAAGCCTTCTGGCGACAAATGATCGGGTGAGTCATTTATCTTGAGTTCTTCAACCTGGTCTTGGCGTGAATATACCCTGTAGCCCTGATACCCTCTGCTGTCCGATGAATGTTTTTCGAGTGTCCTTAAGTAACTGGCTCGGGGGCAATATCACCATTCCGGATAACCTGCTGCTTCAGTTGGACGAACAAGGCTTTGGAGGTGTGACACCGTCCAGCTTCAATCGCTTTGTTGGTTCGCAATCCGTGGCTCAGGCAATCTCCCAATCCATCAATCCGGGTATGCTGTTTTTTACTTCGCGATGCATACTGAGTCTGACTTTGACAGCCATAGCACCCACAGCGAATGCGCAATCTGTCGATCGCCTCATCGTCTGGGTCGCAGAAAATCCAGAAAATTGCCGTGCCGGTATCGAGTATGCCGAATCCTTAGGCATCAAGGTAGCATTCTTCTCATCTCTCGCGGCCCTCAAATCTTGGATGCAACTAAACCATCGTGAGTGTTTCCAAATTGTCCCGTCGTCGAGCTAAAAAAGCCCCGTTTATAGACTTCGTTCATCCAGCCGTAACCAGCCACCGGCTGCGCTTCATTTCTGACAGCGTGCGCAACGAGGGGGGGACCTTCAATCCGGCTGCGGGGGAATTGCTTCTACGGTTCCTTCGTGGACACCTAATTCCGTCACCGTGTTTGATATTTGCCCCTACCGTTGACACCACGGCATATGTGACTGCTTATGAGCGCGCGGGATCGACGACCGACTCTCAGATCCTGTGGGGCTACATCAAGGCCCTTGCCGAAGGTGTGCGGGACGTCGACTGGGTCGGGTTTAATGTTCGATCTGGAGGAGTACAACAACCGCTCGGGATCGCGCCGTCGCCGCAAAACCAATGGTTTATCCAGCCACTGCTCATCTACGTCGCGGGGACAAGGCCGGAGCAGGATCAAGTGCACGTCAACTACGCCTCGTCCCTCGGCATCACCGTCGTCAGTCTGTTCTCTACAGATGAGCTGAAACAATATGTGCACGCGAATCAAGGTATCAAATGTTTCGCTACCAAATTTCAAGTTGAACTCCCTCCAATTAGATCAGCTCCACCGAATGGGAGCGGCGCACCGTCTGCGCTTTATGACCCAGAACGTCCGCCGTGATATCGATGGACTAGCATTCAGTGCAGGTGAAGACACGCTCAAGTACGTGAGGACGCAGGGCTTCACGGCTCCGGTGCTTGTGCTCTGTACCTCCAGCATCGCGAACGCAGGTTTCGTTACCGATTACAAGCGCGCGGGCTCCACGACGGATGCACAAGTAGTGCGTGGATATATCCAGGCCTTGGCCGCCGGTGTCCGTGACACGGAATGGGTCGGACACGATCGGAAAATATGAAGGTCCGAGTTGTGGTGCTGAGTGGATCTGAGGTAGTGGTTGATCTATTTTATCTTGATATGCGAATATTTCCCCTAGCGTTCAACTTCAACACATGTCAACCTAAAACCTTGAATTGGACCCAGTTTGCCACTGAGCCACACTCGTTCTTTCTGCTTTGTCCGTGTTGGTTTGGCATGGATCGCTTTAACAATGACATTTGGAGTTTATCCATCTAGGGGAATTCTGCCACCAACAATGGCAGGAACTTTTTCCTTGGTCGCAGTGGCAAAGGCACGCTTTGGGCGCATTTCCATATAAACCGAAAGACTCAACTCTCTGCCACCTCAGTACTTTTTCCCCGCCCCTCTGTTCAACAATGTCCCACGTACCAACCTCGGCTTCCTCCTTTCGTCCTCGAGATCTCAACGTTCACGGAAGTAAACAAGAGCTGTACGGCGCACGCTGTATTTTCTTCAGGCTTCGTCATTAATCCATTTGTTTTTATTCCCCAGCAAAATGCGTTGCTCCAAGATTGGATGTTCTTTTGAAGCTCTCCACCGGAGAGAACTTAAGGCGCACATCGACGTTGCCCAGTACGCCGGCTTGTTCTAGGTAGATCGCGATTGATACTGAGTTCTCTTTTAGCCCCGAACCACCACGCCAGTTCCAGTGCCTTGCAGACCGCTGTGGCTTTTCTACTACAACTCAGAGTGCATTTACACGCCACTGCCGTGAACGTCACAAGATTGACCCACCCTCTTCTGGCCGCAAGCCTGGACCGGTGCGGCATCGTGCGCAGAGAAGCCAGCCACAATCTCCGGCGGCATCCCCATCACGTCCGTCTAAACGCTCCGCCCCAGCATCCTCTGGTTCTGTATCAAGCTCTATCGCATCTACATCCTCCACCATACCTACTCCCTCAGCACACGGAATTTCAAAGTACTATCCCGGCACAGTTTACTATCCTGATTTTTCGCCTCAGGCGACAGGTTCGAACGGCGGCCACCGTGAAGACTCGCCGAGTCACTCTGCCCTGCAAAGTCTACCGCCCGCTTTCGACGGCAACGGCCAGTGGATGAGCTGGCGCGATGAGTCCGATGAACTTGCTGCAGACGTTTTCGCGATCGCCACAGGGGAACAGCCATCTGGCATGTGGTCCACGACGGAGTATCTTCCGGTGCCTGAGGACATCGGCATGGTGGACAAGCGACTGTTGTGGGCGTGAGCGTTTTTGGAGTTTATCCGAGAGGCTGTATGTGACTTGAACAGTTTGGTTGGATTTCCTTGGTCGGCGGGCCCGTCCGTTCCATTCCTTTAGATTTCTATGTATTGCGCCATCAGCGCACCGCTTAATATATACCCCGCATTGCATGTAATTCAAGTACTCATGTTCGTAGCTATCGGCCTATATCCTGCGATCAACGCTTGGTTGAATTTGGACTCGAGTTCCGTTTCAATTGGACATCCATAGATATCCCGTCGTGGGCGGATGCCCATTTTCTGGTCGACGATTTCCAGAGCCGTATGTTCACCCAGCATTGTTGAATATTCAAAGAATATCGACTTGAATTGAAAAGCCAACCGTACTTGGACGGATGGTCGGGCCGAGTCTGACGACCGATCATCTGATGCGATCACATCCTGTCAAGTTCTCACTCTCACCAGCTCGAGTACGACCGGCTCGAGTACGGGAGCGGCATGAAGGACGTCCATCCTGGAGCAGATTTTTCCAGCACCCCTCAACGAAACTTCCTGAATGCGCTTGGAATGAAAGCGACAAAGGTTAAGGTTAGGGTGGCACTACTCGTTCTCTCGATTCTCTCCTGGATGTTATGGGGTCCGCGTTTCCCTCTCAAGGTACGCCATATTCTTTTGTCTCCACCCACCACACCAAGATTCCGCCTTTCAGTCATTTCGTTCGCGACCAAAAATCGACTGGCAGCCCTGTCTTGAGGATTCTTCGTTCCTGTGCGGGTATCTAGAGTGCGGCAACCTCTCTCGATCCACAGCGAACACTCACGAGACAACTGACCCAGGGTTCCAACGGACTACGAAAATCCCTCCGCTGGGACATCCCTGCTTGCGTTGACCAATTACCCCGCCACTTGTCCTTCATCTGAACGACTCGGAATCATCATCACCAATGTGGGAACCACCCGTTATACCTGAAGAAGACGTATTCCTGACCGATATATATATATAGTTTGGCGGCCCTGGTGTCCCCGGCAGAGAGGCATCGTTTGCTTCCGCTGCTCGAATCCAAGGTTTTACGGGAAACCGACACGATATCATCTCCTTCGACCAGCGAGGGCTTGGGCGCTCTACGCCGAAGGTCAATTGCTTTGGCTCCGCACTCAAGTACGAGATGTTCAAGACCAACACGGTGTTTGAGACGACGTTCTCCGTCCCGAACGACCCCTTCTCGGCAGCGGGGCGCGCCGTCCTGGTTGAGCAGCAGAAAGAAGCACTTGCGCTTGAAGAAACGCAGGGGGCGTTGTGTGCACAGACTGTGGGAGCTGATGCACTGGGATATATGAGCACCACTACGACCGTATACGACATGGAAGAAATATCACGGGTCATGGAGGGGGACGATGCGTTGATCAATTTTGTGAGATTGTCCTCCCGTTGAAATCCCTTTCTCACCCGAATTGCAGTGGGGAGGCGTAAGTCGGAGTTTTATACAACTGAGATGTCGACGTGCTCAAATTGATTCACTTTTTCCAGTCTTACGGCGCGTACCAAGTGCTTTGCCAAGATTATTTCGCTCACAGTCATTCCAGGTACGATAGTCGGCGCATATTTGGGCAACATGCTTCCCCACAAGGCCGGGAAAATACTCATAGATGGCGTCGTGCCCGGCGATATGTATGTCCAATCCCTAATTTTACGACAATTTCTCATCCGCACCTAGGTGGAGTAACGAACACTATGATTCACAAGCTCTTCTTCGGCTCCTCCTTACTGACTCAGAGTGAGCACGCCATTCAATGATAATAATCTGAGCCGTCTTCATGTCCTCCAGGAAAACGTATCAATTCTACCTCTCCGAATGCTTCAAAGCCGGTCGGGACCATTGCGCATTATCTAACTCAGACGACGAAAGCCCGAAAGACATCGAGAAGCGGATCGACGACCTCGTTGACAGGCTCCAGCTGCAACCGCTGCGGGTGACCAACTACACTCGTCCAGGGTATCTCACATCCGGCGGTGTTCGAAGTATCATATCATAATTCCTCCCGATTTCAAGCCATTTCTGACTGGCCTTGTGCGAATAGGTACATTATTCACGGCACTACAAATGCCCGAAATCTGGACGCTTTATGCGGAGATGCTCGCCAGCGTAATCAACGGCACTGATCCCGCGGCGCTCATGCGTATGGTGTATCGTCCGTACAGCGACCCGTCGCCGCGCCCCGAGCCCGATGGGTACCAGGAGACTGGGCAAGGAGAGTTGCTGCGGCTGGCGATCTCGTGTGGCGACGGACTGCCGTATGCGGGGGATGAGAAATGGCCCACGGCTGAGGAGATTGTGGATAGGATTTTGGTGACGTTGGAGACGTTCCCGCGGTTCGGGGCGACGTGGGTCCTTCCTTGCCCTTTAACCGGTTATTGTGCTCAAGGTCCTTGTTCAGCGTCCATCTGATGGAACAACATGGAGGATGCCACTTTTGGCCCGGAACGGGGGTGGGACCGAAGCATTTTACGGTAAGTCGCGTAGTTGTAGCTGTATACTATTGCTAAGACTCTCTCCGTAGGGCCCGTTCAACGTGAGTATGTATACCCTTCTATTTTCAGTGCCTAATATTTTCCACGACAGAACACGCTGGCTACGCCGATGCTGATTGTTGCCAACACATGTTAGCCCTTTCATACTCCATTTTCCTTTTGTTTGCACTGCGATCGAGAGAGATACTTACTATAAATCCAGATGATCCCATAACGCCGTATGCAAGCGCACAAATCGTCAAAACCACGATGGGAGATTCCGCCCGTCTGCTCCTCCAAGACGCACCCGGTGAGGCGTCCTACCCCACCCAACCCCTACCATCAATCGCACAATACTTAATACTTACTTCATCTCCATCGGATATAGGCCACTCGTACCTCGCGCCGACCACCGCCTGCGCCACCAAGGTGATCAGCGACTACTTTGCGCGCGGCGTCGTCCCGGACGACGCTGAGATGCGGTGCGAGCGCGAGGTGGAGAACTATTTCGTTCAGAACGGTGTGATTCAGGCGAATCCGAAGATTGTTGAGAATGTTGTTGGGAAAGATTCGAGATTCTAATGCGTTGTACTTCCGAATCAAATAAAACATCTCCCCTCGCTCGTTTCGGCCGTTCTCTTCTCGCCAATCGAGCCTGAGGATAGACAAGGTAATCCGGCGGCTCTCTTCGACGAAGTATCCATCGGGCTTCGTTGATGAGCGTTTTTGATATATGTTCTGGCTTGTAGGGATCCTTCTCCAATATTTGTGGACGAATTAACGCTGAAGTCGAACAAATACATCCAGAATAAAATGTACATATTATTACTTGATATCAACCCGCCGTTGAAATAGACGTACCAAGGACATCCCGGCGAAATCGCTCTATCGATTAATCGCGCAAGCTCTTGGCAGTGCCAGATCTTAGGTCAACTTGGCCCTCGCCGAATGCTTCCGTATCCGGAGCTGATTTCGGATTCAAACTCCCCTCAGAGTCGACCTGCTGTTCCTGAACGCATGAAAATGGAAGAAATCGGAAATGTATCAGACCACTGCGCCTACATTCCTGTGGTCCATCTCGATTTCTAAAGTCATGGGGTTCATGTTTGTACGGTTGATATCTGGGCCCCCGTCGTCGTCAGTCTTCCGTTTGGATTCCGAGGCAGCGGGCTGAAGACTCACAAACTCCGTCAATGACGATGCTTGTGTTGAGGGTATTTCTGCTGGAAGACAAAGTCCTGCTCCCCGATCTAGCGCTTTCGCGTACGTTGAGGTTTGAGAGCAGTGTCAGGAGGTACAGAGGCCCGAGGAGGAAGAAAAAGACAGTTGGAACTGACCCGAAGGGGATTAAGTTGAGGATGTATTATTGCTCGATTAACGCACTATTGCTGTCTATCTTGAATATGAAGGCAATCATCCCTGCAATGGCAGCAAGACTAGTGGCACAACCATTCTGAATACAGATGATGATAACTCGGCGGACAAGTCTAGGAAGAGTATCATTTGGCCCAATATCAGGTTTCTCTGAAGAGGTAGGTTTTACCTACCGCTTAGTGCTCTTGAAGTTGGTCTTCATTCTTCGGAGCGTCAAGACTAGGGACGCCGCAATCGAGACATCTATTTATAATTATGGCGGATGAGCTATTCGGCGCATGGAAAAATTAGCCTAACTTACCGGATACGGCACAGGAAATAGCCCAGATGAGTGACACCTTTTTTGCCTTCGGGAACTAGGTTCATTGGTGAACGAAAAGCCCAAGAAATGAATTAGGGGGAGGCATACACGGTTGGGGTCGTCTCCCGGATACAGAAAAACCGCAAGAAAAGCCATGATAAACTGATGAGCAATATTAATCAGTTCGGTCGGGATACCATGGGACATTTACAGCAAACAGAGCGATAGCACATAAAATGAGTGCCACAAAGACATTTTTCGATCTGGGGTCGATTTGTGTCAACGGATAAAGACATCACCGCGAGGTCGACTTGCATGGCATAGTAGCGGGATATGAGGTATCCATTCACCGTAATTGCAAGCATTGCGTTCGCAGAGCTGTACACTGGGACCTGTTGATGATTGAACACGGTACATTGCATCAGGTCGAAGGCAGTACACTCCAGGTCTGAACAAACGATGATTGATTTCCTCTTACAAAATGAATGCATGCCACGTACTTCCGTCGAAAGCCCCGCCGGGTTCCCTGGAACACATTGTCAGTCGGCATTATTGGCAAAGGGGAAATCCGGGATAATTGACCCCAGAAGGTAACGGTTGCCTACCAAATAAAATTGAGGATGGTATGAAGGGAAAGAATGAGCGCCGTACCATGTAAACGTCCGCATACGCACCAACCAATTCAACCAGGGTGAAGAAGATAGTCGCCGCCACGAGACTCTTCCTGATCACGCTGTCTTCGGGGAAGGCATTGTAGTACCGGATAGCCTGTGAATAGCCCACTCCGCAGAGGAGTGAGGCAAGCCATGAACCAATCAAGCCTGTCCTGCAATATTCGGGGGTTCAACACAGATCAAGGTAAAGTGGGTCTTTGCGCACCCGAATGCGATATCCAATGCACCCATTTTGTTCCAAGGTAGCGGGGAGAGGGCAGATGGCCAGTCAGTGCTTCTAAATTTAAAGGGCCTTTCCCGATTGTTGACAGGGAGCATTTTAGACGCCACAGCTCATCGTTTGTGGCGCGGGAAAGATAAACTTGACATCGATACGTGAGAAGATGATTCGCCTTTGAAAATCATCGCCGATGCCTTTCTGCGAAATAGAAAGTTTCAGCTATACGTATAATATGGTTTGTAGTGAGTCGGGGCCGTACTTCGTTCCTTCCTGTACTTTTCGGTTCAGGAAATGGTTCCGCCAGCGGTTGCGGCTGCAGGGTGTTGTTTTCGTAACGAGTAACCACGCGACGATGCCGGTACCACCCTGCACAATATAGATGGTGTTTTGAAACGTATACCCTTGGGTGCTCCTAGGCTAAATAAGCACCACTGTCGAGTTCTGAAATGGATTGTGAATCAAACCTGAACGCCATGGTCTTGTTTTCTGCCGAAACCGATAGCCTGAGAGTCGCCACTGGCAGCCTCGGAATCCGCCAAATGTAACTAAGAAATGAGCGGTGGGTTCGATGAGGGTCCGCTCGACATAGAAACATGATTATGCACTGACTTGGCACGTAAAGCAATCGTAAAGTCTGCAGTCAACGGGAAGTTATTGGCAAAGTCGGACGGGATTCCGGAAACGTCAAGGAAACGTCCTCAGGCTGATAACTTAAGACTCTGTTGTCCAGGGCAGGTTGGCGATAGGAGGTGTTGGATTGTGTGCCGAGGGAACACTGAAACAAGGCACGGTAACGCCATCCACTGCGTTCAGACCGTCGCTAGTACCAGCCAGTTGTTGCAGTACGTGTAAGTAGACATCAATTGTTGGCCGCGGCGAGGCGCTCCATAGAACTTGGTCACAGATGTGACCATGCGTGACACAGCGCCTACAATTGCCTACAACCGACGGCCGCCGACGCTGCTTACACCAATGGAGTCTGGTCTACATACAAGTATCATACACGCGGCGACTTACGAACGTGCCTAGACCTTTTTAGCGCCGGCTTGGGCGCAGCAAATGTAAGAAGTGGCACTTTTCCGATTTTATAAATTCAGGCTGCAATTCAGGCTGTTCTCAACTACTCGTTCGTCATCTATATATCGGTTCTGTTACAGAGACTAGCCAGGAACTCGGTTCATGATCAATCCAATCCAACACGACTCACGAAGGAACCAAGTAAGCAAGCAAGTATCAGTCCTGGCTTGGTGGAACCGATAGGCCGTACTACGGGAGGCGAACTGCATCGAGGCCCTCACTAGCGGAACTTGAAGTCTAGCAATCGAACGCTTGAGAACCCAAGAAGTGATAAAAGCCCTGCGGACGAGATCTTAACGCGACTACTTGAGAGATCCACCACGAATGTCCTCCATCCACATCTATAGGCGAATTACATACAGAAATAAATACACGTCGTGAATATCATACATATCTAGATGCAGCGTACTTTTGAATCGATTCCATCCGATCCGCCATAAATTGCAACTCCACCACACCCGCGAAGAGCACCAGTGTCCACCTCCGCTTCGTCTCGCGGGATCGACCTCAAGGTTTCTGCAGCCGCCTCTCCACCAACTCGCGCACGGCTTGCACCACCTTCGGCACGTCGACGTTCTTCTGCACGTCGATGCGCAGGTATTCCATTCCCATCATGTGCGCCATGTTGTGGAAGTGCCAGTTCTGTAGGGTTGGTTGGTCAGTTATGACACGGAAACGGGGGGATGGAGGAGGGATGCGAGACAGGAAGATGGGGCGCAATAAAATGGGAAAGATTGGCAAGGAGGAGAAGGGGTTGAGGACGGTAAAACGGATAACACGAAAATAGCGTCCGAGTAAGGACGTGGGTGTATATGGAGAGCACGGTAAAACGGAAGTGAAGAGCGAACAAGGAATGCGAGGACGGTAAAGCGGGTGAATGGAACAATGGAGAGAAGACCGCATTAACGGAAGAAAGGACGTATGAGGGACGCAAGGTAACGCGAAAAGCGGGGAGACGGTGACGGTAAAACGGATAAAACAGAAACAGCGTCCGAGCAAGGACGCGGTGCTTTGAAGAGCACGGTAGAACGGAAGTGAAGAAAGAGCAACTCGAGGACGGTAAAGCGGGTAAATGGAAGAATGGAAGAAAGACGACAACGCATAAACGAAAAGAAAGCAAAGGAAGGTGTGGATGAGAGACGCAAGGTAACACGGAAAAGCGGGGAGAACGGCAAGGCGGGTACACGGAAGTGGGGAGGACGGGTGCACGGATACCGAGGTAGGGTACAAGAAAAGACCGGATAAAATCGGGATCGGTAGGACGGATGCCCTACATCAACACGCGCGCATTCCCTGACCCCGAAGCCCGAACCCCGAAAAAGAAAGAACAGGGGGCGGGTGCACGGATACCGGGGTAGGGTACAAGAAAAGACCGGATAAACGGATCGGTAGGACGGATGCGGTCCGCGCCCTACATCGACACGCGTAGACCATTCCCTGACCCCGAAGCCCGAAGCCCGAGAAAGAAAGACCAGGGGCTGCGTGCACGGATAGCAGGATAGGGCAATTGGTAGGACGGCTACGGGCCAGGCATCCCCGACCCACAAAGAAAGAAGACCGAGCCACCCTCCCCCAAAAAAAAACCCCCCCGCAAAAAAAAAAGAAAGAAACAAGGCCCACTCACCCCCATCGCCCCCGTCGTCATCAACTCCACCACACTCGCCCTCCCCGTCGGCATAAACAGCGTCAGCCCCAGCGCGCCCGCATGCACGCTGATCACGACGTCCGCGCGCCCCACGGCGCCGAGCTGCGCCGGGAGCGCACTCGTCGTGGGGTCGAGCGTCGCGAAGCGCAGGGCGCGCGGGGCGGGTCGGGCGGGGGCGGGGGCGTTGATGAAGGGCGCGGCGCGTGCGGCGTGCGAGGAGTTGGCGGAGATGTATGTGCTGTCCCACCGCCGCTCGTTTGCGGTGCCTTCGCCGGGGGGAACACCCGTGTGTGCACTTCCGCCGCCGCTCTCGCTCTCACTCCCACTCCCACTCCCGCCCGCCACAGTATCCCCCCCGCTCCCGCTCCCTCCAGAATCCTTTCCACTCCCGCTCGCCCCACCCCGCCCGCCAGACCCAGACCCAGACCCAGCCCCAGAAGACACACCCAAAACATGCGCCTCCTGCGCATGCATCCGCACGCCCCACGCCCCGGGGAGCGCGTCCGCGTCCGTGTACGCGCAGTCGTTTGTGCCGGGGGCGTGTGTCGCTGGAACGAGGTATTAGCGCAGTTAAAACGAGTTAGCGATAGTTGAAACGGGGGGGGGGGGGGAAGAGGAGGAACTAGATCAGGGTGGTGGGGAGAGGAGGAACTACACTACAACGGGGTGGTGGGGCGGAGGAACTAAAATAAAACGGGGGCGGGAGGAACTACACCACGCTCCCAACCCAATAATCAAACTAAAAAAAACCCACTCACCCTCACCCTCCTTCATCCCAGCCCCACCCCCACCCGTCACCACCCGACACAACCCCGCCAGCCCCGCCCGGAGGCCCGCCACGAGCGCGCCCTCGTTGGAGATGTGTCGCGCGTCTTGCCAGGGCGTGAGTTTGTGTTTTGTGTGTCTGGGGGTTAGTCAGTTTCGTGGTCAGGGAGTTAGTTAGTCAGTTGCGTGGGTGGGTGGGTGGGTGGATGCATTCGGGGATTCGGGAATAGACGGGTGGGTGGGCAAGTGTAAAGTGTGAAGCGAGAAGTGGGGAAGTAGGACACCACTTACTTCGTATACGCATCAAACTTCTCCCGCGACAAAAACAGCACCTGCACCGGCTCCCCAACCTGCCCTTGGGCTTGCTGTCCGTTCGTGTTCGCGTTCGTGGTGACGGGGACGGGCGCCCGCCGGCGCTCGTCGTACACCTCGCCTACGCCCACGTACCCCCCGGTACCCCCACTTCCCCCACTTCCACCACTTCCACCGCCTCCCCCTCCACCGCCCCCTCCACCCCCACCCCCACCACCCCCGCCCCCGCCTCCTCCACCTCCACCTCCCCCTCCACCGCCGCCCCCACCACCTCCGCCCCCGCCCCCTCCCCCTCCCCCGCCCCCGCCGCCTCCATATGCACCAGGTAGTTCCTCGAACCCCCACACCCACCGCAACCACAGCCCCGCGCCCCACACGAGCTCGCTCGCGCACGCATGCGGGCGCCCGACGCCCGTGGCGCTGAGGAGCGAGGCGCCGGCGCCGACGGAGTGGAAGGTGTGTGTTAGGCAGGTTGTGTCTGTGCGCGTGGGTTAGGTTTAGATTTTAAATGAGATGAGGAGAAAAAGAGAGGAAAGGAGGGAGGGAGGGAGGGGAAAATGAGATGAAACAGAGGAAATCCGAAGCTGGTCAGGTACATAGACCTGGTCCTGCATCCTGCACGACGAGGAGAATCTGCCAGAAGACTGGGGAACCAGATCAGAGTTTTGGTGGGGTGACACCGGCGCGGGAACAGCGCTGGGATTGGCAGCCCCACTCCGTGCAGGGGTGCATCTCTCTGGTAGCTGCCTCCAACCGACATCGTACCGCCAAAAAATAAAAGAAAACAGAAGAAATGAAAAAGAGACAACGAAACGGCACCCACCCAACCCCTCCGCCCCCGTCCACCGCGGCGCAAACGCGCCAATGCGATCATACAGCGGGGCAAAGAGCGACTCCGTGGGCAGGTGGTCGTCCTGGAAGACGAGCTGGAGACCTTCGGTGTGCGTGAGCTGGGCGGCGAGCGAGGCTGCGAGGCGGGTGAATTCGGTTTCCTTCCGCGTATTGGCGGTGTTCACTTTTGCGGTGCCAGTGTTCACTTCCGCGTGGGCGTAAGACGCAGGGAGGGCAGCCCAGAGGTGCTGTTCCGCCGCGGAGGGGACAGAGGAGGAGGCGGAGGGCTGGCGCGAGAAGATGGTGAGTGCGAGGAAGGTGGTGACGAGGTCTTCGCCGACGTGGAAGGGGTTCCAGCGGTCCTGCCGGTGCACGAAGAGCACGGGGTGCGTGAGGGTTTCGGCGCAGCTTGAGGGCTCGGTTGTGTCCTGCATACCGCGGGTCTTAGCTATCCACATAAAAATAACAATAAAATGAACACGCACCTCAGCGAACTCACTCCCGAGGAACACCTCCCTCCCCATCGCGCTCTTCAAATCCGCGCCCCAATTCGTGACCGCGCAGCGGCCCGTGAAGAGCCCGCGCACAGGGACGTCCCCGCCCCACCCCGGCGTGTGCGCCAGCCCCTCCGACGTGCAGAACGCCTGCGGGTACGGCCACCACTTGTTCGGCGAGCTCGGCGCCGCGGCCCCCCCAGCAGGGAAGCAGGTTACCGCTGGGCCCGCCAAGGAAGGGGCGGCGCAGTACGGCACGGCGCCCTCGACGTAGCCCTCGACCATGCGCGCGGAGAGCTGCCCCCCGCACGTGTCGAGGCCGCGGGCCCTGATTTCGGCTTGCGCGCGGGCGAGGAAGAGGCGCGCGTGCAGCGCGGGGTGGGCGTCGCGGAAGAACGGCGAGTTGGGGCCGTCGGGCCCGACGCCGCCGAGGGAGTTCCCGCCGAGGCCTTCTTGTTTGTAGTCGTTGTAGTAGCCGCCGCCGGGGAGGATGGACTTGAAGCCGGAGCCGGGGAAGGAGAAGGACGGGGAGTAGAGGTAGACGAGCAGAGAGGCGCTGAGCACGACGACGGCGACGAAGATCAGCAGCCGCCGGATGCGCGTTGGGGGCGCAGTATTCGTCAGGCGGGCGAGCAGATCTTTTGTTCGCTGTGGCGGGTGGCCGTTCGTCGTCGGCAGAACAGCATAGGCAGCGGACATGAGCAGAAATAGTGGCTGTGTTCTCTTCAAGCGCTAAGCGCCGGTAAGCTCTTCTCCTTACATTCAGGCTCATATACGCATCCTACCGCGACACATCAGACAGCAAGACAAACCCACCGGATAGATAAATTATATAATAGCAAAACAGGATTGCGCCCTAAACCAACAACTGACGGAACCGAGTTGATCTCCCACTGAGTCACTGACCAAGCCCCTCCAGAAACCGGTACCACTCACCGAGCCCAATTTTCAACGTTCCAACTCCGAACCGAAATCAAACCACTGACCGACCCTAACACCAACAGCTGGCCCACCCAAATCCAACTTCTCGTATATACTCCAGATTCAACCACTGACCGACCCTCATTTCATACCACTCATTGAGCCCAACTTTGACCACTGACCGAACCCCACCGCCCATCCTCCATCTGCACCCCCGAGTTTTTGCGCCCCTACTCGCTCCATCGGATTCGAGCGCAAACCCCGCTGCTCAACAAACAAACACGTTTATTAATACTACCCTTCTTCTCTTCGCACTCCGGAGTCCGCGTGCGCATCCAATGTACCCTGCAAGCCAGAACTGCCTTCGATATCGCAGCGACGCGGTACGTCCGGGTGTGTAAAACCATCGCCGTGTACGTTGCAGGAGTGCACAGACGAAATTGAAGCGAATGCCCTTACTGTACTATTTCGGTCAATTCTCGTGTCACGCGTCACAGGGCCCAAAATTTTCGAAATTTTTTCGAAAAGTCACGGTCACCGCGCGGATTTTCGAACATGCTGGAGAAGTCACAAAATCGGCGAAAATTGCTCAAAAAATTCCATTTTTCGTGCGGGCACCTGTTTTGTGTTGAAATATTGTGCAACTGATTTCTGAGGGCCTAAAACAGTCCAATCTACCTTTCCCAGGCTCAATCCACCTCAAATACCTTGTCAACACGACCATTTTTGGCTCATAACATCAATTTCTTTCAGTGCATGGCAGCTTTCCCAAAAGAATTGGCCCTGCATTCAGGGCCATGGGCCAGAGATCTTGGAGGAAGAGGTATACATTGATGAGCATTTTCGAAATTTTTTGAGGTGTCACAGGCTCCTTGACCCATTTTCGAAATCTTAGGTTCGAATAGGCCGGTCACAGGTCACAGGCTGTGAGAATTGACCGAAATAGTACAGTATCTCAGACAAAAACTGTGGTACTTAGATGAGTTCAGATACTTAAATAGCGAGAACGACGAATGAGAGGGAATTACACGTACCTCCCGGGCCCTGACGTGAATGCGCTACTAGTAGCACGATGGAACTACCGGAGCAGAACTTGGCACTGCCAGTGTAGATTAGATTCGGCTTTCGCGGCGTACTTGAAAGTTGAGGGGAGGGAGGTATGGAGTCAAGAGCACTGCAGATACATGAGCTCGCCGACGTCGAAATTATCACAGGCGTTATTGCATCCCGTGATTGTCGGAGTGAGGTCGCGACGAAAAGAGGACTCAGCGGAGATGCTTAGCGATGCATCGCGTCCGAAGCCATACCTCTAGCCTCTATGAATCCGTTAACCGTTTTCGTTTCGCCGGTTCTAATCAGATTCAATATTAATAGCGTTGGAGCGACGCGCCACAGATGCCGCCCAAACCACAGCAAAACAGCAGATTGCACGTTCCGCTTTCGGGGCAGGCGCGCATTGGATTCCACTGCCCTCATCTTGGTCCTCCTCCTTGGGGAGGGGACTTGGATAGATTTTGCTTGGCCCCTGGGTGAGACTTGAAAGAACGAAGAGCGACTGAAAAAAACCTAGCGGTGATAAGCCACGGTTGCGATAATCTCTATTGCTATTGATGCACCTCCCAAGATTTTTTTTTTCCGATTTGGATTTGGATAGGATACAGGTAGGATGGATTTCGACGCGCGGGGAGGCCCCGAAATTACAAGCTTGGCTCCGAGTCGCAGGCGTATGTGGGGATATGATATATCAGCCCTCCTCTGATTAGGGGAGAGGGCTGATATATCATGGACCCTAAGTTAGCGTAGACGATGATATATCACCTCACCTTGATTTTGCGCGCACAGAGCGCTCCGCCCGATTTTCGCGCCCACCGTTGGCTCGGCAGCCCGCCTGGACTGATGGCGCGAAAGCGCGTGAACGTCGCCGCACAAATGGATCGAAATGGGCCTATTTGTTTGCACATGTTATATTCCCACTCCTTTACATCACTGCTTCCTCCTCCTCCCGCCACCGGCCCTCCTTCGGTCCTGGGGCTCCCAGCAGCTCTGGATTTCGGCCCATCCTCTCCCTTTACATCGTATATACTCCCAATTGCTCAATATCCTCAGTAAATCCCCGGGAAAGCGGGCGCCGTTGCGCCCCCCGGCTCGCACCGCACGGGCATAAAAGCTGCCCCCGCTGTACCACCGCTTTGGATTTTCACCCAGGCCATCTATACTACGACCACTCAACGCTCTGCAGCCTGCAGCCTGCAGCTCATGGTCCGCCCGGTGAAAACACCTGTACTTGCTCTGCGGGTCTTCTCGGTACCGTCCTCGCCCCCTCCCTCCAGGTACTCTCTGAATCATCCCTCTAGCATATTTCCACCTAGTGTGGCTCCTCACTCGCAACCCGATCGCCCTCATTGCGCTCTCCCTACCACCGTCCGTCCCCTCGTCTTGAATATTGTATATTGGTTGGTCCCGCTCTGCCGCCTGCTATCTCAGCGCCCGCCTTACTTCTCGCCCAGCACTCGCCCTTACTTCACGGCCATCCTGGCGTTTTTCGCGTCTGCAGCCGTTGCCCACTGCAGTCCCCTTAGTTACCGCACTAGCTCGCTGCCCATTGCGTGACGGTATCCCCACCATAGCACCCTGTATCTTGCAAGAATGTGTGGTACCAAGATTCATAGCATACACCTATATGTAACTCTTAAAGAAAAAAAATGTGTTGTCTGACTTGAATCGTGTCTGACCGAAGTCTTTGAAGCTCCGCCCGGAAATCACCACCCGGAAATTAACGGCGGCACGCTCAAACGTATTAAAAGCAAGTCTTGCAAAGTCTTTCAAACTCCGCACGGAAATCACCGACGGCACGCTCCATTAAATCGTGAGGCAAAAATCTTATTGGAATACGCATAGTGGGGGTACATTTTGTATAACTACAGATGAATGTAATCATGGGTCACTGGTGGAGTAGTGCCAGCCCCCAGCTGGTTGAGCAGCGAGCATATCCAGAAGAAAAAAAACCTAAATTTTACGCCTACAAAACGCCCGCGTTAGATAACAGCGTCACTGGATCAAATCACTTACTTCTTGGCCGGCGCCGCTGCAGCTGCGTCGGGGGCCTTCTTCCTCTTCCCCGCCCTCGCACGGGCAAGGAGCGCCTCCTCGCATGCGTCTTTTTTTTTCCTCGTTCCCTTAACCGCCCGCGTCGCTAACGTCCCGTCGGCCAGCTTCGTCGGCTTGCGTGCACGCGTCATGGTGACCACTGTCGCACCGTCCACCGTGGTCTCAATCCAACCCTTGGCTGCCTCCCTCTCCCGCGCTTCTGCATCCTCCTTTGCCTTTGCCTCCTTCTCCGCCCTCGCTGCCGCCAGAGCTCGGGCCCGATTGTTGTTTGTGATGCTGTAGACGTGGGTAGGAGGCTGCGCGGCAGGGGTAGTCGCCGTGGGTGTAGTCGCTGTGGGGGTAGTCGTGGGTGGAGTCACCTCGGACGTTGACAAAGTTTCGTTCGTGCTCGACATCGACGCAGGGCCATCCACGAACAGGTTGGTGATGTTGTCGAGGGGAACCTTGCGAGGACGTCCCCGGGGTTTCTTCGTCTCCACCTCTTTTGCTGTCGCAGCAGCTTGTTTCTTCGTCGCAGACTTTGTCGTCGTCGTCTTCCTCTGCTTTGGCACAGCCTTCGTCGGTGGAGGATTCGCTGGTGGACGCGACTCCGGCAGAAGGAGGGTGGGAGCTGGAGGTACGTCGCCACGTACGCCGACTAGCGGTACTGGGTTCCCAGCGAGCGGAACCACTGTGGCAGGAGGTGTGCTCGCCGCCTTTGCCGCCTCGTGGGACTGGATGATGTCGGCGTGGGACTGGATGATGTCGGGGAGGTTACGCGCGGTACTAGTAGCCGCCTGTGTGGTGGTAGATGGAACGGTGGATGGGGGAGCATGCCTTGCTGCCTTTTCCGCCTCGTGGGACTGGAGGACTTCGAGAAGCTTACGTGCAGCTGTGGTGGGCGCATGTGAGGCAGTGGATGGGACAGTGGAGAAAGGAGCATAGAGAGGCCTGGGCCGGGGTACAGACTTCGGGTCGCTGGGGAACAACGGCAGGGGGGGGAAGGGCTGTGTAGTAGTGGATAGGGGAACGGGTGTCGACGCTGGATTGCTGAAGAAGGGCGGCAGAGGCATTGTCGGTGCTGGAGGGGAGGGAGGAGGTGTGGACGTCAGGCCCTCCAAGCGTGGATCGATGGCCATCGTAGTCGGGTTTGGATTCCCCCCGCGCTCGAGCAATGCGATGGCAGTGGCCTCCTCTGGCCGCAATGGCGCTGACATTCCCGGCGGCCACAAAGACGGAGGCAACCCCTCGTCCTCTTCGAAAGGAGTCTGTTGAGGCTCCTCACCATCGGAGGGTGTGTCAATAAGTGCACTAAGGAAGGCTCAGACATCTAAATCACCGCATTTTATAGAGAACTCACCTGAGATCCGCGATAGGTTCGGCATCGCTGGTAGGTGGGGATCCATCTTCGGTGGCAGTCTCCCTCGATTGGAATTTGGACTTGGACTTCGCTGACTTCGCTGACTTCGCCGCCTTGGTCTTCCTGGTCTTCTTCGCTGGCTTGGGGTCTTGAGTTTCAGGGGGAGCCGGAATTGACATGATTCTCTCTACGATGCGCTCGTCAGACGCGCCACTGAGCTCGGAAGGAGTGGAGGGTAGGGCCCATTTGGCAGTATCTCGATTGGCTGGAGAGAATCATGAGCTCGGTGCGTCAAAGCCTCGACGAAGAACGTACTAAAGCACAGTCTGACAAAGTCTTGAAAAGGCTGGGTTACATGTTGGTCGAAGTCCACGCAGCACGCCTCGAAGTCGTTACCCTGCTGCGTCTCGCCGAAACAGACACTGAAAGTCAAGAGAGAGAGCGAAGTCAGCACGTGTCTAGATATCAACATCTCAAAAAGGCAATTCTCACATCTTCAGCGACAGGTCGCCATTCATTCTTGGATTCGGGCCGCCAACTATCGACATCCCAACCCAACCAGTTGAGAGGTAGGCCGCCTTGTGAACTTGCGTCAACACCGCGTCTAGCGCGTCGATTCCCCTATACACTCAATTAGCATCGAATTGATACTTAGCCGCTCGCTTACTGTTGTCGCTCATTGAGCGTCTTCTGCTCTGGGTCCTCAGCGCGCAACTCTTCCTCATGTAATAGCTTCCTCTCCTCTTCAATCTCTGCCTCGACCGCCGCACGCTCCTCAGGAGAAGCCGCCGCCCACAATTCCTGGATCACACGCGTACGCATGCGCATCCGAGCGGACTTGCTCTCTTTGAGTCGTGCTGCGGGTGTATCGTCAGTCTCTTCAGTTGCATCATCAGGCTCATCTCCCTCCTTGGTCGTCAACTCATTGTAGCCTGCAGCTTCGAGGGCGACCTTGATGTCTTGCTGGTTGCGCTTTTGGAAGACCTCAATTGCCTGGTGAACACGGCGGCGCTTCGGGACACTGAGCTGGCAGATACGCTGGACCATGGCGTTTGTTGTGCTGCAGGTGGCATCGCCAGTGGCGCTCCCGATTTTTCTGCGCTCGTTCCGAAACCAGTGCACAAGTTGCTAACAATGCATTAAGTATTCGTATCAGGCTATCACAAGCATGACTGACCTTCTTTCTATCGTGTATAGCAGCACCCAGCCGCACCATCTCCTCAGAGGTCAGCGCGCGCGCTTCCTTGTCAGTCGGCAGCGGTAGCTCCAAAGTGGCCTCGATTGGAAACGCAGTGAAGTACGCTTGTACCGCGGGCGGCCAGAAGAGATGGAGTTTGGCCTCGGCTTGTCGTTGGATGAAGGCCGGCATCCAGGTGAGGAGAAATTTTATCTGTTCGGGCGTGGCCCAGCGGGGAGGCGACATGGAAGAGAGTGTTGGGCTGGTAAGCAGAGGGAGGATATACTACCGTAGTGAAAGAGGCGTCACTTCGCCTTATAACAAGTATTAATTCTTTTTCATTTTTAGGAAACAATCTTTTTTTTTCGACTTAGCTTTGCGGTGGACGACCAAGTACCCCAAAAAGGTAAGACCTCGTGAACTCACAACCGAGTGACGCTTCTACTCGGGAACTCACAACCGAGTAATGCTTCCATGGCACTCAACCGAGTGATGACTCGTGAACTCACAACCGAGTGATGCTTCCATCCGGTACTCCGTGTGTATCGTGTGTGCGGAGTACCGCGTGTGCGGAGTTTTTTTTTCCGGCCGGACCTCGTCCGTTTCTGAAATCTGAATATCTTTCACATCTTCTTAATCACCGATTCACTGATTATCCCCCCATTCCTTCTTACTTCGTCTCCATGGCCCACACATCGTCTTCGGTGCCCAATGCCCCCAGTCCAGCGCAAGAGTTGGCGGCGCTCTTGACTCAAGTCACATCGTTGTCCAAGCTCACCATTGACATGACTCAGCGGCTTATCGACCACGACGGTGAGTTTGTTTCTCTAGTGATTGGGATTCAGTGCCTGATATCAGAATAGACAAAGTCTTGTCGAAGCTTGCGTTGGATGTTACCCGCCACTGTGTCGAGATCACCGGTACGTGTTCCCTCAGCTTTTATATTTCTTTGGCTGATCTAGTGCGCCCCAGAAAAGCTCCCCCTGGTTGTGCGCGCTCAAGTTGATGCCGCCATTGCAGAACTCAGCTGTACGTGCACAAACAATAACTCCGATGCATTGACTAACTAATGACAATCCCAGCTACTGCGCCTGCCTTTTTCGAGTACACCGCTCCCACTCCTGCTGAGATGGACGCCCTCTTTCCCCCGGGCCATGGCGATAATCAAAGCTGGCACGTCGTCTGCATTGGACGCGAGCCGGGCTTGTACGCCTCATCGTAAGTTCATTCTAATATATTATATTGCTTTGATTAACCCCTCCCTTCACCAGAGAAGAGGCGGACGCCCAAGTTCTTGGCGTTCCCACTGGGTCTCGCCGTCGCATGCCTAGCCGTGTCTCTGCTCTGGCATACTACCGCCAGATGTACGACCTCCACAAGGTGGCGCGCCTGAGTGAGGTGGTCCCGGAGAATTGAGTTTGTGTACTGTCCAATTGGTCTTACCATACTGTGTCGAATAAATCCAGTGCGCACGAATTTGAGTGAAACATGAATTTGGGATCCAGGAATCCTTAAGGAGTAGTCACTCCCTTGACATCGAGATCAATGTTCACGTTTTATATTACACCACCAATCTACAGTCAATCTACCTACATGACCGGTGTTGCCCCAGTACGTACCCGACATCAGTGAGTCAGTCATATCTTCCAGTGACTTCAATCAGTTCTTACTATGTACTCTCACCAAAACTGTCTTTTTGGCCCGTTCCCAAAAAGGCAAAAAGTCAGTGCGTTCATGAGTTGGTCGAATTAGTCAGCGATTCGACCAACTCGTTATCGCACCCACTTTTTGCCTTTTTGGGATCCACTCCGGATCGGTCCGTCTTTCCGATTAGTGCGGAGTTTGGGGTGGATCTGTGATAGCAGCCGGCGCAGCGACGCAGTTTGAGGTGGATCTCAAATTATTGGCAGAGGTCTCAAAAAATACAGCGAATAATGGTGAATTAATTCAAGGAGTGAACAGACGCATTTTTTTTTCTACCTACGTGACCGCCGTGCTCAATCCAAGTTGTGGCTTTGCTGCAGATGCAGGCGCATCCTGGGCATTCTGCACCACCGCATTTCGTGCAAGTGGGAAAAAAATGGCCACCTTCGTGCTCGATCCACAAAGCGGACTGGCTGCACATGCACGCACAACCTGGACAGCCCGCTTCGTAACACTGCGGGCACCTCGGGACATCATCGACAACACGGCGCTCGAAAATGGGGCTGGAGTCGTCCTCGCCATCACTCTCGCTACAGGAGCTCTCGCTGAATTCATCGTCACTGGTCTGGAGACGTCGGGGTGTTGGAGGGTAAACGTATATTGAAGCTGGCTCGGCGCGATGAAAGCCGAGGTGATGCGATGCTGGCAGGGTGCGGCGGAGGCGCTCCTGCTCCTGTGGAGGCCGGAGACGTTCGCCCTTCTTTGTCGCTGGGACGAGAGGTTGCGGTTTCTGTTGTTCCTGATCTTGGAGAGCCAGGTGTCTGCGCTGCAGGTCATCGGCCTCAGCCCGCCTATGCAAAATGTTGAAACAGAAAACAGATTAAGGCCAAAACCACGCACCGTGCCTTCTGCCTCATAGCATTCGCTGCTCCCACATCCGCCCGTCTCACTGCGCGCACCCTGTAAACGAGTTAGATGAGCAAGGAAGGTAGCGTGGCATTCTCTGACGCACCTTTGTCGATATCTGTCAGAGGCCTTGGCAGCTCTTTGGCGGTACTTGGACTGAATGGCAGGATCACCGACAGCAATCGCAGTCCGCTTGCTGCAGCCCATGGCCATTAATGTGGGATCTCAAGACTGCATTGGAAGGATACTCACCGCTGCATCCGAAGACGAGCGGCTTCACGGCGTTTGTCTGCATTTCTGGAAACGAAGCACACCATTAGCACATAGGACATACTGTAGCTGTATGTAAACGGACATACCGCTCTTCATACTTTCGACGAGACTGAAGTAGACGTTCTTGCTTGGTTTGGGGCGAAAGAGGAGGCCGTCCGGCAGCCATGATGGTGAAACTGAAGAGACATGTGTCAGTTCACGAATTATTCGCCAGCCAAATTCCTGGCATCTCTTGCCTCGTGCGGTGGGATATTGCTATGGGAGTGCTTGAGATATGTTTGGGATGTCGTGGGATGATGCTTGAGGCAGTGAACCCAAGAAAGAAGAGGGAGAGTCGTGAAATGATAGTTGTGGATGGAAGGAGAGGAGATGGCGTTAACTGAGTTTGTACATGAATCGAGCTTCAAAATCAGTTCGCGATTGATCACACTGCATTTTATTCCTAGCCCTTTACTCTGGACTCCTAAAATCTTGAATTATTGACAGCAGATAGTGTACATGTCAAAAAATTTTAACTCGCACATTTCATGGCAGTTGTGGAAGAATTACGATGCTGGGGAATATTTTGATATTGCCACAAAACAGCATCTATTTCTGGTCTCGAACGTCTTTAAATATATTGTAGATACGTCTCCCAAAATTTGAGCTCATTCTGTTAAGTAGAAAGGTGGGAAGTGGCTCGTCAGTTCGCGACATCAGTTCGCGAACAAAAATGAGCAATAGATATTAGATGGCGCCTGGCCGGAATCGAACCCACTACACGCTAGCGCTAGCTAACGGCGCGAGAACAAATTCCAACGGATTACCGGCCGCTACCAGCGTGGCCAGGCAGCCATTGCAAGTCATCGTACTTATGGGAACTAAGTACCTTACATTTGGTTCGAACAAAAGCTCTTTCGTTTTCTTTGCAATACAAGATATGTAAATTCTCTTCACAACACGGTACTATGCGACTACGATTCTCTTCACTTTACAGTTCAATGTAATATGCAAGTTGAATGTCTGCCTGAACTGAATCGGCGGTGGGGGTGGCAGCAGATACGATGGTGACGGGAGGAATGACGACGGTGGCAGCAGGATCGACGGCGGCAGGAACGGCGGCAGGAGCTGAATCGATGGTGAGGACTTGAAAAGGTACGGATGTAGAAAAAAACTAACCTGCGCACCCGCGAGCCATCGGAAGCGGGTCCGGACAGTGGCCGCAAATGCACTTATTGTAGGCCAGGCGCACGACTAGTGCTTCCACAACGACAGCGGGGAGCAAGGGGAGCATGGGGACCGTCTTCTTGCGGAAAAAGTCACGGATGTCCGCGGGGTCCCAGCTCGAGATTCCAATGAGATCGTCCTGCGAAAAAATACCGAGGCCGCGGAAGTGACCGGCAAGATATGCCAACGACGGGTTGAAGCTTCGCAAAAACTCGCTGACCGCTCGCTGGTCGTGGAGGTCGTTGTGGAGGTGAGGTGCCCATCCAAGGCGCTCAACTGTTTCGCCGTCGGGGCACACGAACGCAGCCAGGTTGAAAGAATATGCGAGTTTGCACGGGGCGGGATGGAAAGGCATTGTACGAATTGGCGGGGGCTGTGGGAATGTTCAGACAATCTGGTATTTGGATGGGAGATTGCGCACCTTTGAGTTTGCTATACAACGACGACGGCCTACTGAGCACCGGAGTGGGTTGGTTGGCCCAAGAAGGCGATAACCTGCGAGAAGTGGTCAGAGTGGACGGATGACGTGTCCTGTGGGGTGGCGCGCGTTCGGGCGAATTTGTCTGCAGGGGCCCAGGTTTGAGCTCTGCAAGCAGACATTTGCGCCCGAGCTTGCAACCCCCAAGAAAAACTAAACTTACGATGGAGTTGTGTGTCACTGAGGCAGCGGGTGTTGGTGGTTCGGAGAGAGAAGTGTGATCGGTCACAGCGTCACCGTTCGGAACATTCCGTGATTGAAACTGATGTCGGACGCCCTTCAGACCTCACCACCATGGAACACCCCTGGGATCCTGCTGAAGACCGGGCGCTCAAAAAAGGTCAGTGGCCGTTGAGAATCGCCTGCATGCAACTCACCAAAAATTCCAGAGGCCCTGCGCCACATAGACAAACCGGCCCCTATTCCAGATACTCTCCACACATGGCTCGAATTTTACGGCGTCCCATCTTCCAAAAATCAAGAAGACGGCCAGAGTCATGAAGAGCGCCGTGCCCAGCTTCGCGCGCGCGTCGCTGCCAGGAAAGCACGCCTCGATCGACTGGACGACCTCCGCACTCGAGCTCTCCAGATGAGCGCACGCAGGTGGCCGAGGTCGCGGTCTCATCCGCATCACCCCGAAAATCTAGCCCGTGTCGAGGACCAGCGCCAAAAGGAGGAATTGCGTGAGGCGATAGAATATGCGAGGGAGCGGGCGGTAGCAAAGGAGAAAGTCGACTATCTGATGCAGCTTCGAGCCGGTGGGTCGAAGCGCAGTCACGTGTTAGCTCAGAAGTAATTCGGGATATACTGAAATTATCTGCAAAGCCGAGATTTGAAGCCGAGATTTGTGTTGTTAAGAACCCATAAGCGGACTGGGAGTTTTGGGTGCCAAATGGAGACGCGCCAAAGGAGACACGTGGCAGTGCTGCTGTCCTTTCCTCACTGATAAGTTTTTCGTCAGCCATGAGCCATGGATGTCAAGATGGTCGACTTTCCCCTCTCTGTTTATCTTGAAATCTATCTCTTTTGCGTTGTGCCTGAACGCTTGGCCATTCTTCAACTCACTAGCACCACCTATGCATTTCTTCGTCATCTGCTGTATCGCCATATTCACGTCGGCGCATCCGCGTGTCAGCTCGTTAGGTCTCTTGGAGGCAATGCGGAATTACGACCCATAGTAAGTGTATATCTTGGTGGTTCATTTTGCGGCACTAATTGACGATGAGAAGGTACAGACCTTGCAGTTCTACGACCCGCTCGTTCAGGTACCCGCTCGACTATGGGGACTGGTGCTGCCCGATTTGGTCAACCTCGAGTTTCTGGGGATCTCCTACAGCATGCCGATGAGTCGAGCAGTAATGCCTTACCTCTCATTTCGCCTTACTACCTTTGAATCCTTGTCCCCTGTGTACGGTTTCTGGATCGACTTCGTCGCCTCCCAGCCTGGCCTGGAGCAGCTCATCCTACATGCCAAATTCATGGGCCAGCCTCCAGGCCCTCATCTCCTGCCCCGCCTTCGCAGACTCCGCGCACGTCCGGGAGACATCGCCAAGTTTGCTCGGCTTCATAGCCTGGAAGATGTCTGGTTCGACACCGGCGTTTCATTCGGCCCGCCGCAAACAAGCCTTTCTTCTCGCGCATTAATCACCTTTGCCGTGTCGTCAGCCCGGTTCTCAACGCTCAGAATTGCGGCGGGCGGATTTTGTGCTATTATCCCAGGCAGCGCCTCTGATCGTCTCAATGCTCCAGCACCTCGTGCTCGATGAGGATTCGAGCTGGTCCGATTTCCTCCTCAAATCAGATACAGACAGTTTTGGTGCGTGATTTTTTATTCATTCATTCCTTTTGGGACACGCCTGAATTTATTTTAGATGGCTAGTACATTCGCCGACGTCGCTGCTTGTCTGGATGCGAGTTTCCTGCATCTACGCAGCCTGCTCCTTGTCTGCTCTTCATCAGCCACCAATCGCGATCATCGACCTCGCTTGATGTGCGCCAACGCTCAATGTTTTGCGAAAATCCTGTCAAGCCAATGCACCGCTCGGGCGTTGACTGAGTTCCGTTTCTATGCCGCAGACGGGTACGCCGTCTGGACCGATTGTGGCCTGGATGGGGAAGAGGTTTCGTATTGGGACTTGGAGGACGGTCCCATAACGATGTTAGAGCCGGAGTACGCGTATCTTTTTTGAATATTTTAGTTATTCTTTTTTTGATTTTCCCCCACCACTTATCTTGTAACGGAACCATCAGTGGATCGAGGACCAAACCAGCCGGACCCACAGCTCACGCACTGACGAAACCACGCGGACGCAATCTGTCGTAACTGAAGCGAAGATTCGGAAACTCTCGTAAGTACTAAGCGCATCCACTTTTGTCAAAACACGGGGTTAACCAAACCATCTTTTAGTTGCACTAGAGCGCCATCTCTCAACCTCTGTCCTCGAACCATGAGCAAGGCTAAGAAATCCTGTAAGTTGCTTCTCCGTTTGCATGGAACAATATTAATGCGAGCGTTTAGTGAGGCCACGGGTTATCCCAGTGATCATCCCCCCGAAACTAGGCCTAGGATCCGTGTAAAACCGGCACCGAAAGAACCAGAACCCAATGTCGTATTATCCCCGGACTCTGAGGCGCATTGGCAATCGGCAGTGGCCGAACTCTCGGCAATTAACTGGGAATCTCTCATGTGGTGCGTTGGTACTCTGCTTCGGCTCTGGTCGGTGATATTGAACCGAGTGTCAGTGAGCATGACATCGACCCCGACACGGTGAAGGAAAGAGAAGAAGGGGATGCGGAGAGGGCTAGGGTGTGGGATATTTGCGTGTCAATGGCGGTCGACGCGATGCCCGAGCTAGATCGCCGCCAGTGGATTCGCGACCAACGCATGGAGGACGACCTCCAGCGGTTCCAGACCACACGCCGCGCCTTGGAGATGCAGCCCGAATGCACGGATTGGACGGGCCTGGCTCAGTATGTCGACATTTGATTCAAGTACTTACCACCGGAAATCGCTGTGATCGGATGTTTTCTCAGACGGTCTTTATTCTTCCAATTTTTGGTCTTAATTTTTGCTGCTTGTTTCTTCCAATGTCTGGCTTCACATTTCGCTGCTTGTTGCGCATCATGACGTACTACGAATCTCGTTTTGGAAAGAGATCAATAAATATTTTGTTCCCGCTAAGCGGTGTGTGATGTTTCCAAATCAGGCGGTTGATTTGGTTGTCTTGCCCACCACACCAACGGGCAGGTCCCTAGGTTTGGGGGCAGTCAGCCTCTCCTCAACTCACATTGTACCTCTACACACTGTACCTCTACCCCGACTCGCACCCGCCATACCTCTTCCCAGACCCAATGGATGGCTTATAGCAACAAGCGCAAGAAACCTACCGTTGTCCACTTCAGCCCAGCTCCTGCAGCCAGTTCCTCAGTTCCTGCTTCTACCAGCAATGTCTTGCGCGAGAAGACAACCATCCGCCAAGATGGGACGACACGTCAAAAGAGATCCATGGTCTCCGTAGTGGATGAGCACGCAGCTCCCAAGGCCCGTGACGACGTACGCACACCCTCAGCTCCGATCTACGAGCCCTTCACTGCTGCGGATCATGCTGGAGACGACTACGACGACGACGAAGGCGGGCGGGACCTCCGAGACTCAGTACGTGGCATTGGATTAGTTAAGGGAAGCATGGCTAACGAACTGTCTGCAGGACGATCCTCTGCGACAGTGGGCGGAGGATCATCGCGATACTTTTCTGGAGGAGATGCTGCGTCACGAGGGACGGGGGACCATGCCGAGTTGTCAGCGTGTCCTCGTTGTCGTCAGCGCGAGGGAGATCATCGCTGCACCCACTGTTTCGGTGGCGGCGAGTTGCTCTGTGAGTCCTGCGTCGTCGCAGGCCACCGACAGCTACCTTTTCACCCAATACTCGTACGTTTTCCAATAAGAATACAATTTGCCAAACTAACACTACCCCTAAGTACTGGACGGGGTCAACCTTTCAACGCAAAACACTCAAAGAGATGGGCTTGCGGATTCAGCTGGGCCACTGGCATCAGCGGAGTCCTGTCTGCCCTCTGCCTCAACCCGCTTCTGGCAACGATTTCGTCATTATCGACAGTCACGGCGTCCACGCCGTCAATCTGGATTTTTGCGGTTGTGGACGGGGCGGACTCCCCACAGTGCAACTCCTCCGAGCAGGGCTCTGGCCAGCAACGACAACGAATCCAAGGACTGCCGCAACGTTCTCCGTCCTGCGACGATACCATCTCCTATCATTCGAATCCAAATGTGCCGCTCTCGAATTCTACCAAAGCCTCGCTAGGGAGAGCGATAACTTGCACTACAAGAAAAACAAGGTACGTGTTTGTTCATAAACAGTAACTACACGCTGAAGATTTTTCAGGATCGATACCACGAGTTCTTGCGCATGACCAGGCAGTGGCGCAACGTCCAGATGCTCAAGCGTGCGGGTCGTGGGCATGATCGTACAGGCGTCAAGGGCACCAAAGCTGGAGAATGCGCGCTCTTATGCCCAGCATGTCCTCACCCTGGAATTAACTTGCCGCAAGGCTGGGAGCAGGCGCCGGAGGACAAGCGGTAGGTGTCTGGTCCCAGATGCGAGATTTCCATGCTGATGCTTTGCAGATTTTTGTACGCGTTATTTGTCGGCATAGATGCAAACTTTCGACTGAAGCGTAAGGACGTGTCGTCGGAGGAGAAGGATCCAGGGTTGGGTGATGGCTGGGCATTTTTCTGTGGGGTCGATGCGTATATGCAACATGTCAAGCGAAACTGGGACACAAAGCAGGAGGTACGTATCAGTCGCTGGGTATAGAGTCATCGGACTCATCGTTGTTTAGCGGAGCCATTGCGTAGCACACGACGCGGTGGATAAGCCGGATCGAGAGGCGCGTGGGACAGCCTCTTCGGGCATTGGCACGGTCGACTGTGCTCGCCATAACATGAAACGACCCAACGCTGTGGCGGATTTGCAGCTGGGAGAGCGGTACGAGACCCTTTTACCAACAGTATGGGTCTATACTAACGCAAGCTCAGATATATGAATATGGACTACATTTTCTTCTACGGTATCTCCGGCACCGAATTAATTCGATTTTTCATCTCCTACGACATCGCGTGCCAATGGCACCTCAACCTCTGGATTCGCATGATGAACTATGAAGACGCGACGCTCACGGTGGTCGGCGACAAGATGTATTTTACCTTCCTCGTCCCCAAATTCCATCTCCCTGCTCATATCGAGGCCTGCAACCTCAAATACTCATTCAACCTCACCCGATTCGTGGGCCAGACTGACGGCGAGGCACCCGAACGTGGATGGGCAGACGCGAACCCTCTCGCTAGGAGCACGAAGGAGATGGGTCCCGGGTTCCGACGAGACACGCTGGACGACCATTTCAATGACTGGAATTACAAGAAAATCATTGCGCTAGGTGAGTCATTAGTGTGGCCGCTCTTGAATTGACCTGTTAACTATGCTGTCTAGGTCATACAATGCGTCGAAAGATCGAGAAAGCAGTCCCGGAAATGGTGCGAACGCGACAAGCACTGGACGATTTGAACGTGTCGTTGGGGGAGCGGGTTGTGGCAAATTGGACGGACATGGCGGAACTTTGGGAGAAGGAGATCACCAAACCCAACCCATTCGAAACGATCCGTAAAGACCAGCACATCGCACATGTGCGCGCTGAGCTGGCGGCTGAAGCGGCCGCCCGAGAGGCGGCAGGACAAGAGGACGAAGACTCGATCAGAGGCGATATGCATATCACGGAGCTCATCGCGATGGGGCTGCAGCTCGAGGACCAACAGTGAGTCCTCTTACCGATGATTAATAATGTTCTGACATTGATTCAGGAGAGTATTGGGATCTGACGTCGCTGCGACAGGCTTGCATCCGACAGACGGCCAGCGTCGGGCAATGATCGAGCGCACGAGCAAACTACGGCGCAAGATATTCGCCTGGACAGACATCCAGCACAAGTTCTTCCCTGCGCTGGGCAATGTCCGAGCACGCGAGGATGAAGCGCGCGCGCGTGCTGCATGTGGGGAGGCGATTCCAGGTGTTCAGGTGCCCGATATAGCGCTGTGGCTTCCGTCCGCTGTGGCGATGGCCGGGGGGAGGGTCAAGACCGAGGTCGGGATCCGGAGCGGCGCGTACCTCCACGAGTATCGGCTGCGGGTGGCGCAGGCGACACAGGCCTTGCATGATGTCCGCCGGCTGCTTCTTGTACGGACCCACCTCTACAAGCTGAAGGATACGCATTCACGGGGGGTACGGGCGAATATGCGATCGTTGGACAAGATAGCTGCGCTGAACGACCAGATCAAGCGGGTGGCGCGCGCGTATCGTGCAGCCCGCGTGGCGCTGGTCTCGTTGGGCAAGGAGGTGAAACACAATGAGTGGGAGCGTACCTTGCTTCCTCTGGCGGAGGACGACGTGCGCGGATTGCCCCAGACGACCTTCCACGACCCGGAGCGGAAGTCAAAGAAGAAGCGGAGGAAGAAGGCGAAGATGGACCGACCGCTTTCGTGGATCTGGGCTACACGCGGCGAGGACTGGGACCCAGGCAGCGACGTTGCAATGAATGAAGGTATGTACTTACTCCAGGAAGAGCCACCGTCACAGCTGATAAGAGCCCGAAATCAGCGGTACGGATTGAATGGGCGAAGACGCGAGCGCGCGCCATGCGTTGGGAGGAGGAGGTCGATCTGTTAGAGGAAGAGATGCGGCGCATTCAGCAGTTCTTGCAGTGGCGGTCGGATTGGTGGAGGGCGAGGGTGAATGGGCGAGGGCTTGCTCCAGGGCCGCAACAGGAAGGCGAGGCAGCGTATGCGATCCGTCAGGCCTCGATCCAAAGTACACTTGCGATGGAATTTGCCAAGGAGTGGGAAGGCCTGGGGGACCTGATCCGGCAGGGCAGGGAGGGGAAGCTTGCAGAGGACGACCAGGGCGACGTTGGGGATGCGGAGGACATGGATGGGGACGAGGACGTGGAAGATGACAGCGGGGAGGAGGAGGAGTCGATACCCAAGTTACCGTCACGGACAGTCAAGGCCACTTACGTCGATGAAGTCTTAGATATGTAGCTTATAATTGGGGGTGCGAGTTTAACGTGCGAGGGAGCAGCTTTCCCTTTTTTTTCAGAATTTTACGATTTTTTTTGGAATGCGTGTCTGCTCATCGTAGAGGACGGCGTCGAATTTTGATGGATATTACGTACTCTTCGTCGTCACCGCGCTCGACGACGTCAAGCTCTCAATAATTTTACGTACTCTGCTCCTCATCGTGGGCGACGGCGACAATCATACCTAGCCCACTGCCAGCAATTTATTCATAAAATATAATAACAAGGTGGGGTGATATATCAGGTGGACCGCTAACCTAGCGGTCCTGATATATCACGCCTCTCCGCTAATTAGAGGTAGCTGATATATCACCCCCCCACACTAAGGTCTGAAGCTATCTGCCGTACCCTCAAAATCTGCCCAGAGCTCGCTGGTATATTCGCACATGCCGACATTGTGAGATACATCGAGCTCATCGGCCTTCTCAAGCCAACCCCCGCTCTGGCCTATCTACAGCCATCATACCAACCCTCTGCTCCTCCTCCGACTCTTCCAGCTCATGTTCACGAGTTCTTGAAAGCTTGCTTCGAATTACCTGATGAAACAGCCAAATTGGCCTGGGAGACGTTCCGAATAATTGCTTGGGCATTTCAGCCAACCGACGAAGAACAGAGCACTAATCGTCTCAAGCACGTCAAGTTATTTTTGACGCACGGCATTGAGCACCATATTGGTATGTTGCGTACTCAGATTGTGCCGCTGAATTAATTCATTTCCAGGAGTTCATTCTCTCTCTCCTCCGACTCGGGTCTGCCTTGACCCCAACTGCCGCCAACCTCTGTTCTCTGATCCCTCAGTTTTGAGGGATCGAGAGCTAGTCGAGCCCAAGGAGCACCGGATAACCGTTTTCACACTCGACTTAGGTGCTGTTCCGGGATATTCTACGTCTTGCTACTGCCGAAGTGCGCTTCTATTTTGCTCTCTTGCTCTTCCGTCCGGTTTAATCATAGCATTAGGATGTCATACACGTTATTATCCTAATTATTACGTCCACCACGATGCTACTGTCCGCACCTATTATGTGCAAAACGACATCCCAGAATTTATTCAGTCCGCTGAGCATTTCTACACCAGCGCCGACTTGTGTGAACTTTTCGGAAACATGATGGCCACGGCTTGGCGGGTTGTCTTTCATTTGTGTTCGCCTTTAAGCTGAGCGTCTCGCAGGACA
>JARJCV010000680.1:0-15984 GCA_029281435.1 Mycena haematopus
GGCATCGTATTACGCTGAATCTCATCCAGAAGTGAGCTAGAATACGAATTTCGACAGATTATAAAACATCAATGAAAAAGTTGAGAAACTGGAATCGAACAAAGAATTATATGTGGAACAACAGAAAGAGGACTAAACATTATAATCACCCACCTGAAGCTTTGGCAGGCAGTGAAGTTTTGCGCTTGACATTCCAGCAACGCGAGGCAGGCGGGGTCAATACAATGAGGAGTAGTTGAAGTCCTAGATGTTCTCGGAGGTGTCACCAGAAACAAGGGTGGCCTATCCAGCGGTACCATGGCGGCGGCCTCGTCTGATTTGATGCGCTTGTTGGGCTCCTTGCAGTTGAAGAAATCCGACATGAGCTTGACTATACTGGGGTGGAGCCCTGGCGCGAACACTCTCGTGGACATTGGCCTGGTTCTTCTTCAAATTCTGCAGGACCTTCTCGTCGGGCTTGAGGGGGCTGCGGTAAGGTCCAGGCAGAGCTCCTCGAAACGGGCATGGCAAGAGATGTGCAGAAGTCGGAAGTTCGTGTGTCAATGGAGATCTATACGATTGACAGAAGAGCAGCGGACGAGAGGATGCGCTTAGCATGCTCACAAGCTGTGCGGAGACGAGCGAGAGCCAGAAAGTTGGACGACAAATCGCGAAGTGGTTCTCAAAGTCATCACTGCTCAAGCAGGTCTTGTCGGCGGTCGCCTTGACCTCAAATATCCCATCCTCTACGGCCATCAAGGACACATCGAAAGTTCCTCCACTGAGATTGAAGATCAAGACACATTGACCTCGCTGGGGACCTTCTTGTCGAGACTGTACGCTACAGCAACGGAGGTGGGCTCTTTGATGATTCGGAGGACGTTCATGCCGGAGACGGTGCCCACGTCTGCGGCGCCTGATGCTGGTAGTCGTCGAAGTACACGGGGATAGGGACGACGGCGTTGCGGCAAGGTAGTGCTAAGATACGACTTGGCGGTCTCCTTCATTTTGAGGAGAACTGCATACGTGATTTCCTCCAGCACCTAAAAACACAACAGTTGGAAATGGCAACGAACAGCAGAGAAAAATCGATGTACCAACTCTTTTGTTCACGGTGCTCGGCTCAGTGTCGCGCCGCCATCCTTCGCCTCTCGTCGCGTCATTTCCAAACGACTTGCATTTCCGGCGGGCTCGAATGCGCGGCTCAGGCTCAGCTTCTCGCTCAACAACGCCGCGTCCTCTTGCCCCCAATTACATTGTAAGCGGCAACGTCGCTGCTACATCCACAAAATCTCCCTTCCCGCACATTTCTGTGATCGGGGCTGGGTGAAGTGGACCTATCTGCCCTCCGTGACGCGCGGCCCAGTCTTGCCGGGGTTCCTATGGAGTACATTCGCGACCGCCTGTCTTCGAGCATACCCAAGTCAGTAGTCTTTCCATCGGCACCATGCAAACTCTGACCTTTATTTCCAGTATGCGCGCCCCTTTACCAGCCGTGTAGACCCGCCTGCAAGAGCAGCCTTCCGCAGCGTATCGGTTGGAAGCTTTCATTACCGATACCTGAATCTGATGTCAGAAAAGAAAAGTGATTGGATGAAAAGGGATCGGACGGACCGGCGCTAAATAAGTTGGCAGGGGAACATGTCTCTTTCGCCATTCATGCCAACAGTGAAGCGGTACGCACACCAAACGTTGTGCGACTCCTTCCGCCATTCCTACATGGTCTTCTGTTTCTTGAATGCGGTGTTGAATGGAGAAATGTCATTGGCGAGATAACGCAGAGACTCGGACAGTACCCGCTGGCCTTAGAGATCCATCTCCGCTGCTGGAACATCAGAACTCATTCAATACTTGTTGACAGTGAATCAGGCTAACAATGGCAGTAACGGGTGCACCTCCGTGCTTGGCTTCCGGACTATTCTTCACGTCAGTTTACTGGTTTACACCCACTCGCATGCTCAAGACTTACTTGACTGAAGAAGATACCTCCAGTTTGGAAGCATGGTTCGGTACATGGGCAAGAGTCGGCATGTTAGACTTGACGACGAGAGTTTGTGGTAAGTTTGTTTTAAAGACGGCTCGCCACTGCAGACGGAGTCTTTTGTCTGTCTGCGTTGCAGATGGCTGATGTATTGTGCGTCGAGTCGAGTCAGAGTTAGCAGGGGCACGAGTGAAAAGGAGAAACGCACCTTGCATTAACGCTCAACGCTGGATACCATTCGAATACACGCCGTCATGTAGAATTGGTATCAGCAGGTTGTTGACGAAATGCCTAATGCCTAATGCACGGTGGTGTTCTTCGATGTAGTGGATCTATATAGCCAGTTGGACCGTCAGGTCGAGAGCTGGCTGCTAGAGCTGGAGAAGGGAAGATGCAGTGACGAGAGCACGGGCTTTCGAACCTTGGTTCCTTGCACTGTGTTGGCTCCTGACATATCTCAAGTACAGTCTGTCCAGACCAAGTCCGACTACCGAAATGTGAGACACCGCCACTGATCCTTAGCAAATTGTCGGTGCCTCATTCAAGCCTCATTAGTGAGTTGCAAAACGGCATAGATTTGTTTGGGATGTAGAAATTGACTGGTCTTGGTCATTACAATATAGGACGTGCTTCAATTGAAATAGAACGAAAGATGCCTTGGGCGCAGCCGTCATGGCACTGGGCCGTGGAACTCGATACAGTTCAATATTTGTCCCTCGTCGGGGGCGGTTTTTGGGCCGTGTCTTATATTCTCGTATAGAAGCTGTTTATCAGGAAATCAGAGCGAATAATAAACCTTATAGTAACGAACTCGATTTTGGTTGAAAGCCGCAGAATGTTTGCAACAATCCAAACTCAGCCAGAATGATGGCTGAACATACACAAGTACATACATAGGCTGAATACCTAACTCATTCGTAATTAATTGAATCTCGAGTACTCAGTTGAGAAATGGTTTGAAAGTGCGCCCACCCAAATTACTCAAAACATCATCTGGGAAGGGCTCACGCAAAAAACAAACGCTCGTATGGTCACACTAAGTACATACAACTTGGGGCTGCTTGGTTCATGAAGAAATTTTTGATTATAGCGAAATCCGCTATGGAGGCATCCATCATCGATGTGAATGGTTGGTTGTGGTCCCAAACTTTCCCGACGATGATACTCCCTGGATTGGATTAGAACTATTTGCCTCGGAGAGAGGATGCAGTACTTACCTCTCCAAGAACGCTTTTTGTCAAAGTTCGGGCCTTGCATTTCACGGATAGCCGGGTTGATAGCAAAAGGCAAACCGTCTCGAGAAACGGTCGGGTAGTAGACAATGTACGGCGTGGCGAATTTTTTGTTCATCATATAAAGTGAATCTACGATCTACGATGAAATATTAGCAAAATCCGAGGGCCAGATCGACTGACAAGATATTTCCAGGGCTTTGCCCCACCAAGCGCGTTCGCCTCTGCAACCTAAGAAGATAAGCCACGAGAACACTGTTCAGCAAACGATTCTCACCATGTCCATATGTGCCTCCGGGTGAGGCATGCGCGGACCACCTTTTACCGCATACTGCGTGGGGCTAGATTATGGGTCAGATGCAAGACAGAAAATACTTTATGGGATACCTAGTGAGTAGCCCAGTTAAAAATGGCGGACGGTCCAGATAAAAACTAGAATCAAGATGTGCATAAAAGAGTTGTGTCACTTAGCGCACTGTCTGTCGGAAAGAGAATCACTTGGTAAGAGATGAGTTGATCCATTACACGGTGGAAGGAGTCTCGATTCGAGAGTCTCCTTGGACGTGCCTTTATATGGGTCCCATTGTTTAAAAGATAAAGATAAAAAAAACGTCCACAGTTCACGAGAGAGGGAGGCAGGGGGCTCCACAAGGCCACGCGTTCAGGGTGAGGACATGCAGACCGCTCAGACGGTCGAAACTCAAAGTCAAAACGACAAAGGACGAAGCACCAGGCTTCGCGATTCGAAGCTCAACTTGAGTCTGTTTTGCTAGCAAACCGGTTCGCAGCGCCTACATAATGAGTAGTATTGAAGTTCACCTTGCAAACGCCACTGTGCACAATTTTCTTCCGTTAATTTCACGTACACGCCGACTGAACCAAGCGGATCTTGTGTGGAGAAAGGTGTTGAGGTTCCATAGGTAAGGAAACGTGCGTATTAAGAACAGTGGCAGCCACGATATGCGTCCAGATCTGAGTTGAATGAGTTAGGATAGAGATATTATATGAGACCTATTTATTATTTCGCAAACAGGGTTACAATAATAATATTACACAATGTCGAAAAATTCTGCGTATTCGCGCATGCTCAATTGAGGTTCGCGCAGAGGATGAAATGTTCACTCAACAAGGACTGGCGCTCACAAAGTGAATGCGCTCACAGTATTAATGCGACACACTCCTGGACTCGACGCTCGTGTCGTTGTCGTTGACAGTGCATTTATGGTGCTCATTGCAAGCATTTCCATTCCTGCCCTCTGACGAATGTCTAACAGCCCTGTGGGAAGGTGAAAGGGAAAAAGCTCGACAGGGTGGGGGTGCGTGGAGCACTGAGTTCTTGTCTTGCGATTTGGATCCCAGACAAGAAGACGGAGGGGTGCATGTGCTACGGGCGGCAGTTCGGGCGGCGCGTGCGGCCGCACCATTGCCTATTGTGTTGGCGGTGTGTCTGTGCTTCGTGTTCCGAGTGCGTACGGCTTTCTTCTCTTTTCTGGATCACTGATGTGAACGTGAAGATTTGAAATGCGACGCGCGATAGAATCGCATCCAATACCAGTATGGGACAGGACGACGCGGGCAAGTGATGGCGGGTGGGGTGCGCTAGTAGACGGCTCAAAAAGACGTCCCACAGATTCGCAAAACATTGAATGACAGGGAACGATGTCTCCCTGGAGAGCTACGCTCAGTTTTTGTCGCAGAGGTCACGCTACAGGATGGGAATGTCATACACAAGAGAGTGATGAGAATGCGGGAGTGCGCGTTGTGGTGTGGTGCTCCGCATCGTCGCCGTCCTCCAGCGGCCTGTCCAGCAATGGAAACGTTGTCTCGCGCCACGCATTGCATGCGCGCGGACTTGTTCGAACCCGAGCTTTGGTCGAATTTCCCATCCTGGCTTTCCACGCCGTCTCTCCCACTCGCGTCCACCACCATGGCAATTGTATGGGCAGCAGCGGCAGCCAGCCAAGTAAGAACGGCTTCGTCGCAAGGCTAGGGACGCCGAGCCCAAAACCTTGCAGACGTCCGCAGGTTCACGGCCATCCGGCCAGAAATGCACGAGTCGACGGCACTGGGGAGCACGTTGCTTGCGGGGAGCACAATCAAGTTGTTTAGGTGGCTTGACGAAGCCTGAAACGCTCGTGGAGGTAAGCACCGAGGGCAGCCGCGAGTTCGTACCAGATCTTGAAGAGAAGGAGCGCCAGAAAGGGTGAGAGGGCAAGGGCGCCCACCTCTTCACCACCACATCCGTCTCGTCCTGAAGCTGTTGCCACCGCCGTTGGCGGCGTCGTCGCCTCCCGCCCCTTATATATCAGCTAGCCATCCAGACACGAGATCTGGGGGTCTTGTCCCCGGCGTGGAGTTGCACGACGTCGCCCAGAAGGATGTTTTGGGGTGCTCGCCGGGGCTGAAGAGTGCTCGGTTATGTCGGCTTTGGAGTCCGCGGCGGCAGCCTTGTTTTTCTTCGAGGTGATCATACTGTGACCAGTGGTCCTTGTCGGCCCGAGTCCAAGTGTGCTTAACTCGACACCTGCTGAGGCCAGTGGTACGTTGGACACGGATGGTACGACACATGTCTTTTGAGCTGGGCAGAGAGCCGAAGACGTGGACGAGCCGTCCGTAATGGAGGAAATGGTGAATATGGACAAGGCCATAGAGTTTATCGCAAGAGCATTCATTTTGTATCCATCTACTCCTGCTGTTTCAGTAAATCTTTTCGAAGCGAGTGATTCGTCCACTGAATCTTCGCCCTGCCCGCTACCAGTGCTTTACTAAATATCGCGTTTAGATGTTCTATAAGCATACAGAAATTATGACGCGCTTACCTTGAGGCGAGTGAACCCGAATTGGGCTCATGCAGTAATTTAGCAAATTGACTCAGACAAGTACCAAGTCGAGTCAAGTTGAATTGGGAAAAACCGAACAAGAAGTACGTGTTTTTGACGGCGGGGTCATGCGCGCGAGGCAGTGTCGGGAAAGGCGCGCGAACGTCAACCGGAATAGGGCAAGCGGTAATGGCAAGGCCAGCCGTGTCGGATGTTCCAGCACTGACAACATAGTGCCGCTCAGATCAGTTTCTGAAGTTGACATGCCAGCAAGGAGACTAGACTGGTGAGATCACATCGAAAACTAAGACCAATGATAAATAACTAACGGAGATGGTAATAGACGGGAGGAGTTTCCACTGAGCGCTACAGCGCTCGAGGCCCCGTGAATAATAGTCTGCTGAGTCTGCACCGTAGCATCGGCAACCCATCCGATGCATAAAATCCATTGGTTGCTTCGCAATTTCGTCAGAATACTGTATAGCCAGTTGGACCGTCAGGTCGAGAGCTGGCTTCCAGTACTTGGCGATTTCGGGTCAACCCTATCCCTTGTTTCGCTGGGGAACTAAACTCCGATGTTGCAGCGCTGTCGAGCTTTCACCATACAAATGTTGAGTCCATTGGTCAATCATATTCAAGTTGGTATGCCAGGTGGATAAGGCCGGAGCCTCGGCGACAACACGCGAGTCTCTGTGGATAGCACTGAGTCTCCGTGGTAGCCTCGATGCTTCTTGCGACAATGCTCCAAGGACTCGGGGCCAAGGCGGTAAGTTGCAGATTCTGATGGCTGAATGTACATAAGTACACACACCTCCGGTGGCTGAATGTACATAAGTACACACACCTCTGGTGGATGAATGTACAAAACAGTTCACTTGAACCTCGCCTTTGACCTGACTCGGGCGACTTGGCCAAAATGTATTCGTGTTACTACTGCTATCCTGGCCACTGTTACCTATGGGAAGGCCAGGGATTCGCAAACTTGAAAGTAAACTTTTTGCCCATGGAAATGCAAGTTGAATTCATATAAACTTGGACAATACAGAGTAGGACTAGCTAATGTACGCAATTGCGCCCACACAACGGGCATCTGGCGGGGTCGATGTGTTTGAAATTTAGGAAATTATCGCGGTCGAAATTTTCTTCGTCGACCAAGGATGCAATATACCTCCATACACTACTGAGGGAAAAGTCCAAACTCCATCCACCCCAGAGACAAATGGAAGGAATATTGACACCCCGCTTGAGGTGGTATTGGACTCCTCCACGGCGAAGGAGGTGGGTGCCAAATCCAACGGGATCAACTCCAATATCCATGAAGTGCCGCTGGAGGATTCCAAGGTATTTGCGGGTTGTCTGAAATTGAATTAAACATGGATAAGACTCAGGATAAATTAGAAGCCCGGCGTGGTCCCATTTCGGAACGTGCCAGGTTGTAGTCTACTGTACTCATAGGACAAAGACTTGTAACTCACTATATGTTTCTCGACTAAAGTGATCTGGCCCATGGAATTCAGGTTGCGAAATAGAAAACCTGTCGTAATTCCGCAGGCATTGACATAGTAAACCAAAGCCCGGAGGGGATCGAGGTGGGCCAGATAATCTGGTAGGAGATGTAGGGTATATGGTCGAAGGCCGACTGCATGAAAAAGGTCAGTGAGTGTATCAAATTAGAAAGATGGACATACGTCCGAACTGTGATGTTTTGCGTGTACGCAGTTTGAGTTTTGCAATTGGGTTGCCCTTGGCGTCATAGAGGAATTGGATATCCTCCATTTGGATATTCACCAATTCTGCAGAACGCAGCATGCAATGAAACCCCAGGGTGTTCATACAATGCAGCTGTAATAGCTGGTTAATATGACACCATGTCTTAGCGTCTTCGCTCAGAGTAGTACAGTAATCGTAGGACTGGCGGAGGATCTCCTGTCTGAATGTGAGAACAGAACAAAGAGAAAGTTCAATATCGATTTACGTCCGTCATACTCCGGGAACTTTGACAGGTTTCGCCTTCTGCAACCTATAGACATATGTAGTTCAGCAATGAGTCAAGTCTTGATGCTTGAGGAAACATACCTTTCGACGACGGAGACTGGGCATGTAGTCATCCAATACATCGGAGACAATGGGGTTCCCAGTCCACTTAGAGGAAACAGCGTCTTGCTTCCATGGTAATCTACCCAGGCCGAGGACGGTGCCGAAATAATGTTTCAGTGCTGCACGCATCTTCTGCGCATAGCCAAAGCTCGCCCTTGGTTGATCAGAAGTATAACGTTGGCCATTGAGGTCTACAACGTCGCAACTGGCAGAGGGATCAGAGAAGCAGGCAGAGAGTCAGGTATGGGATCTTACTTGTGATTAATCCAAGCGAGGACCATCCATGGCGAGTGTGGATGAATATTGGTAAAGACCTCATTGGCCGACTGCATCTTCAAAACTTGTGTGACGAATTTTTTGTATGTTTTTGCTAGCCTAGTAAAGTCAAGATGAGTAAATTGTTTGTATGCCACAGGAATTCTTCACCGCTCGTACTCGCCGGCAGTGGAACGGGAGACCCGCTTGGAGATCCCCTCATGGCTGTGAACTTCGATTCCAGGTCATTGGGGAGGGCCAATGGGTTGATTTCTCATTGTTCTCGTTGTCCTCGTTGTCCTCGTCTTCGGTTTCAGTGTCATCGTCGCCGTCATACTCATCTGCACTGTCGAATAAATCCTCATCCTCCTCTGGTTGGTCGTCCAACCATCTGTGGTATTCAAGTTGCTCCTTCGTTGATGTGAGAAGGTTCGCCGCAAATGCAAAGGCCTCGGGTACTGCCGTGCATTTGTGAGGAAGAGACATTGTTCAGTTTCGAGGAAACCTACCTTCGTGTTTATATTGACTGGTTGGCAGAGGGTACTCAAATCATCGAACAAAATTTGGGAAGAATGAAGGGAAATTCTCGTTCAGTTTGCATCTGTACATGAGATCGCGATATTTCTGCTATCAGAACTTCGTTGTATAATTAGAAAAAGGCAAGTCGCCGAAGTGAAACATACAGGTTACAGCTTCGCTTTGATGGATGGGAATTTATTTGCCGCCTTCAAATACAGCCATCCCTGAGTGCCTCCTCGGCGCATGGCGTTGAGACTGATGCAAGGAACATTGTACTGCGGTAGGTTTGGCTGGTAGGGCCTCGTAGGATAAGCTGAAGAGGGTCATAATCACGTTAAGAGTCAAGACACAACGTACAAGCTGGGGTACGTTGGATCCAAGTGCGAAGACTTTTGTGATCGATATTGAGGATCTCTTGACGTATCCAGGCGGCGACTATACGCTCGATGAAAAAAAACATGTCGAACTTCAATGCTGGGGTAGGAAGTCCAGATATCTGTGTGTTCATTACAATTTGAATGCAGCGCAGTTACTATCAAGCTAACCAGGACTTGAATAGCGTTGATGTCTTCAGCTGCAGTCATAGTTCGCTGTGCAAGAGAATAGGGGGGCACGTGCTGCCCTTCTGATCTAGAACATCGCCGGGATCTGGCTTCCATGTCTGAAACCTCGATATCCTGTGCGGAAACAAATTCAGGCTCGCTGCGCTCGCCGCCGAACTCGCACCCGACTCCTCGCAACCGAGCAAGTCACGGGAAAGTCACGTTTTCCCGTGACCTGCACATGACCTGTCATCCGTGGTGTTTTCTTATATAGGATATGTATTTGTTATTTGTGGTTAAATATTCGATAGGTAAGTATATACTAAATTAAACGACTATATACAGTGTCAGTTCATCCACATCGATTTCTACGTCTATACAATATCGTCAGTCTTGGCAGTCGTAGGCACATTGTCATAGGAGGAAAAGAAAGTCAAGGTTCCGTCACCAGATTTAATCCCCGCCGAGTCAATCTCGCCACCTGGTTGGGTGAGTTCACGGATAGGAAGTGACGGGACTATGATTCCGGACGACTGTACGACATTTTGGAATGAGTTGGTCCGGCGGGGTCCAACATATGAACGGCGCGATAGTGAACGCTGGACAGGACTATATATGTCCTCCAGTTGAATGGAATTGCCTCCACGGCGAGCATGGGCTCGAATATTCAAACTAGCAAAGGTCGACGTCAATAAAGTATGGATGGACGCTATGGAAATGTCATGCGCACTTCGATAGCAATGAGAAGGCGAATACTATGAAGTTCAAACAGCATCCGTCAGCTAAAAATTATCAAAGCCAGTTGAACTGAGCGACATACATTTGCTACACGGAGCAAGTCCGAGCATGAACCAATAGGTGCCCGGGAAAGACAGATACTGCGGAAGATAAGTATCAGAGCTTGAGACTGAAGCCAACGTACAAGGGTTAGCGAAAAGGCGGAGGTGAGAGTGGTGAGGGCGCCCCGTATGATTGCACTCATCATGAGTGTCTTGAACATCCTTTCGGATGACTTACTACCTCGCAAATTTTAAAATATGGAGTGGATGATGGCAGTACTTGGGACATACGCTATCGGCCCGGACCCATGGAAGCTGAGAAACGCACATAGAGTAACTATCACGGTGAGATCACAGGCAGACGAGGCCATGGTTTGAATTATGGTGGCCTTCTGTATACTCGGGGTACCGGTGAAGGAGCGAATCTTGCAGCTCAGTACAGTCTGGATAATTGCTGCGCCTGGGAACGCTGGTAAAAGTTGACTACTTACAGTTGTGATCGGCAACATACAAAATTGAGTTAGGGCGAGAATGAACTACAGCCATCCTGGTATCAGTCGAGATAACAGTGATTGTATGAGGCTTACTGCAATGAATGTGGCAATTGACAGCGTATAATTGGTGAACTGTCTCACCAATCCGCCAAGGACTGTAAATAGTCTCATAAGCAGGTATTATGCTGACTGAAACTGGATACAAACGGGATCGAATACCGAGTATAAAGTACCTTTGAAAATCAGTGTATTTGAAGGTGACAAGGGAGCATTGGACATACATCTGGATGATAAGGCCAGACAAACACTGTGTAAAATAAGCTGAGAACTATGGCAGGCAGCAAGCAACTTACCGTAAATAATACTTGGACCTGGTGAACAAAGAATTTAGTAGTATTACCCAAGTAAAAGCATGAAATACTTACGGAGTCCAGCCTATAAGTTCAAGTTGCTGTGAGAGGTCCACTATTGGCAGACATGTAACATACGTTGAGTACATATTGTCATACTTCGTGTCGAATGAGACGGCAAAAATGACCATTTCCGTTGTTTCTACGATACTGACACGCAGGCATGTGAGCTGGTGAGGAAGCGCCGAATAGATAGTAAAATTTGTACAGACAGAATTCCTGCAACCTGGGTTTGTTTTGGTCCAGTATCGTTACTGGCCTGAGAATGGGACGTACAATGCTCTTGATTCTTGACCCATCTGCCGGCCACCAATGAAAGTAAAGCCATGTTTGGCAAAAAATTATCCCGTACTGAAGTAATTTGGGTAAGTCCCGGACGAGGAAGCAAATCTAAGCACATACGAGGAGATTATCGAACATGAAGGCAAGTTTTACGGCTTGGGACATTTCGAGTTCAAGTTGAGGGTGAAAGTGCACGAGAGGAAACCGTAGAGGATAAGTGAGAGACCGTAGGATAATTGAGAGAAAACCGTAGAGGACAAGCAAGGGATGCAGACCTGAGTTTAACCAACTTACAACAATTTCATATTCCATCAGGAAGCACAAGTCAAAGAGACGGTGGGAAGGATCTAAGTGACCTTTTCGTGAGAACAAGTATGGCAGAGAAACACGTTTCCAGATAGGGAGTCTCGATTACTACAGAATCTTTGTCGAGGGTCATCAAATCAAAACTTTGCCAGAGAAGAGCCCTGAGGCCAGAAGGTTCAAGCACGGTGATGAGCTGCCGAGATTACCACAGATTTAGAAGCGGCACATACATCGCAGATCCTGAAGGTATGCATCCAAATCGTATCAAGTCACGTGTCTGATACTGGTGACTGAAATTGTCGAGTAGAAAGAGTATTTTTTAAAAAAAAAAAATTTCATTTCTATACCACAAGAAGTACACTATCTACTAAGCCACGGTGGCTCGGAGACCTAATAACAATTTGGTCAGCGCGATGGAGAGGCGAGGAAGGTTATGGTGGCACTGAGCAGGCCGTCAGATATTTGCAAGAGTGGTGTCGGGACCTAGGGCGTGGGCCTGGTATGGGATGTGAGGAAGGGAGGGTGCGTGGGGTAATCCTGTGATGTGGGGTGCACGTATCAGTGAGCATGGCAGGCTCCACCACAGTCGTCGGCGTTGGCCCTCGTATCAAGGACACTCGCAGAGCAAATACTCTGGCGCCGCACGGGCAGTCAACACTCTCGGAGGGTACGAATTATTGTAGTACTCCCTTAGAGCTATGGCCTGTCCTGAATTGTACAAGGCGTCCGAAAACTTCCGTTTTTCACTGAGTGCTCTGAAATGAGCTGTGGGTGTGATGTGGTACGTGATCGCAAAGTGTCCTGTCTTGGGCATCTTCTTCCACTCTCGTCTCCATGCGCGCTGTGTTCTTTTCTTTGAATTCTGTATTGCGTATGTTGGGAGCAGCGAGCTTGGCTACTGTCTTTGCCAGCTCGTCGGCGCGCTCGTTGCCTTCGATTCCGAAACGGCTCGGTGACCATGCGACCAGAGGACTCTCTGGGGCGGTGTCCAGGAACTCGCATGCAAGTGTGTGTTCAAAGCATAGAGTTGTCCCGGTTTCGGGTTGCAAATGGAGATTATGGTGGAAGTGTTCGGAAGCTCACCTTGAAGTTAAAACTGCTGAAAGGTCTGTGATTTCGCATGAAAATTTTCACCGTCAGAGAGTGCCAAAAGTTGAAATTTTCATTCGCGTCCACTCTCGCTGTTATTAGATCGTATCATAATGGCGGATTGGTAAGTCTAGTTTGTAAGTTCATCTTGGATGTTGTGGCTAGGTCGGATTAATACGAGTTTATGAACTACGTTCCATTACTCACATTTGTATATATACCCAGACCCCGTTGGGTACTCTTATGACGGCAGTACATCCCAAATACATTTCGCTGGACCCAAAGGTGATGTGGATCCATGTGGGCGTGTCCGGTAGAAGCGTTGGAGCGAGGGCGTCACCATTATCACGGAAGTCTATGTGCCAGGCGCCATGATGGCCCCCAATCTCTTCTAGCGTCCGTTCCTGTCTTTGTTGAACAAGCATGAGTTGTTTAATTCAAAAAGTACTCTTAAAACTTACTCACGTTGGGCTGATGTTCAATTGCACAGATGTAGCTCCAGATTCCATGACTGTGTCTGCTGTAAGTACTTGGGAGGTTATGGTTTAACGAGACTCCGTAAAAAGATGATAAATCTCAATGGAGTCTCCATTGTCCTCAAAGACTTTACACAATATGAACAAACACAGATTGTTATTTGATTTGATTTTCTAAGGTAATGACGTAGTCGTACCTGGCCTGCACTGTACCACTACTCGTGTGTAGCTTTGGTACTAAGGTAGTAACTGGAATTAGCGATGATAAGGAAAGGAGAAAGATACGAACCTGTGAGTGAGAAGCGACGAGTCGCAACGATGAAGGTCGCCAGGGCATTGAGCAGCTTGTCATTGCCGAGCAGTGAGGGAGCGTCGACTGCTCCAAGGATATCAGCCTTGTACGATGCACGTTGAAGACGGAGATCCCACGCTCGGCACTGGAGTAGGAAGTGATTCCGAGTTTCGGGGACACCATATTCCTCGCACACTAGAAAATCAGTTTGACGTAGGCGGAATCGAGTCGCATTGAGAGGCGAGAAGTCGGTGCGCAGTCGCGAGATGGCGAGATCATGGAGCGAGGGATGGAAGCCGGATGTCGGAGGACCGCGGACGGCGGGGACGCATCAACCTGCCGTAGCGCCCGTCCTGTTGTGCTACGGGCCTACTGTTCCTCCCATCGCCAGAGGACGTCCTCGCAAATCATGCGCCTACAGGTCGTGAGCGGACTGGGTTCGATGAAGGAGCTGGGAGGAGGTCGCGGTCTTAGCCGTGTTGTCCGCGAGCTCGTTACATACGGTGCCAAAGTGAGCGGTGGTCCATAGGTTGATGATATGGAAGTGGGGAATATCGACTAGCGCCAGGCAAAGGAGGTCGTTTTGGATTGCCCGAAATTGACCCGAGCGCGGCGCTGTGGAGAGGACACCCTTGAGACCCGCTTGGGAGTCGGAGACAACGAGGATCATTGCATGCAGCGCTGCCAGGGCGGTTTTCGTTGCCCAAAGAAGCCCCTCCACCTCGCCTTCCATGACCTGTCCATCGTCCAAGGGCAGGAAAATCCGTTCGGGCTGCTCGCCCTGCGCGAGGCAGATGGAAACCACTTCGATCCCGCAAAGCTAACGTCCGCCATGAGCGTGTCCAGAGTCTTGGCTGCTTTGTCTTTCTCGGAAATGATGGTGGTGACTGGGAGAGGTGTTGACCACGGTGGAGAGTAGACCGAGAGGATCAGTTCCATACCAAGCGAGCCTTCGATGGGCGATGGGACGGCGTTGGGCTGTGGGACAACAGTAGTGCAGGGTACGGGGGCAGTCGAAGGTACTTGCCGGTCTCCGAGGTACAGAGACCTGAGGCTCATTGACTGAGGCTCGTTGACTGTCCCCCCTTGCGTCTTGCGGGTGCCGCTGCCAGCTTGGTCTGCGCGCGGTATCGCCGTAACCTGTGGGGAATCTTGACAGCGGGTTTCTAGGAAGGGAGGAACACGAACGCATCCAGTACAAGCGGGGTAATACCATGAGAGCTGGGGAGCGTTATGTTGCGCGCGACACGATTTAACAAACCGTGTTCCAGTCGTAAGCTTGCAGGCATAAGTGTAACTTCCTTCTTCAATGCTGCGAGAGACAGGCGAGAGACGTAGTGTGTATGCATCTGTGTACATTCAGCCATCACATGCATCTGATTCGCTCGTGATTGATCTTATCATAGTGCATCTGAACCATCCGAACCTCCATCGTCGATGTCGAAAAAGCGCTCAATTTCAACCTTCAAGTTCAGTCGTCGGAGCACAGCACCCTTGCCACTGGAATCGAATTCCAGTCACTCACCATCGCCCGATGTGCTGACCACTGCAGCCCCTTCGGGAAGCACGGCCCCTCCGCGTCCCAGAGGCAAACCCGCTACGAGTATGGTACCTCCCCCACTGCCCAGAAGGACAGGTACCTCTCGACCTTCACCAACCACTGCTGCAGGCCCTTCGAGACGCGAGGCGCCCCCCCCATCTCATACGCAAAGAAATCGGGGGAGCCCCGCTACCCTGGGTTCTCAGACATACTCAGCTCGGACGAAACAGACACACCGAGTCGAGTACCCGGATCTCGCGTCTGCTCTGAATGCAACCTTCAATGCACCTGGCCGGGTGATGTCTGGCTCTGGTGGGGTTACCTCCAAAGAGCAAAGCAAAATTAAGATCAATAAACCAATCCCCTCTTGTACACCACCTACGCGCCCAGTTCTTTCACCACGCTCCACCCTTGCTCCTGCCGGAACTCCCAACAAGGCACTGGCGAAAGGCTTGACCGGAATGCTACGCCCGCTCGACTCATCTGCAGCTCTCGACAAGCTAGCGTCGGCCAATGTCGATGAACCAAGCGAGCCAAACCGATCCAAGCCCTCCCAGCGTCCTCCCACTCCACCAGGCGAGTTCCCCCCTGTGGAACGCAACTCCAATCAAAAAGCTGGCGAGTCTATGGAAGCCTTTTTCGAACGGCGTGCCAAGGGTGACGCACAGGCTCTGGCACACGAGTCGGACCGGCATCGTCAGTCGCGTCTGGCTAGGGAGAAGAACGCGCAGCGCACCGCATGCCCATCGAAGACGAGGGTCTATGTCTGGGAAAAAATCCACGGCCATTGGATTCGACGACCGGCAGGGAAGGAAAAAGAAGACCTCTGGGATGAACACTCTTCCTCTCAGCGTCGCTACAATAGCCTCCGCGACGAGTGGGATCTTTGTTC